>JAHWFO010001925.1:2045143-2105728 GCA_023313115.1 Rhysida immarginata
AGAGGAGAACGTTACTCGACGCGACCATTAAGCGAATACTAAAAATTGTTTTTACAGCGACCTTGTATAACTAATCGTATAGGGCCACTAAGGAAACAGCACTTTCTTGGTGCAATGGCTTTTCCATGGAGGTTTCTTAAGTTTATTTGTTTCCCCTACATCGGTAAGCGTCTCCTCTTTATACCCGGAGTCCATCAAGTTCATGCGATCCAGACAAGTCTTACAACAACATAAAACTCTCGTGAAGAGCGTGAAAGTCAATATTTATTAGGTTTGCAAATGTTATCTGTTTTTCTTAATTGGCGTTAGAAGGCGAAGTCAACTCTCTCCTGAGGAAGAGGGGGAAATTCTCGCAAGTGCAGTCGTCGGCAAGCGAGGTACAGCCGCGGCCGTTTTCCCTTCTTCAGTTTCGCAAGAGGGAATGAATTAATTCGTCTCAGCATGTGGTCCCCCTCCGTATGTCACCTGCCTCGGGGACCCACTTCGAAATCGTCTTATTATACAGATAACGGAGCCGCCAGGGGTATTAAGGCGAATGGGGAGGAAACTGTTTCTACGAGAGGTTGTGCCAGCCGCCCAGGACACACACCCACACTCTTAACAGTGGGAGGATCGTTTCCCTTTATCCGCAATGCGCATGAGCAGAAGCGAGAATGGAACTCGCCGTCGCATTCCAACCATATTTTCTAATAAGGGGTCCGCTCGCACGGAAAACGGAACCTCGCGCCAATTATGGTAATTGCAGAGGGGGCGAAAACACTCACCCTACCACCTCCTTTTCCAGGCGTCTCCTTCCTCCTATATATCCTGGTCCATGATTCAGAGTACATGACGGGAGTAAATATTCCGTCATGTGAAGCGTACAGTTAAAGTCAATCCCAAGACACAGATGCCGTCTGTGGAATTTTCTGTGTGGTTATGCTCTCTCTCTCTCTTCCTCTCTCTCTCTCTCTCTCTACTCCCATCCCCTCGGAAAATGGCAATGGTAAGCATCCGCATTCGTTTTGCTCAAAAGGTGCGAACACCGCGCGCGACCTACAAAGGCGCACCGTTCCTCCTTTTCGAGCGCGAGAAATGACGTCAAGGTTTAAAAGAATAAAGAAAATTTCTCCCAGGAACCCAGCCAAAACTTGCGAGAGATAAATGAGGGAGAAAAATTATCGAGAATGACCTAACATATCGTTGCGGAAGGATTAGATAACACGGCGGCGGCGCTCTGCTTTGCGAAACCGCGCTCTCTCGACATTTCATCTTTTCAACCCCGTCGTCACTGTCTGAAACTCTTTCTTTTTTAAAAGAAAAAAAAAACAACTTCGCTTTAAATTTTACTGATAATTGCGAAACCTAAATATTCAAATGAAATTATACGCATTAAAATAAAACATGCATATCAAGACAAATTTAGTTCTTCGTTTAAAATTTCCTTGCAACGAATTCCCCTATCCAGATAATAAAGGTATAGAAAAGACTGTTCTTGTTTAAAATGAACAATCCTACATCAATTTTTTGGCTTCTGTTTCATTATATTTGCATGATTAATTTTGAAACTAATTGCGATTAACTCACAACATATCATTAATATAATTAGAAAGTTAATGGTTGTGTTCATTCGATGCATAATTTGTTAATTGGTTAATGGGTAGAATGCTCTTTATAAACATTAGTCTAAGTTATTATTTGAAATTATTATAATGCTTGGCATTCTATATTTTCATTACCCTCGTGAAAAGTACGAAAATATTGAATAAAACGACTAAGCTAGGCTGCATTTCTATATAAATGAGACAATGAACGCAGAATATTTAATTTAAACAGCTTTGCTCTATATATATGATACGAATGATAAAAATGCTCGCAAACAAAATATATGTCTTCATAAAAAAACGTAGCTGGATAAGAACGATAAGTCTTGTTTTTAACTTATTTTTTTTAACGTCTGTATAGCTTATTCGCTTCTAAACTTGCCTAATTTAGTTAAAAGGTTCTTGATGATGCTTCAGCTTAAATCTTGTTTGTACTTTTTTTCCCCTCGTCTTCACGTCTAGCTGAATCATTACATGCACTCAATTTTCTTAAGAGAATATTAGAATAATTTCATTAAACTACCGGGGCATGATTAAGAAAAACCCTATTTGCGTTTATATTTTATCGTGTTATTGACCAGATACTTTCGTGACGTTGGAAATGAGGCAGAACAACACCATGTTTCTTCCCGGTTGGAAATAACGAGAACTTTTTAAAAAAATTATTATACTTTAAAAAAAAAAAAAAACTACCTTAGCAGGGATGAAAACTCTAATGAGATGATAATGGGTGAAATAAATTGAGACCTTAAACGATGTTGAAATAGGGATGAAAACGGACCGAGTGATCATATTTTTTCCTTCCTAAATTAGAAAGGAGAATGGAAAAAGGAAGAAAAAGGAAATGGATTTTAAAGAGGATTTTCTACAGGGATTTTTTTTACTTTTTCCTATTCCAGATCATTTAATTGTTCTGACATTCTTAATAATTTAGGATTTTTTCCCCTTCTATATTTGAGATGGGTGAACCAACACGAGCACATTCTAATTAAAGGAAAGCTCTCGATTTGAACATAGAATTTCTAAATTGAAATCTTTATATGTTTATTTAATTTCTATATGCTAAAAAAAAACAAACTTTATTTAATTAAGTTTTTCTAGCCGTACGCGAACGCTTACCCTCACGAAATTAAATTTCTGTAGCACTATATACTGATTTATCAATTTAATAACATCCAGTGGGATCGTAACGCGTATATCCACGTATTGAATTTACCATGGCACTGACTCTACGAGATGGAAATATTCTGTTAAATATTGACTCCAACCCAAGATAATTGCATCAATTAATTCCTGTCGATTCAATAGTGAAGATATGTAAAAATAGCACCCTCCAGTTTTTCCCATAAATATTTGATAGGGTTCAGATCTCGTGGTTGCGTCGAACTAATTTAATCTAAGCAAAACATTAGTTCGAGGAGGGAGTGTTTCTATGAAATTGATATGAGAAATAGGCAATCTCATATTAACAGCAGGAGTAATGCTCGGCCAAACACTAAAATAAACCATGTGCTGAAATAAATTACATAAAATCAGTTTTACATAGTGGCAAAGTTTCTCAAATGTGTTTATTTTATTTTTACATTCCCAAAGGAAACGGTACATGTAGGTTACACCATTTGTTCAAAGTGTTCACGTTCACCTCTTGGCAATATGCTAGTCGGTGCTCAAACGCACTGCAGGCATTGATTAGGATTGCCTGAGGAATATTTGCCATCACCTGCCTAATTCTTTCCCTCAGTTCGTTAATGCTTGCAGAGCGTGTCTCGAAGACCCTGTGCTTAACATAGCCCCATAAGAAAAAGTCAAGCGGGGAAAGATCAGGGGATCGAGGCGGCCACTCAATGCTCCCCCTTCTGCCAATCCAGCGGTCAGGGAATACTTCGTCCAAATACTGGCGTACATCGACGGCGTAATGGGGAGGAGCCCCATCCTGTTGAAACCAGATGTCGTTTTCGTCTGCTGCCTCGGCAACAGCTGGACCAACCTCGTTTTCTAATAGTTGAAGGTATTTGGGGCCATCCAGTGTTCCGTCAATGAAAAAGGGGCCTATGGGATTAGTGCCCATAATGCCTGCCCAGACGTTTACTTTCTGAGGACGCTGAGTGTGGCTTTCACCCATCCAATGCGGATTACAGTCGGACCAGTAACGGAAGTTGTGGTGATTTACCTCCCATGCAAAGTGAACGGTGAAGCAAATACGACGGGATAGCGCAGCATCTGCATGGCATCTGTTCATCATTATCTCGCAAAATTGCACTCGACGATCCTCGTCACCGTCTGTCATTTCTTGATGAAATTTCATCTTGAACGGGTGGAATTTCAAACCATGCAAGATGTGCCACGCCGAAGAGTGGCTGATTCGAAGGGCGTGTGCAATGGCACGCGTCGATTGTACGCCACAAGCCCCAATTGTTGCTACAACGTCCGCCGTTTGTTGCGGACCTGTCCCTGTACGTGGTCGACCTTGCCGTTGTCTGTCCGCAACACGTCCTGTCTCACGAAATCGTTTCATCAGAGTAGAAAGAGTACTTGTTTAAGGCTTCGGGGGTCAGGGTGTCGGGCATGGAATTCGTCGGCGGCATTGTGCAACGTCAAATCCCCTCTCGCGTAAAGGAGAACCATCTCTGATCGTTCTTGCATACTGTATTTCATTTGTTTGTTTTCACGCAATAAACGCTTTTTAAACTGTTATTGTACCGGTATAAGCTTAATACCGTATACCGTAGGTTTTATAAATAAAACTTCTAGTATTTTTTTACTTTAACCTTTTATTTCACTCTCATATTCGCGTATTTGCATTTATGTAAAATAAACAGCGGTATTCGTAACGACTGGGAGCATCCATTAATTGAAAAAAAAGTTGTTGAGAGACAGTGGCTCCTGTCTACCAGCCCTTCAGCATATCTGCAAAAACAGTACGTTATGCAGGGAAAGTCGTCATCTGCGTTCGGGAACTTTTGAAACACGGTATTGTCAGGTTCAAATAGTCGACGCAGTGAAAAATCTTAAAAAAGAGCGAAAAGTTCGTGTTTTAAAAACAAGAAACAAAAGATAAATGAAATAATAAATGATATTATAACTGGAGATAAGCCTACCAAGCATCAGGTAAAGATTTTTCTATCGAAAAATGGAAGGAAAAATTCTGCGACCTGGGATCGAACCAGGAACCTCAGCTGACATGGCCGACGCCTCTACCAGTTGGGCTATCGCAGACACCCGGCCAGCCATGCTGACTCAAGGTGTCTTAAAGACAACCAAGTTGTCATGGTTGAAAGCCCAATGGGAGGCAGGCACCTGGCTCACAGATCGAGAATCTTTCCTATCCAACCATCAGAAAGTTTGTGGAACTCACAGATAAATGAAATAATAAATGATATTATAACTGACACCCGGCCAGTTAGAGGCCAATTCTGCGATAGCCCAACTGGTAGAGGCGTCGGCCATGACAGCCGAGGTTCCTGGTTCGATCCCAGGTCGCAGAATTTTTCCTTCCATTTTTCGATAGAAAAATCTTTACCTGATGCTTGGTAGGCTTATCTCCAGTTATGATATCATTTATTATTTCATTTATCTGTGAGTTCCACAAACTTTCTGATGGTTGGATAGGAAAGATTCTCGATCTTGTGAGCCAGGTGCCTGCCTCCCATTGGGCTTTCAACCATGACAACTTGGTTGTCTTTAAGACACCTTGAGTCAGCATGGCTGGCCGGGTGACTGCGATAGCCCAACTGGTAGAGGCGTCGGCCATGACAGCCGAGGTTCCTGGTTCGATCCCAGGTCGCAGAATTTTTCCTTCCATTTTTCGATAGAAAAATCTTTACAAGAAACAAAAGATTAATTCACATAAAGTACTTTTGATGGAAACAATAATATAATATTGAGAAAAGGCTAGAAAAATCAGTTCGTTATCAGAACACGTAAATAAATAATATGTCAATATAATAAAGTTAGCATACAAACATGCCCAAAAGCTTCCAGAATCTTTCTAGCAAAACCACAGGACGATTCCTGGGGCGAGTTTTTGGACATGAGATCGCGGTTTAATAAGCATCGCTCATACGTCAAAATTGCGTAATATCAAAGCCTTCCAATGGTAATTGCACTGATCTTACGCAATTTTGACATATGAGCGATGCTTACTAAACCGCCATCTCAAGTCTAAAAACTCGACCCCGGAGAGAAGCTTATCGACGTCACCAGCGCACTACTTCCGGAAAAGAAGATAACGTAAGTTGCGGACCACGTGACCAAAACAATCGCCATCATTAAAAAAAGTTCCAGTGGTTCCCCCGTACCCTTATTCGCCAGATCTCAGTCCGTATGACTTCTTTTCATACCCCCGCCTGAAAAACCATTAGAAAGGGGACCATTCGTGCTTTAAATAACATCAAGAAGAGCGTAATCGACGAATTGAAGGGCATTCTAGCAGAAGCCTTCTAGGACTGCTACGAACAGTGGAAAAAACTGCCCTCATTGGTGTGTTGTTACCCAAAAGAATTACTTTGAACTTTGATTTGTAAAAAGAATAAATTTGTGTTTAAAAAATTCAGTCTCATTACTTTTCTAGTACACCTCGGACACCACAGACTTTGAGCGAGGCATGATTATTTGAAGAAATTGGACTTTCTTCCAGCCAAATTGCCTGTGTCCAGTTGGGGCGAACCGCTACTACAGTATTGAGAACCATCCATTACAGTATTTGCAATGGATAGAAAAGCCTGGCACACAATATGATATCATATTTGGACCTTAAACGGCAGATTTGACGACGTTTATAGTATTGAAAGCTTACAACAGTGCTTCAGATCAGCACTGTACAGCTTCATTTCAGAGAGGACATTTGCTCGCTGACTACTTCCTTTGGTTAAACTTTAATTCTCAATAAAATTAACATTTTTTTCACAATTTTATGCCTGTCTTCCAAAGCTGATTTTAACGTGATGCACGTTCTCAGGGTTTTTTGTGATGAATGGAAAGCCGTTGCGAGTAGAATCCCTAATAATCAATGGAGTGACCGTTCATCAGATAATCTGCATACCTGTCGACTAATCGTATAACAACGACAGCATCATGTTCATACACCTTTTTAAATCTCCTGTAAATGTTTCCCCCTCAGTCATTCTCACAACACAAAACTCTACAACAACACTTTGCTTTTAACGTAGTTCAAGAGCAGCAGCCATCTTGAAAAAGAGCTATGATTGCGCCACCGTGGGAGTGGGTAGAGTTAATATAAACCGAAAAGGATGCTTCTACCATAAATAGCAAAAGTATAGAAGATAAATTGAATTTTATAAAGAAAGTGACGTTCGTTATTTTGGAGTGACATATATACAGGGTGTTGCAGATTACTACAGGGCTGTATAACGGGAAGCCTACCCACTCGATTGCAGGGGCCGGCTCGGTCGATTGGCAGAATGGAGGGAGATGAAGGTGGCCTGCAGCAGCCAGCAGTTTCCACAGTAGGGGAGGGGGTGAACGTCAAAACTGTCAAGTATCTTTACACTTTTAGAAAATCATTAACAAGAAACAAACAAGGATATGCACTTACGGTTCTTTTGTGAATTGTTTTTTCGAAAATGTTTAGAACATTTCAATGTACCCACCATTTCAACCATTAGTCGCACGAGATGACCGCTGTAATTCGACTTTTTAGTTCGACAATGTTTTTCTTGTAACCCCATAAAAAAAAGTCCAAAAGGCCTGTTATCTGGAGATTTCGATGGTCATGGCACTGGACCTCCTCTTCCAATCCAATGTCTCGGGAATTTTTCATCTAGAACAATGCGCACTTCCAAACTCCACTGTGGTGGTCCCCATCCCGCGGTGAAGCCAATTTGAAACAAGTTGCCATCTAATGTTCACTTCATTAAAAAAAAAAGTTGATACTTTCTTTATTGAATACAGAAGTTGAAGTGCATATCCTTGTTTGTTTCTTTATAATTATTTTCTAAAAGTGTAAAGGTTCTTTTTGGACACCCTGCGTATGTCCTCTAAAATTGTTGTACTAGCAAATCCTTTTGGTATCGACTATATAGTTTCGAAATATTTCAAGTTTTCCAATTCGGTATTTAAGGAAACGCCGAATCTGGACTTCCTCAAACTTTCCATGATTCAAAAATTCGGAGGCTCTTGAAGGTGCACATTTTTTATGGAACGTTTGAGGAAGAGACGAAAGCCACTTATCACTGTGTTGTCGATATTAGTCTGACGAGCACGAAGAAAATTATGCATCATAAATTATAGCCTGATACCAAATTCTACATTTAAATCCTCATGCTCTTGGCGATGACGAATGCAACCATTATTTAACTTCATTACAAAAGTCGACTTGCTACCAATCCTTTGTAGGCGAGCCCTCCGCTCTTGACATCACGACAGATATTGGTGGGTTGTCACAGGCAACCGATACAATTGCACGCCGGGTTTGTAATCCAATTTCCGCCAAACTTCTCCGCACGGTCTTTGTAGAGACCGAAGCAAGAACCAAACTTTGTCTGATCTAAAAGAAATGGCACAGGGATTTTTGAAGCAGCCTATCTCCGTGTGAGGAACAGAACTCGTTTTGAGTACATGGCGTCTCTCGCCCTAACATATAAGGTGTTTACAAATGATTGCAGCGAGTTTGGCAGGATGGTGTTCAAGAGATCAGGGAGTTGCCGCTAGAAATATGACGGATCAAAAATTCCTGTTGAAAGATGAAGTCCGCACTGTCGGTTTCAATATGTCCGAATAAGTGTATCTTGTCAGAGTTTCCCCCGCACTGAAACACTGGCATAAATTTTGATTTTTGAGATGACGGCTAATTCAAACAAAACAAGATATGCTTGTCTCCCGTAACCATTACCACAATCCTAATAGCACAGCTGCCAGAAATTTATTTGTAAACCGCTGCATTCGTTTAAAAACCTTTTGTATTGTTTTAAACATCGTTCGTAATCATTCTTAGATGGGTTTAGCGTTCAATTGATGGCACAATTGCTGACTGGTTTGCCCAACGCAAATAATAAAATATCAAATATACCGAAGATTGGCGTTAGGACCGCTGAAACATGCAATGACAAGTATAATAGATTTTTTTTAATTTACCGTTTCATTTAGGATTTAATCAACAATTTAAATAACATTAGTGCTTCTTCTTTACTTCACCTTCACATAGAAAAAGATGTGATCACTAACAAGCAAAGCAAGCGAAAGCCAACGTCAAAGCATTTCTTGCATTAAGAATTACATTGAAAACTGAAAAAACATTTTTATATATCACAGGTGGAGACATAAAAGGAAAAAAGTGCTTCTACGAAAAATCGACCATCAGCCTACAGGATTTTTCAATATGATTATTTTTCAGATTCCATCTTTTATTTACTGTTCTAAAATATCGATTATTTCATTTCAAATATTGATCTTTTTTGTCGGGAGGAAGGGAGACAATTTCACTCTTTATGCTTCGAGATTTTCATAAAAAAATCGTTTTAAAAACGTAAAGAAAAAAATAAGAACTATTGTCGATTTTATATTTTATTTTTAAACAGTCCATTGTTTCTCCAAATCAATTTCAGCGCTTATGTATGATTTGTTATATGTGAAGTCTCTATTAAATTACTTTATATATATAATTTAACTTCTCTTTTACTATTAAACCATATTCTTTATTCGACGTTCCCTGAATGATAGATTTAATTTAATCTCATCAAGGATTTATTTATAACAAGACAGTAGCCATCCATGTACGTGAGCAAAATATTGGAGCACGTAAATAGAACGTTGTCTTTGCAAACATTGGTCTCCAGCTTAATTGCCTTACGTCTAGATTCCTCGAAAGTAATTGAATAACGGCTTTGATCCTAGACAAACAAGAAACTATCTACTTACAAAATTACTTTACTTTCACTTTTTTTGGTAAACGGTCGACACAGTTTTCTACGATACTGAAACTGTAGTATGTAATTCGATGTATCTCTAGTAAGAAAATTTCACCCTGAGACCTTTTCAAGCTGTCCCCAAATATCTTATGAATTAATGAAGTAAATACTGAAATATATTAAAATCCTCTAATTCATTGAGGTCCTACATAAAATGACAGGGGTCCTCTGTGTAAACGTTTTAGCACACAGCTCTTATTATGCTACAAGATTAACACTGTTAGTCTAATATCCATTGTGAGTTTTAGGTTTTGAGAGTTAAAATAGCTTATGTAACTAAAATTCAAAAATTAAAATAGTTAATGCCTATCCAAAAAATACTTTAATAAAGATTTTACAAAGCTAGTTATTTTGGTTTGCCTTTAGTAGTCGATTGCTCTTGTACACTCTTCATTATTTATCCGTTCAAAAGAGAACGGATACATTTTATTATAGGACATTTATTTCCATAAAATAAGAACCAAACTAGAAAAATGAAATCTACTTCATCAAAGTGGTTTCAATGGGACGGGCAAAATCCGTATTGAGAAGTTTTACGACTAACAGATAACTAGGTGGAGTGTGTTTGTCAAATTTTTATGTCGTATCATCTTCAAGAAGAAAATATCAGCCATTTCTCTTTCTTTCTCTCATTCCGAAGAAAATCGCCGTGACGTCGACTCTAAGCAGCGACATAAATTTTATCAAATCTTCCACTATAGGGAACGTTATAAAATAGGTTAGTTGTAATAAATATTCACGACAGAGGGCTATAAAGATATTTATATTTTCATTTTTAGCGTAAACAAGAGAAAATAAGTTTACACCTCCACTCAAGCCTGAGGAAAACATTTACTGAAATATACATGGCCTTCGTAAATTCAGAAACTAATGAAAGAAAGCGTTTTTTTTACGTGAATGTATTCAGTACGAGATTTTTGGCTGTATTATTATTGTGATCATCACGGAAGAGAAATTTATTCGAGTTTAAAAGAAGCATCTACTTTATTTCTACCCGCTTCTTTTCCCGCTGAATTAACAAGGCTGCATTGAATTATTATATACGCAAAAAAATTATATATGCAACAAAATTAGATTACACAGAGAACTTTCATGTCATACTTCTTGTGAGCTCCTCTTTTCTAAATAATTTACACTGAATGCATTAATTATTGAAATTTATGAATTTTACATTGTCATTAAGAAATCGGATCAAACGCTACTAAAACAGCCCGAAAAATAAGCTAAGTTGACGGAAAGGGCAACCTCTATTCGTGTTCCTCAAGTTTGGTTCAAGAAGTTCAAAGGTGGCGACACAGACCTCTGAAAGTAAGCCGCCATCGAGTCATCCAATATCGGTAGATCATAACATTGTGTGCCACGATGCTGAAGATGGTCGATCCATTAGCTTTATTCTGAACTTGTTATTCACAAGCAAATATACTGACTTCTGATATATTCAAATCTTGAAATGTTTACCTATATCGACTACAAAACAAATCATTCAATCTGCGAAATTTGGATGAAACATCTCATGAATCTATAAAACAGTCACTTAAGAGATTTTATGCAAAAAAAAAAAAAATGGATGAACACAAAGAAATTTGAACAACCAAAGGCAATCGTTTTGTCCAAGTCAATTTCTGCACTTCAGACTTATTGACTAAAAAAAATTAAGATTGTTAATTGAGACCAATTAAAAGATGACCTTAACAACCTATGCCCATCCATATCATTCACCGTGGAAAATGAACACGATAATTCCCTTCCTTTTCTGGATTTACTTGTTCATAGAGAGGGAAGGAGACTAACGTTTGATATATACAGAAACCTAACTACGTCCCTGCATACATAAAGAGCGACTCAAATCATTGTTTTGGCCATAAACTATCGGCATTTAACCACATGATTAACAGAGCGATGACCATATCTATGACACAAGTGAAGAATATTGAATAACAAAGGATTAAAGAAGCAGCCACCTTCAATGGTTTTAAGACAGAAACAATAGACAAAATTAATGAAGAGATAAACCTTCAAGATGAAGATAGCAACAATCACAACCCTCACAAAAGGAGCTCAGGATAAAAAGAAATTTATTAGTCTGCCCTACAGAGGAAATTGACTAGAGACCTGGAAAGGATATGCAAAATGTTTGACCTCCAAGTAGCATATAGAAGCAGCCATACACTAAGACCACTTCTTGGCAACACAAAAGTCAAATTAGAGACACCAGAAAAGTCCGGGATATATGAAACCCAACGCGACCTGTGACCTAAAGTATATTGGCTAGAGCCGCAGAAGAATCGAAACAAGGATAAAAGAACACTTCAACTGCATTAAATCTACCAAACACTACTACACACCCGAGAAATCTACATAGGCAGAACACATATACGGGACATGAAAGGAAAAAGGGAAACGTAAAGAATTTACACGTAGTAGATGACTTCAAAAAATTGAATTTTTTGGAGTCCATGGAGATTTTAAAGAACGATAGCAACAAACTGATGAATCATGATAGTGGACCACGGAATCTTACACAATGGAAGATCCTTTGAACATATACCGACCTTTTAACTTTGTTTCTCAATTTGCCTCTTGTATAGTATAGCTCTCTTTTAAGTCCGCCTTTTTTGTTAAGTATTAGCCAATCAGGATCCGTTCCTGATTGGCTAATACCTCTTATAAATACCTGTACCAAACTGTTGTTACTTTAATTTGATACTGATGATGGCTACTTGGTACCAGACATAAGCTTATATATATTTATGGTTATTAGAAACTCGTTTTATGGACAAGTGGTATCCTTCCTTCATCTATTCACAGTCTTTCTTCAACTTCTCCCTTACTTCATTACCTCCAATTTAGTGACTTTTGCGTTGTATTTTCTATTTTATTAATTTTTATTTAATTTTATTTTATTTCTATTCTTTTTTTATTTTCATTAGAAGGAGTTACATATTCATATGATTATATTATTCAATTTATAGTGCAAATTATTTGCTAGGACGATTATGTGTGAAAACCAACATCAATTCGATTGATAGAGGTCCGGAATGGCAAAATTAGATTTGTGGCGAATTTATTTGCGTTAACGACAATTTATAGAGGCTAACTTTCTTCCAAAAAATTCGATTTATAAAGGTTCTATTACTTCGAATTACAGAGGTTTTAGCCCGGAGTAGAAGGGAATATACTGAAACTTCGAATTTGGGAGGAATTAGATTTATCAAGGTTCTACTGTGTTTATAGTAGAGCTCTTATGTAATTGTAATTTTTAAATATGGAAAACCAGTTCTTTGCTATTTGAGGGTATCATAATTTCATAATATTCCACGGTCATGTAATCAAAATTTTCCTTCCATAATAAATCAAATGTCCGTTTTGTCAAAGTGAACAATGAGGAGGATTTGTATTAGTTGTTTTTAATATAAACTGTTAAGAAAATCTAACATCCTAGAGTGTTCCTTCAAAGGTTTCGATTTTAACAAGTGTTCTTGAACTTTAAAAAGCCTGTGTCTTCTTACTGACATTATCTTCTTTGATATTTCCATTTAAATATTCAAGAAGAAGATGAAACAAGAAATGTATAAAATTCAATTTTTTACATTACTTGAGCATTTCTCAAAATAAAAATTTATGAGGGAAAAAAGTAGAGATTAATAGGAATTACGTATCCCTAAATGGAGGGAGAAAACTTAAATAATAAAAGCATCAATAAACCTTAAAACAGGTAAACTTCTAAAATTCCCCTTCACATTTCACCAATACGAAGTCGCTACGTAAGAGGCTGATGGGCCTCCTAAAACCGTAAGCCTATTTGCGATCGAATGGTGAACGTCTCCTTCGCACTGATACAGAAAACAACCACGATACAGTTTATTCCCACCCACCACCACCCTACTTTGCTTTTTCTTCTTCTTCTTCTTACTCTTCGGCTTTTCTTAGGTCTTCATCAGTAAGAGGATTTCTACCCTCTGATGTAGACGTTCTTAACGAAAGCAGTTTTTCCTGCCTCCTTTTATACCGTTCTTGTTCTGAAAGAGTCCCCCTACTTTCGCGCCTTGCAACCAGGTGGCAATTGAATTGCAACGACACGATTTCTTCTCCAGGTAACATTAATTAGATCGAAAAAACATCAACCCTCTTATTTTTTTGCATGTCTGCCTTCTCACACTTTTACCCACCCGTCGCAAATCCTTTTTTCGCACACCCTGCGCAGAGGTGGAAGCTTCATTTAATGATGATTTTCTATACAACGCTGGTGAGGGAGAAGAATAAATTTGCATTATTCTAAGTCGATCATGCAAATAGCATCATTTTGAAGACACTGAGCGTGTTTTTCGTCATGAAAATTTCAAAAGCTAATAAAAGAAATATTATTCCGCGCTCTTACTTCATAAATTACGATAAAAAAAATCTGAGCGGCCTCTTCTTGTATGGGCTAGAAAAGAGAATTAAGTGTTTTTCAGCCAAGACCTTGTAAGTAGATTTTAAGTTTCCCCAAAATAAGCAAGTGACAGCACAGAAAACCAACAAGAACTGAAAACGCTGGATAATGTCGAAAACACTTTTTACCGGTACTTTTAACGATAAAGGAATTAGTATCGTTACAAAAACATCACCTGTACCCGTTGAGAGGAATTTCAAAAGGACGATGGGAGCTTGCCGAGACCAGATAATCACAAATCAAGAATAGGAAATATGATGTTACTGTTAAAATCAACCAGTTTTTTTTTTCAAGTAAGGAGAAGCGAGTAAAACAGGACACTTGGAAAAAAGGGATACAATGTTTTCTTCCATAGGCAACTGCTGCCTTCTAACTCTAGTAACCACAATTAAGACTAGCTAGTGTCTATTCCAAATTGGTGATATGTCTTTCCCGCGCATAATTTGGATTTTAGGTATTTGTTGCAATTCTTGATAGACTTGAAACAGGATTGTCACTCATAAATCGGAATTAACGAAAGGAGGACTGGTGAATACCAGATCTTGAACATATCCAGGCAAAGAAGAAACTGAAAATAACCGAAACACAACAAGACTAAATCAACAAAGGCAATGCAGAAACAACAATAGTTAATGCACAATGTGCTCTTCGCCAGATTTACCAGTAAAATGAAGTCGATACTAGTGATGATGACTGCACATATAACAATTCTATTTCTTGCACATATAAATCCTATTACAGATCAATTGGAGGTGAGGTTTGGGTTTCTACGCCGTGCGAAATATTTGCAGCGTTAACGCTGCGCCCTAATTGTTATACCCTCAGTACTAATATTCAAAAATTAAGGAAGTACCCTTACAGTCACTTTATTCAAAGGGTAGCATAGTTAGATGTGTCAACCTTTTTGTAATTAGGTCTTTATTTTGGCTGCGTAAAAATATACTATTTATTATTATCCCCATCTCTTAACGTTTTTCCTCTTAAAGATAGGGATCAAATTTCAATTGCTAAGTTGTAGAGCATCTTCTAAATCCGCCTACAAAAGCAATACTAGTGCTTTATTGGTCTAAGAATAAATTATAATCCATCCGATGCTATGAACTAAGAAATGATATTACAGGAAGGCGGTTGTGCTCCTTTCGTTTTATAAAATTAAACTTTATATATCTAAATAAAATTTAAAATAAAAAGGAATACGGTACTTTTCTCTTAACCAGGCACAACTCTATAGATGACGTCATTTCAAGTCCTGTAGTTGGGAACTTCTCCCTCCTCTTACCAACTGTTACATTGCCCCTGTTTTATTAGTCCAGGGGTATGAATCAGTTGGTAAGAGCGCAGTCTGGGGATACGCAATCCGGATATGATCAGTGATGAGGTGACGTCATGTTTCGAGTAGCGCCCGGTTAAGAGAAAAGTACCAGGACTTCAAAATCAAACTGAATTTCAGAAGAATAAGATAATTTAATTGGCATTTCCCATTTCATTTAAGGTCTAACAGCAGTTTTGCACTTACATAAATTATTGGTTGGTGATTAGGAGGTGGATTCTCTGCAATAGCAGTTCATAATTCAAAAGTAAAGGAAATTTTATTCTTTCAATTTGGATTAATAAAGTGTTGCTTTTGTCAATGGCTTTAGATTTAATCAGACATGCAGATTGCTTGTACTTAGGTGATGTGTGGAGGTTAACAATAACATTGCCAGAATTATTCGATTTCATATATCTAAGTGTCGGTTTCCTATTAACTAAACAGCGAGTATACTGTTCATTTTTTGTGGTGCTGAGAAATTAAAATTTATGAGTGCACATCGAAAGAAGTGTTTACCTTGATTTCTACGTGCACATAATTAGACGTCAAACCCTGAAACCCTTATCCCAAATTCGAACCCGCAATATTACGAGTCTCCGTGAAACGGCGCTAATCACATCACCAGAGCGCTTAAAATGCATTTTACAAGCATAGATTAGTGTACAATAGGGTAGAGTGAAGTGCGTGTAAAAGAATAACCAACAGTGAAAAGAGCTGTGCCAGCATTCGTTGAACCCTTCGTTGCGGTTCCTCGTGTGAACTACGTACATTGACCCCGTGTCAATGGGGTTCGCAGTTCGAAGTTGAACTTGAAGCGGGCCTAATAAAAGCCAACAGCCCGGCCAGAATCATTAATAACCACAGGGAAGGGGGGTGGGAGAGACCGTCGGACGGACTCATTACTAGTGCAGGACGGCCCTCCGCCAAGATTTATGAACCGTGCACAAAATTACCATTACATGGCCAGTTCCTTAACATGCCTCTTTATTCCCTGACAGACACCGTTCTTTTCAACAGAAAGAGAGAGAGAGAGGAAAACAATACAATTGCCGACCGGTTCATTATGCGAGCGCCGTAAATAATCCTAATTAAAATGACACTCTTCGCTCTCTGACTAAACCGCCTTCTGTTTGCACTCTTCAGGTTCCTCTAGACATAACTTTTAAAGATGAGCCAAACCTCTTTTGTCTTTTCCTATGCTTTTATGCAGATTCAGCAACAGCTTGACAATGGGAACAAATGTAGCCTCGGAACAGAGGGAAAAAAAAGTGTCATAAATTTTGTTTCAGACGCAAAATTAGATAATTCTTCATCTTCGGTGTGTTTGGTTTCTGACAAAAGAAAAGAGTTATTCGTTTCATATTTCTAATCCCCCCCCCTCCCCCATCCCCTCGCCCAGCCTTTTAGCATTTTTGAAGAGTAAAAAGTTTTCCCTTATTTGGTTCAGACTGCGTTTCTTCATTAGGGTCGAGTCGACTATTGATTCGTTGCTGTTGTAGGACTTGAGTATTAATTAAAATAATTCAAGTTTAAAAAAAGATAGGCTCCTCTTTGATGTTGGTGACATCCAAACAACAAATTCGAATTAATTCGACGATTCGTTTTTTATTTAATTAAAGTTTACTTGAACTTTTAAAGAAGATCAATATTTGATTTAATTCAATCTCAATTCTTTATCTAATTTATATGCAGCAACTCAATTCGTTGCATTAGCTTAGTTATTAAACTCTTTCATATTTCCGACGTTAACCATTTCCAAGCAATGAATGCAATAATACGGACGAAGATAATCAGGATATCGGTTATCCCGCTAAGAAATTAAAACAAATTCGGTACTGCGTTATTGCTAGATATCATCAGTTCACAATCAAACGACTCAAAACTGCGTATCAGTCGACAAGGTTGAATCCAGTTCAGAATCGCATTTTCACTAGTTTTTCCACTCAATCGACAAAGCGAATTCATCAACTTCAAGATTTCAAGAAGTAAAATAGTAAAACTTTGAACCTGTACGTAGTAATTAGCACTTTTAATGTTTAATGGATAAACGGATACAGCTAAATCATTTCAGATCACTAATCCAGACGACCAATATTTTTATTACTTCAGGTTAACAACAAAAGTTCTCAATTGGGCCCTTTTTGCCATAATAATGCGACGAACCAAAACACAGTCATCTACAAAATCCATCAGAGCTTACCTGCTCTTTAGGGGTTATCGCGACATTAATGACGGTTAAAGTGTGAACAGAACGAGTTTAAAGTGGTTAGATGGATAGAGCAAGGAAGGACCAGCTGCTCCATCTATGCGATTGCAGAGTAACTGGGATTTCCGGCTTGGCAACGCACATGTGTATCAAAACTAAATGAAAACCGACAAAACTGTCACTCACTGGGCAAAGTGTGACCGTTAAAGGTCGTTGATTATTTATGGTGAGCACCGCCTCTCTCGTTTTGTAACGTCTGATAGGAAGGCTACACTGGAGCAGATAACATCGGTTTTCAATACAGGGCACCTGCGAACGTTTATGCAAAGATCACGTGATATGTTATGGCGCAAATGATCTACCATATCCGCAAAACAGCCCTAGATTGCAGTGGTGCAATGATAAAAGACTGACAATAAGTAAGCTGATCTAACGAATTGATTCGACTACGAATCGTTGAGAGTAGAGAGCGTACATATAGAAGAAGTCAAAAGCTCCGTCTGTTACACATTACATCGTAAATTACAAACGTGCAATAGTCTTAGTTTTCAGTTAGAAAAGACTATGTTGATTTATTTATCGACATCTACAAATGTTCATGCATTACACAGCAGGATATGTCTTTCAGGAAGACAATGGAAGTTCTAGCGCTCTCGGAGGGGGGGGGGGGGTTCTAGAAATTTAAGCGTCGACTACTAAGGTCATTTTGCGCCTTTTACACAAGTTATATCTATACGCAGCCCGGGACAAACACAAACATCCATGCCCACGGCGGGATTCGAACCCATGGCCAGGCGGACCCGAGAACTAGAAACCCTACGTCCTAGCCCTCTCGGCCACCTGGCCGGCCTAGCGCTCTCGGCCACAGAGCCGGTTAAGTAAACAATACTCCACTATATAAGGTTTAAATGGGCAACGGATTGATTGGAGAACTATTCCAATAAGTTCACAAACCTGGAATGGCCCCTTTCACTTTCCGAAAGTGAACTCAATAATAGCAACTATGGACGAAGTGGATTGATACATTTAAATATCAAAACTACTTTTGCCACCGTATAGACCAGTGTTCTGTAACCCAGCTGCTTCTGCTCTTTTAATAGTGAGAATGTACAAGATTTATCTAAAATCATAAATCTTCCTTTCAGCGTATATGCAAATTAAAAAAGCTATTTCCAATTTATCTTAATAAGACAGGCAATCATAATGAAGATCTAAAGATGCAAAATTTTCTTAAACCATTTGCAAATGGTTATTCGTATGATTGACGTTTCCTGTTTAATAATATTAAACTATTATTAAGGACCCCTTTCAAAAACGGGATAATAAAGATTTGTGATTAATTATTTATTTATAATATAACAAATAAATACATAAAATAGCTTTATGCTTCATAATGTTAATAGTGAATTAGAAAAGACTTTAACAAAAAAAAAGACGAAATGCATATCTAATAATAATATGCTACCTTTGCAAAACAAACATTTTTAAACGAAATTCACGTCTGGGAGTAGCCACGGTTTCTCCCTCTGAACAAGTGGCCAAACAATGTCGTCACAGTTGTATCATAACCATTCAGTTTCAAGCTAAATGATATCGACCTTTAAACCTTTAGTAAAAACTTTTAAAATTCCGAAACTATCAAAACGCACTTGTACATATAATTAGCTACATTTTGAGCTATCTCCCAAACTTTTACGTGTTCGGAATCCCGAGAAAAACGCCGGAGAGAGAGGTATCTTATCTCAGCCTTAATGTACACCCATTTAAAGATTTGCACACGTTTGCTTGAAGCGAACAACATTCTTTCACCACATAGGTAAAGTTAACGACAGAAGTCAAATAATTACCGCTTGGATTAAAAATAAGGAAACAGAAACAAAACACCCCTTTCCTGGAAAAAGGTATAAATAAACTGATTATTATTTTCATAATAGCAAATGGTTCTGGTATACAGTGTGTTTCTGAACGGTCTGTACATCTTTCAGGATATGTTCCAGGGACAAAAACAAATAGAAAACGCTTCTTTGTAGAAGGTGTCCTGCAGTAGACAAAATTAACGTTAAAGCGCACTGGAGTTTCAAACTGTGTGATTTATTTCTACAGTGTAACAAGACAATACACTTGTCGTCAAAGGCAAATGTATAGTAAAGCTCAAGGTAGCCTCAATTCGGTTCTCTGAATTGTCGTAACTCTTCTTCTACTACAGGACACCTTCAAACCGTTCTAACTCTAGAGAGAGTTTTCGACCCCATGTTCATATGACATTTTCTACTTGTTTTGGGCCCTGGAACATATCCTGAAAGTTTGTACACCATTCAGAAACATCTTGTACAATTTCGGGGTAATGCTGCTTTACTAGAATGGAAAGCATTGCAGCGAAGCCTCTTTCGGGGCAATATCAGGGACAACGATGATGATAAAGTTCGACTTTAAAATATTACATAAGTTATTAAAATATAGTGTAAAATTGAAAGAAGTAACATACACTCAAAGACTGATAATAAATAAGCAAGCAATCGGTCAAATTAGAATTAAAAATTAGAATTAAAACAAAGGTAATGAATTTCTTTGTGCATTCTCGTATGAATGCTTTAATGTTTGTCTTGTGAAATTTTAAACTTTAAAAAAATACTTTAGAAAATTCTTCGTTTCTAGTTAAGTAAGCCAATAGTGCAAAAGGGTTATTTCTAAAGCGTTGGCATTCTTTATTATTATTATCATCTTTGTTGTTCTTTCTCCAAATTTGGTAGAATTAAACTGAAATGTGTGGGAAAAATCACTTTCTCCTCCTGCAGCAAAATCCATTCCACCACTTACAAACTATATTTCTCCATTGTGTTCTGGGTCTGACAAAATATTAAGCACAGCGGAGAGTTAGGAACGAGGAGAAGGAGGTGGTTGGTGGTAGTGTGTGTGGTGGTGGTGGAGGTGGAAAAGCCCAGTTGAGTTTGACGCGATCAATTGGGCGGCGCTCAGGTGAAGTTGCGAGGCAGGCAGGAGCCATCGTCCGTCCGTCCTTCCCTCTTTTGTGCTTCGATCCGTCGTGGGAGTGTGTCTCCTGGATAATACCTGAAGCCAGACATAAAACCGACCATCCAAAAGCAAAAGGGAGCCAGAGGGGAAACAGGCAGAAAACAAAGCGGCTGGGGAATATCAACAGACGCTGCACCCGCCGCTTAATTTATTTTGATGGAACTTAAAGCAAGATAGCACTTTAGGATCACACTCTTTAGTGGGTGCGTGTGGACTCCCCAGAAAATTTTTTTAAAAAAAGACTATCGCAGGCTATTATTCTTCTATGTTACAAAAGCGAGCATATTATTCTGTGAATAATGATGGTTTTCATTTAATTATGAGTCTGATTATTCGAGTCGTTACGAAAGTTCAAATGCATAATGAAAGAGATTGAAGACGAAAATAAAGACGCCATGCTTAGATGGAAAAAGAAAAAAATATGAAAATCCATTTCTGCATATTCCAACTTTAACTTTTCAAAGCTATAATCAATTTGTGTATTCTTAGAATTAATTTGCCATTCTTCTTCACAAACAACAACATAGATTCTAAATAAATACTGCTATTACCAAATTAGTTTCATAGATTCCAATTTAATGCAGCATTAAATTTTACGTTTAATTTTAGCTGAACTTTAACTCTTTAAAGTTGGCCAGAAAAGTTTTCTTTAATGGAAAATTCATGAATAAGCGGAAAGTTATAAACTTCTAATATTAAATATTCATTTATGCGTATTGACATTTGTTTATAATTTTATGTTCAAGCGCATTTCTAATTAGACTGTTACTCCATTGCCAATGATTGGTTATTATTCTATCTTGATTACTTTCATATTAATTATAAACTGGTCATAACATATTACTGATTGAGGCGTTGAATGCTGCATTATAAAATCACTAATTTGATTTAATCTTTATGATACACAAACTTGATAGCATGTTTACATTATATTTCTATTGTACAATTTCTACAATAAATTAAATCGCATTCCTACTTTCAATAATAATAATAATTTATGTTCATTTATATTAAACTCTAATTTTATCTTTAGTCTGCATTATAAATTCCCTAACGCTCAAATTAAGGTGATTCAAATTCATATTTTAAGAGAGGGCCGCAGGAAATTTTTAAATAATTAAACTCTTTTCTACTCCGAGCTGTCTCGTTTCTCTAATTCCTTTTGATTTAAAGGAATTAAGCGTGCAACTTCAGATCCAATGTGTAACGTCTCTTTCCCACCACCACTCTTTTTCTTCCTCTTCTTTTACCAAGGGGGTAAGAAAAAAGCAAAAGACCGCCTCGACTCAAATGGAAATGACGGAAATCATTCGTGCAATAATGATCACCAATCAACTTGACGCGTCAGATGTCAATGTCATTTCACTGCCTGACTAAACGGACAATGGAGTTAATTGATTTCCTTCGAAAATACATTCAAAAAAAAAAAGAAAAAAAAGAAGAGATAACATGGCTAATAAGGTTCGATCCATTTCTCTCCCTTTCGTTTACTGTGGAATTTCTCTCCTCCTTAAGAAAAGCACAGCACTGAGAATAATCAGTTTTACCTGCGGATTTGTCTGTTTGGTGATTCCCTTGCTACAACAATCACGGCATTTCAGATGAAACCGTTAAGCACAAATCAGCGAACTAATAAAAACAAACTGTGAACAATCGGTAGCTTTAATGCAGATGGTTGCCTCGTTTATTTGGTGTTCAGATAGAAAGAGAGCGAGAATACAAACAGAAAAGGACCGTATAACGAGTCCATCTGTTTTCTTCCTTTTCAGTGCATGATCAGATTGAGTATCGGTTTTCTGAAAATGGTAAAATAATTAAATGAATCTAAATCGATATAGTGGAAATTGAAAACTGCGAGCTCAGACACCCAGATATTTTCGAAATAGATCGTTTACGCTTTCTTTTAAAACATCTTAAACATACGGTTTATTAAAAAATTATGCGTCAAACATCATATGTTTGCTACAAAGCTACAAACGATAGTAGTAGATTCTTATTATTAGATATTGTCAGAAAAAGGCGACAAATTATACATTTAATAAAAGAAACCCATTAAAGAAATTTTAGCTTAATGTCCCATTTTATGCAATAAAGTTTCAGGTGACATAGTAGGATCCACAGTTTCCTTCAAGAATTCTTCACGGCTTGGATATCAAGAAAGCTTTAAAAACTGGGGAATGGAAGGTCACTTTCTATGAGTTATTTAAAGGCAAAAAGTTTTCAATATTAGAATTCTTGAAAAATAAAGAATATTCTATGGTGCCTTTAAATACGATACAAGGCATAGTTTTAAAAATACACTGAATTCTCCTCTTGCTCGGTGTTCACGTGCTTATGTTGCTATCCATGAGGCAATTGCTAAGAATAAAATGAAATGGCAGAGAAAACATCCTTCTAATGGCAATGAAGAGCCTGCACTTAATGATAGCTCTATAGATCTTGAAACTAATATAAAAATTGTTCGAAAATATGCGAGGGTTGGGACATAAGTCAGAACTATGGGTGGTATCACAAAATGTCACATACCTCACGGAAGCCATGTATTCGTAGTGTTTCTTCAACACCAGATGACTCTATGATGGCGAGAACTGCCTGAATACGTGCTGGCATGGATTTAACAAGGTGTTGAAACAGAGGAATAGCAGTCCTGGCTGACACGCCTACCTCAGCTGTTCGAATTAATGATGAAAAATAGGAAAGAAAATTCCGCAGCCTGGATTCGAACCAGGAACCTTTGGTGCAGCTTGGACGGTAATGTGGGAAGGCGTCGGATGGTTCTCTCCACTTCATCCCATAAAAATGCTCGATCGGGTTGAGATCGGGCGACCGAGCTTGCCACTGAAGCAAGTGGAAGTCCGCGTCATGTTCCTCGAACCAGTCTAAGACCATTCGAGCACGTTGACAGGGAGCATTGTCCTGCTGAAACTGTCCGTCACCACCAAGAAACAGTCATCATGAACGGGTGCACCTGATCGGCAACAATGTTCAGGTTGTGTGTCGCATTCAGGAATGTGTCTACAGATATCAGAGGACCCAGTGTGTCCCAAGAGAAGACACCCTAGACCAGCACTCCTCCACCCGCCTGTACGGTGGTCTGCTGAAAGGATGGGTCCATGGCCTCTTGCTGTCTGGGCCAGATGCGCAGTCTGCCGTCCTCATGATGAAGTAGGAACCGCGATTCGTCGGACCAGGCGACCTTCTTCGACTCATCCAGTGTCCACTGGCGATGCCTGTGTGCCCATAGCAGGCGCGCTTTCCTATTTTGCGGTGACAGCAACGGTGCCCGTACTGGCCGCTGTTGTTAAACCCAGCTCGGTGCAAGGTGCGCCGATGCGTGTGCTCCGAAATGGGTTGGGATGCTCCCTCATTGAACTGAGCTGCAATTTTTTGGCTGTTCCCGTCCTATTGCTGTGGATGATTCGTGCCAGTCGCCGTTGGCCTCGTTCATCCACGGCCCTGTTTCGTCCGGAGTTGTGTTTGTTGGAGGTTGCTTTTTGGCGTAACTGCCATTCACGGAATACCCTTGACACTGTTGCACGGGAAAACCCGAGGAGGTTCGCGGTTTGCAAAATGCTCAACTGCGCCCGTCGAGCTCCAACGATCATGCCTCGTTTCAAAGTCGGTCAAATCTTTGGATTTACCCATATTCAGTCCACTTCTGCTGCTGACTGCAACTTGTGATCCCTTTTATACACCGCTTCAGCCTGTTCCATTGTTTGTGTGTTACTGGGAAGTCGATCCATTTTCCATAAGAGGTGTCTCTAATAAACTGGTCGTTCAGTGTATGTATGTATGAACGAGGCAAATCCCTCGCCGCTGTCGTTCTTGAGATGAAATACGCGATTTCTGCAATTCACATTACAAAATGGTGGTGCCACAGTCCAAGATGGCGGTGCCACAGTCCAAGATGGCAGTGCCACAGTCCAAGATGGCGGTGCCACAGTCCAAGATGGTGGTGCCACAGTCCAAGATGGTGGTGCCACAGTAAACGCGTTTGGTATTTTTTAAGAAATCGAAAAAAATCCATTGGCAATCCAAAGGTTATAAGGGTTTTTAGTGAAATATTTAAACGACGTCCCGTATTCTTGACCTGCTAAACTTGGGTATCCAGCTTTTGCTTAAACTGCCTTGATAGGAGCCCCACATTCTGAGATGATATTTGGCAATTCTTACATTAGGAACTTTAACTGTTAAGCACGCACCAGTCCAATTTCTGTGTTTCTGAATTAAACTAAAATCTAAATATTTTGATTATAATAATTAACCCCAAATTATAATGATTAAGAAAGTAAGCTTACAATGCACTAAATGTGTACATGCGCATCACGCTAGGTCTCTATATTATAATGGCATCAAGTTATAGAAGTTTCGACTGACGTTCCACCTAATTACGTAAGTCAAAATCCGTAAGTATAAGCTAGCGTCGCTGTCTTAAATTATATGAACTTGAAAGCAATATCCTGGATGATAAATAACCTGGGAATTTAAAGATGCAGTAGATCTCTTACAACGCTTAAATACTTTGTAGCAGAAAAACGTGCAGGGATTCTTATTAAATGGCAGAGGAAAAACGGCAAAACACTGCCACCAGTTTGTGACTCATATCCTATCCGACCATCATCATTAAGCAAGAGGAGTCGGGATTCGTCAGACAAGGTGTCGGCTTTCCATTCCTCAATTATCCAGTTAAGGTGGTCGCGAGCCCACTAAAGTCGACACGAGTGGGACCCAGTGTTCTCTACTGCTTCAGTTCAATCTCGACAAGGACCAGCGAGTTGTGTTCCGAGATGTTGTTCGGCACGCCACCTTTAGATTACAATTAGAATTGACAGTTTCTAGACTGCCAGTAAGTAGCACAATTCTTGCCATCCTCATTCGACTTCTCTCCTCGATGAGCTCTTTCCGACCACAGAGTAGCAAGTGAATGAATGCATTCTGTTTGTGACGCTATTCTTGGTAACCCTAAACACGGTTCTTGTACGAATAGCCAAAAGGACGGACATTTCCGAGATGTTAGCGCTGATGATCATGACAGGCCTCGAAGTCCCCTGGGAAAGGGAAGAGGAAACTTAATCCCTTGATGGCTCTGAACTAATCGCTAATTCAAATAAAGTAACAGAAAATGGTAATTCATCATCTTAAGGTATAAAACACTCTTCGCATATTCATAAATTTAAGTTTATTCACAATCCCGTTTATATTTTTCATACTACAAAGATTATTTTTGTTTATAAGTTATAACTTTGTATTTCATAGGCCGGATTAGTTGCGAATGTTTCGATATTAGACCGAAAAATGATTAAAATTTTTTCTCATTTAGGTGATTAGCTGCATTAATAATCGTCAATTTTGACGGGTTTTCTAATATAAATTATGAACTTTACTCATGACTCTTACTTTAAGGAAAAAAACCACGAAGGTATGCATGTTCTTTGAAAGTTCAGACTTCCTTCCCCATCCTTCCTCCTCCTCACGCCAAGCACCATAAATTCATTAGGTAACCGCAAGAGTTTTCTAATTTCCCGAGTTAAATTTCTTGTCTCCTCGTCAATTAAAGCGATTTTCCGCATTCGTAGAGAGCTCAACTTTTGACTCGGTCGCCAGTAAATGAATAAAGTAACATGGAAATCAAACGGCATTTTTAATGTTCGCTCCGTAGAGCTGCTGCCACTGTAAATAGAAAGGTGATGTGGAGGAAGGGGGCTGAGACGGGGGGGGGGGTGCATTTTAAAACAAACATTGTTTCCATTTTATTCACCTTTTGGGCATTGTAGAGAACAAATTGCCTTGGCGATCGATTAGGCACAGCACGAATTTAGATTTGGCCCCCGAACATGAATACTTCACGCGGGTTAACATTTCCAGCTACACATCCGTTCCGCATTTAAACGGTTCGTGTTATTCGATTAAAAATAATTCTCCTTCATTTAAACGACGCCTCACGAAATACATAACTATAGAATCTCTGATGAGAGAATTAAAATTCGTGTTTACTAAATTAAAAAAAGGAAACAAGTTGATCTAAAATTTAATTCGAATTTAAATGGAATTTAATGTAACAACCAGCAATCTACACTCGACTCCCAGTCAAATGTCAGAGTTCTCTGATGAAAGCAGTCGAGTCTTAAGTGGGTAGCATTTATTTTTAAAATCCCGCATAAAAGTCCTATAGCTTTTGGTTTCAAAACAGTGTAACCTCATTTCCTGAAGAGCTCTCGAAAAATTTTAGTAAAAATAAGCACGACATTTTTAAAGATGACACCAAACTTTTAACAACAAATTCATTTCAAGACGGCACGCTATAGAACCACTATTGAATAGTTCCTTAATTGTAGGTTATATTTCATAGAATTCCTGATTAAGTACTAAGATACCCCGTATGCCGAAAATATTTATATAAATATAGTATAAGGGGAAATATGTTATCCAGTTAGAATTTGCTGGGGTTAACATACCATATGCAAAAATTCATAAATATTCATCACAGCTTCGTAAAACAAAAGAAGATGTCTTCATGAGGCCTACTTGAAAAATCGCTGCATAATCAAAACCCACTGACATATAGGTAAAGTACACGGAGATCATTTTGAGCCCAATTACCAAAAACGTATCAGGTGAAATTCGATTAAATTTGGTTTACATATTCTTTGAACAATGATTTATAAAGAGAAAATTAAATTATTTTAAATTTCGCCACAAAATGACAGAGCCCCGTTTTTGTTTTGTTTTTTTCCGAGTAAATTAGGCATAATAGCTATAAGAAATTCCAGTGTATAGCACAATTCATAATACCCGGCGTGCACGTATTTTAATGTGCTTTCCTTGAACTTGTAAGTACTCTGAATAGCATTTTATACCTATCGTGACTCGAGATATCTGCGCTACTGAGCAACATTTTGTGTTATCTAAGAGCAATGACCGAACAAGTTACTGGTCCTGTTGGTCCGTCTTCTAAAAAAAAAAAAAAAAAAAAATACCCACCGAAGATAAATGACACTGGCTTTTGGCGAGTATAAAGGAATCTTCTGGAATGTATGAAGATTCCCTATTGACACTGCCAAAAATTCCCTAATCAATCCATAGGATAACTAGGTGATATTTCGCCACTGCCATTCGAACTAGGAGCATCAGAGCATACTTTAAACGAATTTCCTCAGTTGTTGAATATGGCTAATCTTGTAGGGCAAAACACTTCAGCAAATTATGCATAATTTTCCACACAATTGGCTGGATATTCCCAAGCACTGTTGCAATCGTGTGCATTACTCATGATTATACGGCAATTATTGTTGTTCTGTCAGTGTACGCCCTCTTGGTAAAGATTCTGTATTTTCGAATCGTGAAATCATTTATTCTAAATTCTTTATGATCACTCAAACTTTCTTCAAATTACTTCTATCTCTGGAATTCTCGAGTTGTGATATTAGCTTTACTATTTTTTGATATAAAGTTTCACAACAAGTAAAGCTCGATCACGCATGGTTAGCATATCGAAAAGAAGATCTTTAGTCTTCCTTATTATAATGATTGTAGCGGCACTTTACCTCCTAATGGTGAAATTTTGCTATTTCGCTATTTATTTTTTTCTTTAGAAATCCGAGTTTCACGTTTCCAAGAGATTCCAAGGTCAAATTTGGTTGGGCTTAGCCCAATGGAATTTTGGACACAGGACTCTAAGCACCTCCTCTTTAGTTATAGCCTCCCTGTACATTCTTCAATAACAGTTTCTGGTTCAGTATTGTGATGAAGAATGTACTATTTGGAAAACTAGAAGAATTAGGAGACGACAACAACAAGGAGAAAATAACTATATTATAGTATAAGCAAGCCAAGATATAGGGCCAAGGAATGACATCGCCTTATGGACTCTGATTACAAATCCGAAATGAGTTGATTAAAACTATTGGAATGGCAGTTAAAATGAGAAAAGTAACTTTCCTGTCTTTAGAATGTAATAAAACCTATTTTCATTTCTAATTAAAAAATACTGAACAAAAAATTAAGTTCTTGTTAAAGCAAAAGCATAACACTAACGAACATTAAAGAAGAAACGAGAATAACGTGGTACACAAATTTTAAATGATTAGCGAGAGCACACCCTTCCCCCCGCCAAGAAACAGGTTAATTCAGAAACGGGTAAATAAAAAAATAGTTTATAAATTGCAGCTCATTCAGCAATTATTGAGAATGCGTAAGCCATCTACGTAACTATAGAGTACCCCATTGCAATCTTCATCATTTTTTTTCCATCACAAAGAACTGAAGACGTCAGCTTTCTACGAGCTATCAAAAGCGCACCACCACTACGTGACTGTTTGCGTTGCTTTAAAAAATTTCTTTCATGGTAATTACAGAGATCCATCTACGGAGAACGCCAACAAATCCATAAAATTAACATAAATAATTAAACGAGATGATAAGAAATGATGAAGGGGAATTTTATTACTTACATTTAAAAGAGAGGGGAAGAGATAGTAGAGGGAGGCAAAAATAAGGCGTCCAGAAGACAAAACAATGACAAAGTGAAGAGGGGAATTCTTAAAGTGGTTCTTTGCATTCTGGCCGTCGAACGACGCAAGAGGCAATCAGGGTCCCTGAACAAGCTACTATTAAACAGGTGCCGAAGGAGAACACCCACCTTCCTTCCTACTACTCCTCCTCGTTCTTCCCTCCTTTCCTCCTTTCTTTCCCTCGATCTCTTATTAATAGGAACGGCGAGATTACGCCAGGAAGTTCATCTGCCACCTCTTTATAATGGCAGCAAAACGAGATGTAAGTGGAGAAAGCAAATGAAGGGGAATATCATCGATCCAACGAAGAACCCTACCCTTAACCCTTCCGTCACGTGATACTGTTGCACAAAACGATATGGGGAGCAGGGAACGATTTGTTTTCAACGCGTGGTCTCTCTCTGATTTCAAACTTTTTTTTTATTAATAAATGCAAGAGATGAAAAAAAAAAAGAAATGAAAACATGAAACAAGGTAAAGCACAAACTGATCTTGAAGGCGGTTTTAACAATTGATGAATGCTAAAAGAAAGCTAGCTAATAGAATTGCAACAGCTAGAAAATAGAAAAGTAATTTATGTCTTCATGTATATCTGTATTTTATTCTATGCTTAGTAACATTTATAAAATTACAAAAAAAAATTACGAAATGCGTATAACGAATTGTGAACAAACAACACAATACTTTAAAGCTGTACATTAATAAATCAAACATTCTTAATGGAAATATAAGACAATAGGTAAAATCAAAACAATTCAGACGGTGGACTTCCACATTCAAAATTCATTCACGTTAAGTGGAGACAATTAACAGCTAAATTCTTCCCCTTTAATGCTTAATAAGATAGTAGCTTTTCTCTGGCAAGGAATGCAAAGCTCTAGGAGGGCTTCCTGTTAATTGAGAAAATTACAGGAAGAAAATTATATATCGCTTATCCTAATTCTGTACGTCACAGCAGGAATCGTTTTAAATTAATTCTACAAATAAGCCTTTTCATTTATTCATCATTTAAATTACTGAGATTAATAATAACGACATTAGAATGTTTTTCGTTCAATATTGGAGGTATTATGATGATTAAATATTCTACAAAAAAAAAAACAACTGGAAATAAACGCGCAAATGCAGGATATGCCTTTTTATCTCAAAACAAGAAATTAAGCCTCCCGAGGAAGGTATAGGAAAGTAGCGGAAGCCCTGAGTTCACCTGTTTTTTTATTCCTTCATCTGTACTTTTTACCCCATTTTTTTTTTAATCAAAACTTGATTTTTTCGAACCTTGTATTTAGAAAATATAAAAGAACCCTATCTTCGTTCCTTTCTCATCATTTTCGATCGAATGATATATCACACCCGATATGTTGCCATAAAGTTCTAAAGACCAAGTGATTGCCACCCCCACAATTCCGACCCTATTGGGACAATTTGGCCCAAACTTTACAGTGATATTGATCTTGCTTAGAGGAACCTGCATACCGAATTTCATTCTTTTATATGCAGAAATACGCGTAGACCTTTTGGTCCCCTGTAATTTCCGCCCCCAAAACTCCTACCCCAGTGGGCCAATCAAAACCAAACTTAATAGTGAAGGTGCACATGCACATAGTAAGCTACATTCCGAATTTCAACCCTCTACCTCAAAAAATGCGGAAATTATGAAGGGGACGGACGGATGGACGGACAGACAGACGGACATTGTGAAAACAATAAGTAGCTCCGTTCTTCCGCTACTTAATAATAGAATGTAGGTTGGCAAAAAACTACCGTTCACTAAATTGCAGAAAGCTCTCCATTAATAATGAAAATACAAAAATGGAATTTCCAACGATTTTGAAATTCCATAGAAAATTCAACTCGTAAGTGTGAACCGCTCATGCAAATTAATAAGCACGGTCATTTCCTATAAAGCGTACATTTTGTTTGAGTGTAAAAGCAAACACGGCTCATTTTGTCCCAGTCTTAAAAAGAAAGACTCTAGAGATTTTGCAGAAGAAATGGCCCACATCTATGATAATTCGTAAAACAAAACAACTCTATACGCCTATGATTGCCGCTACAATATCGAACATTTGCAACTCTGTTTTAGAGCTGCCGAAATCAAAAGCAAGAGGAAACGGAGGCGTCCAATTGGGATAAATTTGGTTGCATTACAGAGACAGGAAAAATGGCAAAAACCGAAAATCCAGCCAGATAACGGCGCATGGCCAGGAAGCTAAATATGCCTAGATGAGGTGCCACGTGTGAAATGCAATTCATTTAATCCTGAGAATTTTCTGTGGAATTTCAATATCATTCACAATCATTGCTGGCCTCCCCCCCCCCCCTCCTTCTCTCTGAAATTCTGCGTTTCAAATTGGATTGGAATTCCCAATCTAAGTCGCCAAATCGAGCTTTCATCTTCCCTTACACGCACAATATGTAGTGGACATGTATTAAACACAATGAGAAACGAGCCAAGTCGACCATTCGAAAAGCGTGGACTTTTAAATTTCACACACTATAGTAGAAATCTTTTCCAACATTCACACTCAGTTAAGCGTCATACGACGGAATTTCGTTGATACTTATCTGTTCATTTAATCTCCTCTTTCATACAAGACAGTCCTCTATATCCATTGACTAACTCAAGGGTATTATAGAACATTCCGAACGAAACAGGTTGAAGAGGCAGACGGGCGAGAAGAGCTAAATCAATCCTCTCAATGAGCGCTGTCACCTTCAATTGGCATTGAGGGACCTTCGGACATACAAACGAACAATACAAGGGAAGTCCATCTTGTTGAAGATTGTGTTAATCGGCCGTTCGGTTACCTGGGAATACAGGAACAGACACATCTCTATCTAAAATAATGAACACGTTCTTCCCATCTTCTCTTCCAAAAGTAACATAAATTGCATAATCTCAATTTTATAATACACGGTCCTAACGTTTCAAGGCCGTGTCCCAGTTTTCTTTACTCCCATCAAAAGAAAAATCGCCCTTTCTGAAAGTTCCTTAGTTTTTCAACTCACGGCCTACTACTATTTTGTATATGGCCGTACTACTATATTCTACTGCGGAGAATCCCATATATGGCTTTAAAAAGCGTATTCCCGGAAAGATCATTGTGCTCATAATTAGCGAGATGTCCTAACATCATAGCAAAATGCGCCATTCATGCTTATCGAGCGGAGATGTTTGCCTCAAAATTAAATAAAGTAATAAAGGACTGGCAATACATAGAAATGCTCCTCGTGCTTTATTCATTGCTCTTGGCCTTTTATTCCGAAACCCACAATGATTGGTTTTCTCCACAATGATGCGCTTTGTAGAAAAGTCAGTTAAATGATATCGGAAATTAGCAATCTGATTTAATTACAAAGAAGAGTTAATCTGAAAGAAACCAAGCAAATGCGCATTTCGTTTCTAATATTCCAAAGCGCTTTAGAATTTTAGATTCATTCTCTTTTGCCAAATTCTATTCCAATCCTTTTGGAGTTTTAATTAAACGGGTGGTTTCGTTTCTATTTAGTGGCTTAAATAAAAGTTTAGAGGTTGGTGTAGTTCGCGATGGAATACCCCACTATTAAATGAGATGTTTAAAAATTACTAATCGGATTATTTAAACTTTAATTTATACTAATGTATTAACTTACGTAAATAATGCCCATGTAGCGGTAAAATTATTCAAAGGATCCAAATTATCCTTTTAAATACTCGGCTTTTGAACTTATTTTATTCTTAGAGCAAATATTTATAAAGCGTATAACCTGTTACATGCACTTAAAAAGTTAATCGAATTAACGGTAATAAATATTCTATTACAAACCTAATGTAACTGGTGATTACAACGCTACTGGCTTAAATGTTTTTTGTCCCATTATAACTCTGGGCTTTGGAAAAATATTTACATAAAGAATACCTAAAACCAAATTTTTCATTCAGAATGCTCATTAGTCATGTACAGTGGTTTACCTCGACATACAAAAAATAACCCGAGGGCGTATATTAAATTTTCCTGCAACCATTACTCGACGACCCCTTACAATTAACCAACAGTTGATGAGTTGGTCGTTAAACCAAATAAACAAATACGACTTCGCTCGATTCCTAAATGAGAAGTACGTGGGAACGACAGCCCTATCAATATTATTCATGTCCAGGGGGGGGGGGAGGGGAAGGTTATTGATTAACTCGAATTGGTTAAACCATTTTATCGCAAGAGAAATTGGCATTTCTGCTATAGGCATTTCGAATGCATAGAAATAACTTTCTCAGAAAATTAAAAAAAAAAAAAACGAAACAAAACGAAAAGATAATAGTCTCTCTGCTATAACCCAATGAGGCAGTTTAAATGAAAATGCTACATTGTGTGATGATTAGAAAGCTCTTCGTTTATAGGTATTGATTGGAAATCAAATCAGCAGACGATAGTCCAAAGTCGACTTTATTGCCATTTAATTTGGAAATAGCTCCCTGATGAGTGAATGCAAAAGGTAGAAAGAAATCGGCCGCAGGCTTCCATTTACAAATGATTAAAAAATTACGTCCTTTTACTAAATGAGTGTGTACATTTTATATAATTAATTAAAAAAAATATACATTGTAAATCCAAGTGTTAATTAAGTATCGATTTTTAAGGAGTTTTGAAGCCAAAGTTTTCCAAATTTTGCAAAAAAAGAAGAAGAAAGCGAACTATAGTAATTGAACGTTAACCTTTTGTTCTCAGTTAATAAATTTTATAAAACTTGTGTAATACTGTTGAAAGTACTATATAATGCCAATCACATGATCTAATATATAATTAAATTTCAAATGTGAACAATTAAGATTTTGAAATTTGAAAATTTAACAATCCAGCAAGGAAAAATTATTATCATAACTTGAAAAAAATGTCTCTTGATTGGTTACAATTTGATAGCACATAGTACATTTTTTCCTTTATTAAAATATATTATTTTCTTTATTAATCTTCAACTTGCATTTTGTGGATGATCTCTTGATCCAGGCTTCTTATCTATCTCAGTGTTATTTCCTTTGCCATCTGTTGAGTTTGTGGAAGCATTGTTTCGATTGTACAGTCCGCTGTTCGATAATCGTCGATAGCATTATTTTTATATTTGCAATGTAAAAGCATATGATGACATGAAACTGAAAATTCTGACCCAGTATGAAATGACAAACTCTTCTGTATTTAAAATTAACGAATATATTTCTGAAAAATTACTTAAATCGGTAGAAGGGTGGATCATAATACTGTTCCTATTGATTAAACAGGTGATGGCCTTACAGTATAACAGAGGGACATCAGGAGTTCCAACTAGTTTCGCCATTTATTCCCGGCTTTGTCAAGGATATATACAGCAAGAGGCATGCAAGCCTTTATATACAGAACAGAGGTACAAATTATGCAAATACATGAACCAATATTGGTTCCTCTTTAATTCTTTTGTATCCTATTGGTTCATGTATTTGCATAATTTGTACCTCTGTTCTGTATATAAAGGATTGCATGCCTCTTGCTGTATATATCCTTGACAAACCGGGAATAAACGGCGAAACTAGTTGGAACTCCTGATGTCCCTCTGTTATACTGTAAGGCCACCACCTGTTTAATTACTTAAAAGTGAAAATAAGGCACAGCCTGGATTCGAACCAGGAACTTTTGGCTCAGACCGCCAACGTTCTAACCAATTGCGCCACAAGCTAAACGCTATTTACATGTCCAGAGGCTTGGTTAGAGCGGTTACCTAGTTCACAGGCTGTACCTTATTTTCACTTTTAAGTAATTAAACAGGTGGTGGCCTTACAGTATAACAGAGGGACATCAGGAGTTCCAACTAGTTTCGCCGTTTATTCCCGGTTTGTCAAGGATATATACAGCAAGAGGCATGCAATCCTTTATATACAGAACAGAGGTACAAATTATGCAAATACATGAACCAATAGGATACAAAAGAATTAAAGAGGAACCAATATTGGTTCATGTATTTGCATAATTTGTACCTCTGTTCTGTATATAAAGGCTTGCATGCCTCTTGCTGTATATATCCTTGACAAAGCCGGGAATAAATGGCGAAACTAGTTGGAACTCCTGATGTCCCTCTGTTATACTGTAAGGCCATCACCTGTTTAATTACTTAAAAGTGAAAATAAGGTACAGCCTGTGAACTAGGTAACCGCTCTAACCAAGCCTCTGGACATGTAAATAGCGTTTAGCTTGTGGCGCAATTGGTTAGAACGTTGGCGGTCTGAGCCAAAAGTTCCTGGTTCGAATCCAGGCTGTGAAATTTTCTTTCCTATTTTTCATCAATAATTTGAACAGCTAAGGTATGGTTTAGGATAAAACCCTCAGAGAACATTCATGAGCTATTTTATATAATTTAGTTGTGAATTTAGTAACACAGGGTGAATGAAAAGTAAGGAGACAAACTTCCGGAGGTGATTCCTGACAAGAAAGGGAACAAAAATGTATATGGTATACAGGTATGTAAAGAAATTAAATTTAGTATGCAGATTCCTCTAGACTTTAATATGAGATTTGGGCCAAATTCTCTAAGGGGGGGGGGGTGAATTGTAGGGGTGGTCAAATGGTCTCATAGATAAACTCAGAGTTTACACTTCTTCCCTACACGGGGAGGATTAATTTCTTGTTGTAATCCACGTAGATACAATATAAAAGAAATGATAAAATAATTTTTTTTTATTTCTTGACTTACACACCGTCATAAGGACCGACAGTGAATCGATTAACTGTATGTAGCTTTTTCTCGAGCAAGAAGCTTCAGAGATACTACGAGGGCGTTCAACTTTGACCTGGATTTTATTATTTGTAAATTCCATTCTTGTAAAAATCTAAACTTTCATTGTTGGGATGGCAACTACCGCCTGTCATGCAAATACAGCACCACTCATCCGGTTGTCATGACAGACGATTGTTTGTTTAAACAAATTGGCGGACAGCGATATGTCGACCAAAGTGGAACAACGAATAATCATCAAGTTTCTCCGCAACGAAGATGTGAAAGTATCTGAAATTCATCAGAGAATTGAAAGACCGAGTCATGTTTATCTCAATCATCCGCCTTTGCTTGGTGTCAAAAGTTTGAAGGTGGGCGAGAATTCACCGGCAATGAACCTCATAAGGCAAGGCCAGCAATTGCTGTCAATGATGGCATCATTGCACGAACAAATGAGCTGATAAGGGACAACAGGCGGATTTATGTCCGAGAATTGGCTTCAATACTGAACATCAGCATTGCAGTGTGGAGACCATCATCCACGATAAGCTGAAATTCAACAAGATCTGTGCCAGATGGGTCCCTAAGCAACTCTCCGAGGAATACAAAACCACCCGGGTGGAAATCTGTTCCATGCTGCTGCAGTGATATGACAGGGAAGGTGACAGCTGCCTAAGGCATGTTGTGACCACCGACGAGACATGGATTCATCACCATACTCTAGAAAGCAAGCGTGCGAGCATGGAGTGACGACACACTGACTCACAACGACCTAAGAAATTCAAGATGACACCGCCGGCAACGAAAGTGATGGCGACTGTATTCTGGGACATTAAGGTATCATTCATGTCGATTTTCTGGAAGAACGTCGACATTTTGAAGACGTCCCTGAAACCGGCACTTAGGAAAAAGCGACCAGGACTCCTTACCAGTGGTGTTTGTTTTCTGCAAGACAATGCCGGACCACACACAGCCAAACTGACTATGGACACACTGACGGAATTCAAATGGGACATCTTACCACATCCCCCATACAGCCCGGATCTCTCCTCTTGCGATTATCAACATTTTGGACCATTGAAAAAATGTGTAGAGAAGCAAGGAGAGTTCTTTGAAAAATAACTGATGTGTATTCGTGTGTGTGTTTTTATTAGTTTTCTGATTTCATAAAAAATAAAGTCCAGATCAAGTTTGAACGCCCCTCGTATAGTTAACATATGTGAGGTTTTAACAACAAAATACTGTATTAGAAGTCTATATTATGAATTATGAATATACAGATTGATGACGCATAATGATTTAATATAGCAATAAACTTTGCTCCTTGGGAAGCGCAATAATAATAATAATAATAATAATAATAATAATAATAATAATATTGAATATGGTAATTCCTATATCAAGATATCAGATCACCGATATCATGACTTTTTCTGTGCGAAAGACTTTCGCACGGATTACGCTGGGGAAAAAATCCTACTTTTCCTTTAAGAAGGTGGAGTGTCTTTTAAAGCAGCAAACTGCTTAGCACATAATAATCTTCTTATAATACCGACTCCTTTTATTATAAGGTTATTGTAAATCATATTCACTGAACTAAAAAAGAAATAAAGTGCCTTATTTTTTTAATTGTTTCATTGTTGAAGAAGATAAGTAAAGACGTTGATTTCAATACATAACAGCTGGAAAAACTCTCACATGCCATTGCGATATTCCCCATATTATTTAAACAATAAAATAAGTCCTCAGTATTAAAAATTGAAATATTTTACCACATGAATTGAAAGTCACTGAAAACAGAAGGAAAAAAATCCAGATTTTTGTTTTCTTATTTTTTCACCCCATTTTTTTGCGTGAAGAATGAAGAGAACAATAACGTTGAGAGGAAGAGGAAGAGAGAGATGGGTTGTGGGGGTTTTGGGACGCATTGGTGTGGGGTTTATGTTGAATATTTATCTTGCCTGTGGACATCTATTATTACATCTGCTCTGGCAATTTCTCGAGGGTAAAGTCCGAAACGCACAACAGGTTTTTGGTTAGGGAAAAAAAAATATTCTCATCTTCCCGGAGGCCAGATTATCGTTATTGGTTTTTCTGTAAAATTTCATTCTCTTCTTTTCAACAACAACAGCAACACTCGAAAGAAAAGCAGTCAGAGAGCGAGGGGAAAAAAAGAAGTAAATAAAATAACTCTTTAAAATTGCAAGTTTTTTCGATATGCAAACAAACAACAGGAATATGGAAAACTAGGAAGGGTGAGGGGGGGAGGGGGGTTAAAGAACAAAAAGGCATAAAGAGAATAGCCGCCATCACTGATGTGGAGGGAGAAGAAAACCAAAGTCGTTTTCTTCCTCGAGGGGCCGAAGGTTTCTACAATCAATGACGGCGAGAGTCGAATTCCTTCCGATGGGGCCTCGGCGACACGACAGACATGGACATGGAATCGGTAACGTAAACTGAATATGCTGAAACACATCAACAACACAAGTGAACACATCGATACATTGACTTTCACGTGCTTGGAAGTGCTTACTCCATTCCTTCTTCACCAATATAGAATAAAAGGGTGCATGGCTTGGCAGGGAAGAAATATAAAAAAGTTGGTTTTGCTCCTCTTTCAATAAACTTCACTTCATAAAAGCACGCATATGTAGAAAGATATTAAATAATTTATCATTCATTACTATAATGTACTTTTAAGTTCATGTTTGTTTAAGAAAGAACTGCTAATTTTAAAATTTATAATTTTTTTAAATTCAATACTGGATACATTTTTTCCTCAATTATGAGAAAACATGTAAATATGTCAATCTTATCTCTAAATAAATGAAATTGTGTATACAGGTAACCTCCTACAACACCGTTTCGCTCTATAACGATCGAAATTTGCGGATACCTTCGTATAACATACTACTTCTACTGTTTAACAGATGTATAATTAATGTATAATATATTCGATATCTAACGCCATTTCCGAAAGATTCAGTTCTAACATTAAATGTTCTAAGAGTTTATAAAGGTGAATGTTCATGAAATAATCCTATAATAAAAGCAAAAATCATTTAAAAATTATACATATAAAAGTAGTTTAGGATAATTACCAATGTTAAACACTAAAAAGACGAAGAAAAAGTAAATTAATTTAAAAGTATTATTTATGAAATGAAGAAGCTTAGTAAGTGAAAACATTAAACGGAAGAAACATTTGAATAAAACATAAAAAGCAATAAATTGGTTTCAAGATCAGATCAGATTACAGATTTAAAAACAAAAATAACTTATCAGCATAAAACGACAAGGAATTTAAAAGTGGATTAGCTTGGAAAATATTAAAACTAAGTATAGCGTACACTTGTAAATGCCATTTAATATAATATATAAGTTAAGCTGAAAAGAAATAATTTTTATTATTACAAACAATGATCATACTTTTTAAAACAAATTTTTTAAAAAAAAACCACATTATTATTTCTAAAATTAGAGTCATTTTTATATGAAAAAAAACATGTACATCATCAGATCGGTGTGATATCTAAAAAAAAGTAGTTTTTACCTTTACGTTTTTATTGCTACGCAAATTACACATTTAATGCACTTGAAAAGTACATGTTAAAATAATTAAGCACTATATAATCTTAATTAATTAATTAATAATCTAATTCATTCTTTTGTACGTGAAATTATGTACGAAAGGAAAATAAAAATACAATTAGACCTTTAGTTCTGAAGATATGACGCCAAATTTAAGTCAAAGCATTAAAAAATTAAATTTTGAGATTTAAAGATAAACGTTCCATATTAATTAGAGAGTTTTTTCTTTCATAAAAATGTTAATATTAAAGATTGGCTTATAATAAAATTATGAAACTTTGGAATATAATTTCCACAAAAAAAAAACCGCGATTTTTAGGGCGAACGCTTTCCTTGTGTCTGCCTCTTTACTAACGAGCTTGGAAGACCAAGCAAAGCATCAGCAAGCTGATCCCTGCTAGGCTCAATTTCAAATAGATCCAATGGTTATTTAACATCCTCGACATAGAAAAGGCAATAGACGAATAGAAAAGGTAAGTTATTATTATGAAAACAGTTTGACTGTACTTCATTTTGTGTTATACATATGCTATAATTCTAATAAAAATGAAATTGCTTATATGGATTTAAAAAAATATTTGTCACAAATATTAAAAGTTTTCGGAATCTAACCCCTTTTTGTACTGACTCTCATAACACGGTTTCACACAACACGGCATTTTCCAAGAACCTGTCTACCGTGTTATAAGAGGTTCACCTGTACTTGGTTTTATTATAAGATGTTGTTTCAAATCAATTAGAAATCGGGCATATCTAACCAAATCTATACTTCGACACGTAAAAGGTATAAAAACTTGCCTCTTTTTAGTGAACTGTTTTTTACGCAAAGGCAAGTCAATTATTGTTCCGTATTCTACGTGTGTCTAATCTACGAAATTCTGTTTTCCTTCCCTTTCATACACGCCGCTAATATCCTAAATGCAAAACCGTTAAACTTTTGAAACCAGATCCTTTTTAAAAAAATACTCTGTTCGGCGGTTTTGGTATAAAGAAGCACTTAAATAAATGATATTAATAGATTAACGAAATTTGTTCTTTTAATTTTCAGCCTACTTAATATGTGCTCGAAAAGTTTGTACTAATATAACTTTTAACGAATTTAGAAATGTCATTCATGTCACTGATTGGAAAGGGAGAGAAAATACAAACGTGGTTCTGCCACCAGAGATTTATCTACATTCATACAATTTTAACTTTTATTTGATTCCAGCAATTGATTTTTAAAGGCCAGAATCCCGAGTGAGATTTAACTACAGAGTTTTTAACTTAGTTTATGCAAATAACTGCAAGGGAACAGACGTTTCTCTTTCCAAAAGGAAAGCGTGACGCAGATTTTACCTTCAGAAATAAAAACACCGCCATCTTCGAATCCATTAAAATACTGCCGTTTTCGCACTCAATTGAGTGCATAAAATCTTTTCCTAAGAACTATTCGAACTGATGTATTTACAGAGATGCCAATGCTTGTGTGTTCATATTGAAGGTTTATAATTTCTTGTCATCTGAAAGAAGCTACGTCATCCGAAGTGGAATAGAAATGAGACTAAGCCATTCTCTTATCAATAATATGGTCTGCATATCGTCCTGTATATTTTGGAATAGTACTCGAGTATACTTAAGTGCAAGCGCAAGAGTTTCAGAGTCTTGATTTTCACGAGAAATCTTTCTATGAAGAGTGACGAAGTCAATCTATGTATCAAAGGAAGGTGGTGCTCTAAAGCAGCGACTCACTCTGGACATTATTCGGATTCAGATAGACGGGTATGGGTGTGGCAGCTGCCCGGAGAACATTTGCTGTCATCCTAGATTGTGGAACAACTTAATTTTGGAGTAGCTGAATAATAGTTTGATAACGTTTGAGCTAGGATCGCTGGAATTTTTTACACGGGAAAATATATGGAGATATGCATCTATCTTCACAATTTGGATAAACCTATGACCTGGCAGTACTAAAATGAAAACTCATTTGTTTGTTAGTAATATAATGGTTTAGCCCACATTATCTTGGCCATTTCTAATGTATAAAGTCCAAAAATTAAACCGTCAAGAGTCATAAATCAGAATGAATCACAATAGTTGTAGGAAAGGCTCTACTCGTCTGAGGAGGAATTGTCCTGATGAAACAATCACCGACCTTCTTCTTATTGGAAATTCTTTTCAAGATGAGAGGGGGTGAGACTATAGCTAAAGTAGAACCAACACAGTATTGATGTTGTCTGTGATGGCTAACGCTGTACAAAACAAGAAGGCATCCAGATACTTTTTGGAGAATAGTGCAGATATTTGTATTCCGGTTTCTTTAACCAATGAATTACAAAATAAAAGAAGATGGACATAAATAAAATTACATGGACAATTTATGAAGGATTTAGGAAAATATATCTGATATGTATTGGAGACACAAGAACAAACCGCTTTTCCACAAAAAAATTTTTAATGTACGTACATTCATGGCCATTACGCGGTCATCTTTCAGCATGACTAACTGATAATACAAAAACAACAACTATTTATATAGAACTACAACCAATCGGTATTAATACAAATAAACAACAACCGATACAAAAACAAAACATCAACCAATGGGGAAAAAATTAGTTCTTGTTTCTCGTTTTCCTATCAGTTGTTACTTTTTGTATTGGTTGTTCTTCATTTGTATTAGTTGTAGTTCTATATAAATAGTTGTTATTTTTGAATTATCAGTTAGTCATGCTGAAAGATGGCCACGTAACGACCGGAATGTATACATTCATGTATATTAAAAAAAACTTTTGTGGAAAAGCGGTTTGTTCTTGTGTATCTTATTGATAGACTATCCACAGTCTTAAGATAATCTTCTTTTTAATGTCTGATATGTCTTTTTTTACCGTTCTGCAACACTGTAGCAAGAATAATTTAAAATGCAGTATTAGAGTACCCTTCACTTATTAAAATAACATTGCTAGTTTTATACTTTTTAAATAGCTCTTGCTGCGGTTTAATGCAGAGCAAGGTTATTGAACCTTTCCTTATTCACTGAGCCCACTATTACAGAAAACATTTATCTGGACGTGTTGCATCTCAAATACAAGTAGACCAATTTCAGTTATGGGAATATTCCAACAAGTTGGTTGGATGGGTGGTTGTTCGTCAGTCCTTAAAAGTAAACTTTGAATACAGAAATGGAGGGATGGTCCATCACTGTGGCCACCATTTTCACCGGACATTATTCCCCTGTGGACTTTACCTTTAGTTTATGATAATGAAACTTGAAATTGAATGCAGGGATAAAGGATGTTGTAGCTATTGAAAACCAGCATAGTGCACGAATAAAATATAAATAAAAGCTTTTTGAACAGAGGTAAGATTTATAAAAAAAAAAGTTAAAAAAATTCTATACCGATTTTAATATTTGCGTACAGTCAATCTTCCTATAACGCGGTATTCTCGCAACGCGGTTTTCATATAATGGGGAACAAAAATTGCGACAGTCCTCCTATAACGCGATACTCTTATAAAATGGTTTCTATAGGGCGATTTACAATGAGTGAAACGAACTTACAAGGGAATCCCTCGAACATGTATGTCACAGATTTCCCCAAATTGAAATATGTTACTCATCTGAAGCTACTATAGATGCTTACAAAATAAGAGCGTGCGAAATTTTGTTTCTTTCAAAATAAACCGCGATAAAGAAAAAATTTGAGCATACATAGCCATACAAGGACTCCATTGTTAAAGGGGACAGGCTATGTGGGATTCCCTTGTTAGGCATTTGCCCGGGAGTTCTTTTTATATTTCATTTCGTCACAGAACTGTAACAGTTCAAAGTTTTGAAAATGTACAAAAGTAGTAAATCCATACAATAGTTACCCATTAAAAACGCAAACAGTCCATTTGGCAACAGATGTGGTTAGTGCTCCAGTCCACTATGGAAAACAAGTAACCGAATAACTACGCATACATTATCCCAATAGATGGATTGGTCGTGTGGGGTCCCATCGCTTGGCCTTCGAGGTCCCCAAATCTAAATCTTTTAGATTTTTACCTCTGGGGTCACCTAAAACAGCTGGTCTACAGCGTTGGCATCAATACTCGTGAAAAGTTACTCTATCAAATAACTGATGCGTCCAATCAAATTCGTAATAACGATGCGCAAGGTGTCGTGCTTGTATTCAGGTTCAAGGAGCACATTTTTTATGCTTTTGAATTAAATATGAATTATAAGATTTGAATTATATGCGTTTTATTTACCTATTTGTTACTACAGAAACTTTGAAATGTTGTAATTCTATACCTAATTAGAATACGCCCTATGTTCATATGACATTTTTTTTTTTGCTCAACCTGACTTCCACGAAAGTAGCATGGATTTCTTCTATTCCACGTTTAAAGTAGAAATAATGGAGAATTCCCCGGTTTTTTTCTCATGCACGTAGATCGCAATTTTTCAATTTCAGAAATCAAGGAATTGTCTTTATCAGTTCTAATGCTTATCGTATGATATACAAGCAGCTTGACGATATTATGGACGGTCACGTGACCAACTGACTGTTTATCTAATTACGTCACCAAACCGGCTTAAAGCAATTTCCATATAGGAGGCTGCATCTGAAAACATTTTCAAAAACTCAATATTTATTTGAATTTCTTTTACATACTATACTATACTTTTACTTCAAAAACACACATTTTTTATTTCCGAAGGCTGAATCTGAAAACAGGCATGTAAAAAAAAAAATCAAACACCTCACTGAACACATATCCAGAGCGGATTGTTTTCATAGGGGGGAGGGGAGGCTGTTTAATTTATAGCAATTAAAACCGCTTTCTTTTAAAATGCAGAAACACTTGATCGATTTAGCTTCAAGTTTGTCGATCCGATGATAATAAGCATAATTACTTCGTGGCAGTCATGAATATTTAGATGAAGTTGAATTCCTTTAAAAACTAAAACTAATCCAGCCGTCTCGGTTTTAGGTAAATATTGGAAGCTTTTGAAATGTTTCTTCTCCAAGTGCAAGCCACAGTCTTACCCCCTAACCCTATTCAGAGGTACAAATTGAAGCTATTAAGAAGTAGATCGTAAAAGAAACTGATGCAAACAAATGATTAAATTTCCTTAAAAAGATAGGAGAAAATTAAGATAATAAGACAAAATAAATTTTATAAAAATTCCTCTTATAATTGAAAAAAAAGGCTAGACAATAGTAATTGTGTATCTGCTCTAAGATGGCAAACCTATAATAACGATAATGCAGATACTTCTGATATTTAGTAATCAGACATTTAATAATTTTGTTGTCTGATTAAAAGCTTTCATTATAATCATTAGATTAATTAAAGCTAACTTGAGAAATTTCAGAGACAGGAATTCCAATTTATATTTTAAAAATGAAACATCAGTGAACTTTTTATTTTCACTAAAATATCAGTTGCCTTGGAAATACATATAAAAATGTAAGACAAACTTAAAAAGAAACTTTTCTCAAAACAATTTTTTATACTTGCTAGCAAAACTATTTTAAAACACCTTTGTAAAAAAAAAAATAATTCGGAAAACATTATGTCGTATATGAAATATTTTTAATCCCGAGATTGCATTTGAACATCCCTAAAGAAAAAGCGATAATACTGAATAATAAAACAGTATCTGGATAAAGTTTTCCGATGTTAGTGTCGCTGGCATTCCTGAAATAGGTTCGCGACAATTATATTATTCACTCTTCTGTGAAACCTTTCAATCAGATGATACTCCTCGAATGCCTCAGGAATTTAGGGCCACTGCTCCCCAAGAATAGCGCTTCTGAATTTGGCGAAATGGCCTGGCCCGCAAGCGACAGTCCAATTCATCCCAGAGGTGTTTAGTGGGATTAAAGTTAAGCAATGAGCAGCCTAGTTTAATTCCTGTACACCCATTTCCTCCAGCCATTCCTATAACAACTGCCCTTTATGAAGTGGGTGCATTATTGTATCGGAGCGAAAAAGCTCTTCAACGAATTGTTGCATTAACTTGGAGAGTGTCGAAAAGGTGGTTCCAATGACCCGATAAGCGGTTCTAATCCATGAGAAACAGCCCAATAACATGACAACAAAAAACTTCTAAACGTGCATTATATCGTATCGCCATAGTAAGAAGTATTTTGAATAGCCCCATAAAAAAATGTTAGACTTTTAAAATGTATGTCTACGTGTTTTTATTGCATCTGAAACAATGAGAATGGTTATTAGTATTGCTTGTTTTGTTTAGGATATTTAGGATATTCGTGTCTTTTCACTCGACTATTACCTTTTCGCTTGCCCGGAATATCCACAGAAGTAGTTGACCCCGAGATTCGATACTCTACAACTTCAGTGGAGAGGCCTCAGAAGATGCTTGCACGATATGATACGTCTCATATATCTGTGATTTTGTGGACTTCCATTTCGCTATCAGTCAGATGATCGAGGCTGGGCGATTTTGATCGCACTGCAGTCTCCCAGAATGGACAGTTTTAGGTATGATATCCGATTACTCAGCTACGAGGAAAATCACTAAGCTCGTTATCGCACCCTTTGCTTGCAAATTACGTTCACTACTATCTACCTGTTCGTGCATCGGAGTTGCGACTCGCCTTGAAAGCTTCTGGATAATTGGAAATCTCCATTAGGCGTATGTATGTTTAAATCCATTATTTCATGAAAGTATGTTTAAAATTTAATAACTTCATATTCTTAAAACTTTCTTCAGTATTTCCTAAAAGACACTGTTGTCCTGGAAGAAGGTTTTGTTTTTAGTCATTACTGCTGTTCTTGCAGGTGGAAAAAAATTTCGAGATAGAGAAACTCAGGAAGCATAATGGCATCATTATAGATTTTCTCTATGATTATCAAATCTTCAGAAATAATTACATGATAATTATAGTGTATTTACCACAGAAGGTAAACTTCAGATGTTTACACCACTATTCTGTTTCTATATCCGACGAGAGCTTAAAGAGATTGCCATAAAAAAACTTGAGTTGCCATAAATTAGTTAGCACTAAATAAACTCCGAATTAATTTATATCTAAAGAAAGACGTTGTTTTTTTTTTAATTTTACTTTTAAAAAAAACATATAGTTCTATTTATTCATCTCCTTTTCCACATTTCGGATGTTCTGTAAATAAATCTCCCCTTGATAGAGCTAAGAGAGAAAGTTCACACCCAAATGGAAGCCATTGAAATATAAGTAATTCGGAATTAAATTTATTCGTATTGCCTCTACTTGTTCAGCATACTTAAGTGATACAAAATGAGCAAACTTTGTAATGCTTTAATCATTAAGCTGCTTCTTTTCGAATCTAAGCGTCCTACAAAAGAAGCTAACAAGTAGCGAACCTTGTCCCCTCCAACCGGAAGTTGGGGGGGGGGGGGGGGGGGTCGGTTCTTTTTAATAACGTTGGCCATTAGCAAGAGACAGCTCCACGCTAAGAGGAGAACAGATAGAATGCATTTTAAATGACACAAAGGACTAATACAATTACCCAAATTTTCCAATCGCACAAAGTTAAAAGCAGAGCGGGACAAATTATTTGATGGATTGGATCTGAAACGTTGATGAGCATTGTCGACGTTCGATTCGATCGATTAAGACGGATTTTCGATAATGGCGACCCTGTCGTTCTCTCAGAACTAAGGCTTAAAAACGAGTGGAAAGAGAGAGAAAAAAGAACAGAGCAACGAAATTCTGTCATCCTATAAAATAGATTGAAACGAACAAAATACGATAGTTACAGGGGAGTGTTTTATTGAAAAGGCTATTCCTCCTCCAAACTGAACCGCTGAAAAGGTAAAGCTCGTTAAGATGCTGTAAAAAAAATAAATAAAATAATAAAAGGAAAAATGTCTGCAAAAGGATTTTTTATGGGAACACTATTGATCTCGGTGTGTTCAAATTGTCACCAATACTATATTATTCTCAAATTATAGGTGTATCTGTAAGCGGCTGTAATATAGGTTCTAGTGTTTATTTTGGATGACTGACTGACATTTCTTTGCAACCACTTTTTCGATCTTAAACGAAGCCAATTTTGAAGATAGCCCGTAACCAATCACACCAAGATCCGAAGTAAATTTGCTTCCTTAAGGACGATTCTAACCACAACATTAATATCTTAGCCACTCCGTCAACGTGTCAGAATGTGATATCTCGTCTGAAGCATCAAAAATCAATTAATGATAATTAAGTGGAATTCATAATTAGTGTGTGTATGTTTCTGAAATGTGTTTGTTGTGTCTGTGAGTCTCTGTGCATAGAGATATCCCCTTAGATTACGGGACCTATTACACAGGGTGTATCAAAATTACGTATACAAACTTTGAAGGCGGGTTCCTCACACCATTACAAGAAACATAGTCCATATAAACATGAACAAAAATCCTTAGATTTTGAGGTTTAAAGGAAATTTCCATTACACCTCATCACAGAAACTCATAAAAAATATCCAAAATATCCTCCGCGTGCTTCTACACACACTTCGGATCATTGACTGTCGCATACTCCCAGACAGTGCCGTATGGTTTCGCAGGTTTCCATGGCACGTTGATGAAGCGTCTCTGCATTAGGACTGTTGGCTGCATAAACCAATTGTTTTAGGTGGCCCCACAGATAAAAATCCAAAGGATTGAGGTCGGAGAACGTGCAAGCCATGGTAGATATCAGCCAATGTATCTCGAACTGGAACAAAATGGATGTCCTGCCATGGTTAAACGGAACACCTTTCAGTTAACTCACTACTATACAAGTGAAACGTTGAAGACAGACTATCCAGAAATGTACACAAATGACAAATGTAAACAAGTCTCCATCTGGATGGTTACAAACTTCTGTTGATAGATTATACCTCAAACCGCGTTGAGTGTAAACTTTCATCTAAGGATTTTCGGATACATGTCTATATGGACTATGTTTTCTTGTTTTGGTATGAGGAACCTGCCCTCAAAGTTTTTGTAAATTTATTCTTACACACCCTGTACAGTAATCTGATGTCAATTTTCACATTGTTTACGAATATTCAATTCGATTTCTCGATATCTCAAAGTTCTTCGATTTTATTCTATATTAAATCGAAATAATTCACCTTAAAATAAGTTAGGTTAGGCTGGAGCTAGGTTAGGCTAAGCTAGGCTAGGTTAGGTTAGGTTACAAAAGCACACAAAGTGACCCAATTTGATGTCTAGCCCAATTATTGGCACTCACAACTTTGGTATCACATTGTTTTGTTAAAAGATGAATGACACCTTTTTAATAGATAACCGGCAATTGGGTGTCCCACTAATGGGTAATGCTAAGCATTATCAATAATATTTAAATTGTATTATGGATAGTTTTCAAGGGACAACAATCTACCGTGTTATAATTTATGTATTAAATTATTGTGAATTACAAAGAGAATTTCTCCAACTTAAACTATTATTAAAACCTTTAAACATACACGTTGTATACTAAAACTACAAAACAGTTATGTCGTAATCATTATGAAAATAGTTACACATATAATGGTAGACGTCGCTTTTTTATACGTTACTAGTTCAAGAGATCGCATTAATAAGAAACGAGCCTTTAACACCGAGGAAATCGATTATCATTGCCGCCCTCCTCAAAAGAAGACAGTCAAAGAACCAAAACAAAGACAAGATTCATAAAAAAAGGAAGGGAATATTTTTTAAAAAATAGGGATAAAAAAAAGGTAATTTTAATATAATTTCCAAGCCCTTGACGCTTGTTAAATTTGTTTAAGGTTGACGACCTACGTTTATAGGATTCGTCGAAAGATGGCACCAAGCCGGGGGATTAAAGGACTACAAAAACAAACAAAAAAATAAAAAAAACAGAAAAATTAATACAATTTAAAATTTTTTTTTGTTGTTCATAAAATTCGATACCCTCTGGGATATGATTAATTTATAATCTAGGATCTCAAATGAGCAAAAAATAAATGTTTTCTTTTCTAATTTCAGTGAACAATTTGAAGACACGCTTTCATGAAAAAGCACTGTACATTTTACATACGACTTTTGTATGGATTTTAAGAGCAAAACAGTTTTGAACACAGAAAATCCATTAGATATTATTTTATATACAAGTTTATTATTTTTTAAATTTGCTATTCAATTTTTTAAGTTCTTCTTTGGTAATGAATAAATATTTGCGTTTTTATAATATATACTTATTAATATTATTTATTTATAATATTACATACATGTAAAAACATTCTTTATCCCCACTCTTTATGCCATAAACTATTTTATTAATACGTCTAATATTATTCTAATAAAATTTTTGAAAGATCTCTAACTAAATTATATTTCACATGTAAGCCAGAATTGACAAATATCTACAAATATATAACACAAAGCAAATCTTATTTCAAGACTTAAGCATATGACTTATTATAATATAAGATAACAAAACACTAATGTTTCATACTCTACAATAAAGATAAATGCTTATTTATTCCAAATACGTGGTTAATTAAGAATACATGATAAGCTATAGTACGCAACAGTAGAGAGAATTGTTATAAACTAGCATTTGAAAGCAAACGGGTCACTGTCTTCTTCTTAGACGTCATTGGTTGTGTGACATCACTTGCACCCTTTCCTTCCTTCAACTTGGACGACGTCGTCTGACTATGTCATCTGGTCTTCGTTGGAGGACAAAAAAAAAATGATGAGGCATTATCTCCGAAGTCGTTAAGGTTCAATTTCCTCGTGATGTGATTCAAAGACACGAACCGAAATTACGACATAGGAGAAGATATCGCCAGTAAATATCTACCTCCGATTGGAGAGTTCAATTGTTCTCCCTATCATTCTATCTCAATCCTTTTCTAATCTCGTCGCTTCCAGTAGCACAAAGCCAAAGAGAGAAAGTAAGAAAGAACACATACACACAATTGCGTCCCAATCTATTTCTTTTCCTTTCGACCAAAGTTAAGTTTTCCTTTCCTTTTCACTCTTTGTTTTCTTCTCCTTCCTTTTATCGCCTCCTTTCGGTGATAATGTATTCTCTTGCTGTTTCTTTCCTCCACTCCTATCTTATTCATTTATCTCCAAGTACTCAGCACTTTCCTGCTCTTATAATAGACGTGGCCGTACAATAGGTAATCCTAGTAGTACAAACAGCAGTACGAAAAGATAAGAGTCTGTTATCACTTATTACACAAGACTTTACACAAGCCACGTATACACAATGTCATTGTTTATAAATCAACACTACATTAAGAAAGCATGGTAAAGGTATTTTTCCAATATACGAGAGTTTTCTTTTTTTTTTCTCCACACTTTCACTGCATTCTTGAGATAATTTGATTATATCAAAATAAAAGTATAGTCCATGTAAGAAGTGAGCTTAAGTTGTACATTTATTATATCAATCATTCATTCATTCAGCTCAACATTCTCTATAACTTTGGAGGATACAAAACACTAGCAGATCTAGCACCATATCACAACTATTGAACTTTTTGTTTTAAACAAGCTTAATAATTACTGTATTATAATGAAACAACACTACAGATGCACATTAAGTTTTGAATAGCTAAATAGATTATGCAGGAACTGTTTAAATGATTACTGACAGTTTGCCCCTCTGCTTTAATGATGTAATAAAGCGCACACGACAAACGTTTGAACGTGACAAAGAAAAAATAATTATTATATTTGCAGGATAAACACAACCATGCAACAGCAAGGTCGATAATGTGATTTATTTTAGAATAACTGGGCATACAATATACTCGAAAGTATTACAAATTATAAACATTTATTATTTCGGTTATACTTTTTTTAAGTGAAAAATAAGTAGGAAAAATAATGAATGACACATTGACTTCTCGTCGGGATTATAGATGTGACTATGTAAGAATAAAATAAAGGGTTGTGCTGTTTGCTCTTGTCTCGGAATGGCGGTAACATCGGTGGCTAGCGTCTTCACGTGATTACGAGAAGTAAATAAAAAGAGAAAGAAAGAGCGAGGAGCAAGTATATCTCTTTGAGAGGGAAAAAAAAAACAAGCGGCTTGAGGTTGAAAAAGGGTTAAAAAAGAAGCATCACAATAAAGTTTAAGTCACGTTCATATGTATTGGTGATGCGCCTCGCGTGAATATATCGAGGTACCACCCTGGAAGTTTATTTTTTGTTGCTCTTAACCCCTGTTCTGGGGTTAGAAGGGAAAAAAGCGATTCAATTTGGCTTTACTTACCAGAAGAGGAGGAGGCAGTGCCGACAGGGTCACGGAAGAACGAGATTGAGTTGGCGGTGGTTGGCAGTTCCAAAGCCGGCAAGCAGCGATCCCACTCGCCGATGAGGCGCAGGCGTCACAACCGTCGCCGCCATATCTCGGGAGCCGGATGTTGCGTTGCCTTGGAGATGTTCGCAGCGAGAGATGATTGCGCGAGAGCGGCGGTGGCAGCAGTAGCAGCAGAAGCAGCAGCAGTAGCTTCACCGAGAGCGACGCGACGAGACTGCCATCAGATGAGGATGCGAGGATGGAGGCGACCCACCCGGTAAAAAGGAATCGAGAAACGGGTCCCCCAAAGTGTTGGCCAAGGGTAGAAAGAGGCTGCTCGCTCGTTTTCTAGGCCTCGGTGTCACGCTTCGGCCGTATAGCTTGAGTAGGTGGAGGCGGGTCGCCAACGAACAACATTTGCTTCGCGCTCCGATCGATGCTCGGCTCCCACTCGGAGATTTTCGGCGACCGGTGCTAGAGACCTCGTGCGGAGATTTCACTAACTACACCGTCCTCTCCTCTTTTTCGCTCTCTTCGTCCTTAAAACTGGAACGATTCCAACAATTATTCGACTTAGCAATGAGATGCGTTTAACATAAAACTTGCTTTAACATTCATATCGACTTGATATGTTCTAAAGACGGACGTTATTTACAATCGGAATTTCGCGTCTCAACAAACTCCAACTACTCATTTTTCTTACATAAACTTAAGTTTTAAAGACTAAAGAATACGGCACCATTAAAATATATTCATTCAAAGGATAACAGCGCGAATACTCTTCAAGAACGAAATCTGCGCCTTTATTATAAAATAATGCAAAGCGGAATTTAAAAACATACTACGTAAAAAAAGAGAGCATTTTCAAGAAATACACTTCAATTACATGTTAAATTTGAAAAATTAAAAAAAAAAAACCATAACGTACATACATACCCATGTACAACGATTATATTAAAATGAAAATAAAACATAGCATCTATACTGCAATAGCATCGCTCATCAAAAATTTGTAAATAAATCAGCGACCTATTCGAATTTGACAAAAAATAAAAATCAACAAATTTATTAACTCCCATTTACAACTAAATTATCAGGCATTTGCATTTGTAACTCATCCACACATGCGCCGCAGAATGCATTTTGCCTTTGGAACAGATCTTTCTTTTAAAGCGTGGAAATGTATTGACAGACTTCAAGGTTGGATGATTCTCTGGAAGCCACATCTTGTACTCCGTCTTGATCAACCAATAATTACGCTTGGTCATGTGTAAACTCCCAATAAAAAAGGTTCATGAACAAGTCAGATAAAGCATCTGAAGGTGTGCACAAATCTTAGTTCTGAACTACAAGAAATCTCATAGTAGGGCACAACCCAAACATTCTGGAAATGCTCAACGACTGGGTGAATCACTCTCTATTCACACGTGCTTAAATCTACTGATCATTTCAGGTTGGCTTCTGGAGGATCGCTGAGCAAGATTTTCGAAATGAAAAAAGCAGGGCAACCTAAAGTTTGTGTCATGGCATATCTGTATTCATAACCAAAAAAAGGCTATTCAAGAGAAAACATCAGTTTAATATTACTAAGAAGAACGATCAATCTACACTATGTGTGGAAATAAATTTGAAAAACTGTGATTAAATACTAAAAATTTTCTTTAATTAAACAGAAAAGTAGGACAAAGAGGACTTAAAAAAAAAGCGGAGGACAAAATTTTCAGGAAGGACAAGGTTTCAGAAATGAAGCGTCTGGCCACTTTAAGTATTCTGGACTACTTCTTAACCGCGACACAGTTCGACAATTATGTATAGTGAGACCAATGAAATTGAAATTTGGATTCGAAGTCCGGATCTCCGTCCCCTAAAACACTAATTTTGAGTAAATGGCGTCCGAATGTGATACCGGATCAAAGGGGCCATTATCGTAATAGTCGACGAATATGCCATCAATATTTTAATAAATTAGCTGATGTCATAATTTTTAAATGTCAATCAAACAGAGTAATCGAAGCACATAAAATTTCGCACATTGATTAATCTTACTCTACATATCATCCCTTTAACTCACACCTTTTACCCAGCGATGCACAACCTACCTAATATCATCATTATAAAAGTCCGAACTGCTGAACTTGTTAAAAGAAAAGTTTTCCACTTCAATTATCCACTATATCTGAGAAACATGGCAGATGAGGCAGTATAAGATAACTTACCCTACAACATAATGCCACGATTCCATGAGCGGAGTGAGCGGGCACGTTGTCAGGACAATATTCCTCTTCTCTTCAGTTGATTTATTAACTCAGTTTCTTCACGAGTACTTAAGAATAATAATTTACAGCAGCGGTCTGATATTCCTCTAAATAATCAGAGATATGATGACTGCATTTTATGTCTGTTTGACCAGATTCGAATAACAACTTCCACTCTGTCAATCTCATATGATCTCATAAGCTTCGTACACTTCCACCATTTACTCACGGATTCCGTTTTGCCCAAAAAACAAAACTATTAGCTTTCTCCACAACAGAAGAAAAATTACTTTTCGATAGAAAAATTAACTATACAACTATTAGCTTTAGCCACCCTTTTCTTCTCGCGAAAGCGATGCCACATGTCGATCCAGGCTGAAAACTTATACATCCAGAGAAACTATACATACAGGCCAACAAGTTAGAAACATCTGTGCAACAATATATAAATTTGTTTTAATCAGTTTTTATTCAAATTAGTTTGAGATCGTGTGATTGAATCGTGTACTTAACACGAATTGGGTGGAGTGTAAGCATGAACGTGATCAGCATGGGGAAGAAAAATGACCTAACTGACTTCGAAAAGGGGCTCATTGTTCGTGCTCGTCTAGGTGGAGCCACGACTGAAACAACGAAGCAATTGACTGGATTCTCGAAAGGTGCGATATTCAGAATTTTCAACAGTTGAAAAATAATATCTAGCCATTTGTCTATAACGGGTAACTGTGATTCAAAACCAATCCATCATGAGCGAGACCGACGACTTTGTACGAAGATTCAGGGCATACATATTCAACAATGTATTACCAATTTACAAACTATTTTAACTCAAGGATGTTCCCGACCCCTATCAGGCAGAACCATGCGTCGGAATTAAAGCGAATCCAAATCGGCAGTAACATGCCTATACGAAAATCCCTGATTTCTACAAAGAACAGGAAAGCTCGTTTACAATGGTGTCTGGAATGTCGTGACTGGACACACGAAGAATGGGAAATACACATGGTTTTGTACCGATGATAGGCGGAGGTTTGAGAGGCTAGCATGCCTTAATCAAGTCAAATGAACATCTTCTTCATGGCATTATGGTATGTATGATGCTTTTTGTGTTGTATAGAACAGGTCCAATAATATTCATGGAAGATCGGGAGCAATCCACGGACTACCTGAACACTGTTGTCGACCAATTCCATCCAGCAAAGATGCATTTTTCCTGCATGTGAGTGCTTCTTTATGGAAGAAAATGCTACTGTTCATTACGCACGGTTAATTCAGCAGTGGTTTGAGGACAGTACGAAGATTTCCGTCATTTACCCATAGAGAATGTTTCAGACATATTGAAACGACATGTCCGACAACACGAATCTGCGAGAACTTAGAGAATAAGTCGTCATCCATTGACTTACAAGTTCTTCAATACCTTAGTCACTCTATGCAAACCCCTGTACATGCTATTTAATTCGGGCTAAAGGGGTCCATTAAAATATAAAACAGACCCAGTTTTTCTAATTCATTGGCCAATGTATTTGTAAAAAATTTGACGAATTTGGTACAGTTTTATATTTAGCCTTGGAAGAAGTTCACGATTCAGATTTAGAAGTGGTACCTGGAATCCAAAAGCCGGAATATGACCAAAGGCCATTCGGCACCCAATTCGCATTTACTGGATAACGAGATAAGCCAGCAATAGGCTTAGTTTTAAATAGTTAATGAATGCAATTCAAATGTCGAGATGAATACAGAAGAGCGTAAAACCTTTTAAAAAGACTTTGAACATTTGCAAATTATGAAGTCATTTTGAGTTTCCCATTCTCTTAATTCTTGCATTTCATTGGTTTTCAGGAACAGATGATTTTTCCCCCCTCTCTTAATTTTTAATTTCATTGAATGCAAGACGGAGATTACTCTAATTAATTCTTTATTTTCATGTCCTTTCACAAATGCGTAAAATTGTTTTATTGATTTCTCTCTTATTTGTGCTTTTACACGCCCAGCCGACTGTGCTGCGAATAGATTTAAAGCCACGGGCTCTTTCTAAATATGAAAATCTCCATCCAACAAAACAAAAGAGACGAGAGGTAAAACCAAAAAAAAATCGGTCAGCTTAAATGAAAATCAAAAATCAACTCATCTAATTATTCGTTAATCAAGAGAAGAAATTTTAACATTTACAATAAATTTTAAAAAACGATGGGTGAAAACAATTTTCTATTTAAAGATGACGTTTTGTAACGGAATATGAAATTAATGAGCAATATCAAAGTTGTCAGTGAAATTTAATTAGCTAGAGTAACACCAAATGATGCTCTTTATGAAATTAAAGACTTGGAATATCGGAAAATGGATATAAACTGATTTAAGTAAATGGCAATAGGCGCTTTGTCATCTCTCATATCACTGTTTTACTAGTGTAGTTGTAATTGCTTTCACCGAATGTTATGTTGGGTTTAACAGAAACGCTAATGACATAAAAAGGTCAACTTTAAACCTGAACCTTCGTGAACAACATTTCAACAACATATCCAATTAATCATTTTTTTGTTTAATGGATGGCTTTTAGTTATGTTTAGATATTGTTAAAAATTAGGAAAGACCTTAAAATCTAATATGGCACTAACTCAAAACCAACTCTCTCTTCTTATCCTTTTTGATCTTTTCGAAGTCGAGGATTTTAAATAATCATTGGACCTATTGGAAATTTAACTTAGCAGGGGATCAGTCTACTGAAGCTTTGCTTGGTCTTCTAGGCTTGTTAGTAAAGGAACAAACACAAACATCTATGCCCTCAGCGGGATTCAACCCGCGACTCGCTGGTTTCGAAACAGACAAACCTGCGTCTTACCGCTCTCGGCCATCGAGCCGGCTATAATTATACAGGAACATTATAATTAGCACAACAAAATCTACGTCATTATAATAATAATAATAATAATAATAATAATAATAATAATAATAATAATAATAATAAGGCAACCAATCAGAAAATATCTGCTATTTGCGTCATTGTGATGTTACTTGAAAATGGCGACCAGTGGATATCAGCCGCCATTTTCAAATCTATGCCAAGTGAACCAGACTCTTTCGTTACAAATCTAAACCTTTCTTGTTCTGCTAAAATGCCACCAAGATAAACGAGATTTACGACGTAAATATAAGCGTGATCCAAAAGTTAGTTCACCCAAAGATATACAGGGTGAGTCAAAAGTCTGTTACCTCCCCATATAATTTCAAAACGAGTGGAGATAACAAATCTGTTGCAAGCAACATATAGGAAGTTAGATAGACGTAAACAATGGTGGTGTCAAATTTAACCTTTGACCTCGAATTTTGCACTTTGCAATTTGTAACTTTATAACTGTTACAGGTAGAGAAAATTTTCCAGTTGTACACTTCAAAACGCTGATTTTAACAAAAGAGATTAAAAATATACCCACTACAAATTAACACTACACCTTTGTGAAAGTAGAATGTAATTTAACAAAATTCTACACTAGAAGAAGAGTTTTGTCAATGAATGAAATGAATAAAGCTCAATGTGGTGTCCTTCTGCAGCAATGCATAACTGTGCACGGTATTTCACAGAATCTATCACATTTATTGTTCGTGATGCATTCCCGAAGGAAAGAATCAAGGTGTCAAATCAGGCAAACGTGGTGGCCAATGAACTGAATCTCCTCGGCCAATCCATCGATGTGGAAGAAACATGTCATCCATTCGTTGATGTGCAATGGCTGCATAATATGGAGGTGCCCCATCATGCTGGAACCACATGCGGTGATACTTTAGTAAGGGATTAAAACTCTTAACTCGTACTCTTTAACAGTGTATGCAATTGTATCAGCCTCAGTAAATGATTTGAAACATCGAATTCAGCAGGCTTGTACAGACATAACAACCATCATGATACTAGAAGTAGAATCCGCCAAGAAACTGAACACAACGATCAATCGAGCGATGAGAAGAAACCACAAATCCACAATAATCATTTTTAATGCCTCAGATGTACATTTCGAAAGCTACGCTTTCTTCATCAGTGAGTGATTTAACAGACAATCGAACAGCGCAGGAAAAACGAAACGAGCGGTCCGAAAGCAACTTTTTCACTGCCACACTCATCCAAGAAGTAACCAGGGGAAGTACACTGAACGAGGCAAGAAACCAGAGAAACCTAGTTAAGTCATCCAGAGGATAAGATGGAGTCCTTTCCTGTAAGGACGATAGAGTTGATTGTTGATTGACGAGGGGCACGAGGAGCTATGAGATCCAGTATTCGGGAAAGATAGCCTTTTGGATGTCGTCGAAATTGATGTCCAGGATTTCAAGGCTCTCAAAGCTGTTTAATTGATTTTTTGAATTGACAGACTTAATTAACTTAAAATTATTTAAACTAATAGGCTACTACTGTGGTCTGATTCTAACACATGAACTCTCCGACCTATCATTTTTATATGAGCGAAATGATCTTTCCACCTTTTGATTATTAGGTTAATTAGAGTAATGATTTTTTTATTCAGCAAAGAATATCACACGACTAAGATAAGAACTGATAACGGTATAGCTCTTGTCTATATAACTGTTAGCAATGGGTGACAGTAATTAAGCGTACATAACTCTGCTGATAGCCCCTTTTCAGTTTTAAGATGTTTAGGCTGAATAAAGTGTTCTTTTTTTATTATTGTTTCAGTTCTTTATTTCGCAAATTTCATAAATTCATGAACATTAATTGTTCTTCCCTGCCCCCTTCCGGTTCTCCCTCTCGCTTCCCTCGTTCTCTTGTCAAAAGCAAAAGTTTCCAATTGGTGCAAATACAATAAGATGAATCACCCGAAGGCAGATGCGGTAAGGAATGTAATAATAACATCCGAGTGGAATGACAGCTTGGAAAATGTGTCAGTTGCAGTGATAAGTGGGGGAGGAAAAGAAAAGAAACGCCGAATCGGTGGCAATTAAAAGGTCCAAACATTTGGTCGGATAGGAAAAATGAAAAAAAAAAAAAAAAGGAGAAAAGAAAAGAAGAGGAGGAGGAGGAGGGTCGTGATTTCCCGGAGAACGCAAGAATGGACAATTCTCGCCTAACGAAGACCCCAGCCGCAGCAGATTCCGATAATTGTCGTCGGAGAGAGAGTGAAAGGAAGAGTGGAAAGGACGAAGGGCAAATGGAAGACCTCGGCCACCGATATGTAGGTATGCAACGCCCGTCCACACTCCTTCTTTCTTTCCCTATCTATTGACACTAATTTACCAATTAGTTTCGTCTCCGATCGAGTTGGATGGTTTGTATTACGTCGAAAGCAGCGGTCATTAGGGTTCCTTGTGTTTCTTTTGTTATGCTGCCAATTAATGGGGAGGTAGGGTGCCACCGAAAGGGGGATGGATAAAGTGGAACGATTCGAACCTGTCGCGACGAGTGAAAGAGAGTCGACTGGAGAGGAAGAGAGGAGAGGGTGAGGAGAAAAAGACTTTGCCCGGTCAATTTCTCGATGCCCGGGATCTAGTGTCATAGGAGGGGGACGGGGCAAGGGGAGGTTGCTGTAGCAACGACAGACTGGCCTTGACCACGTGACCGTATTAGCCCGGAAGGAGTTTTGGGAAAGTGTTGAGAAGTGTTCTGTCGAGGCGCCAATGCCAAGTGGCAAGAATAGGGCGAAGAATTGCGCCCACAGAATGACAAACAAAAGACAATGAAGGAAGGAGGAAGGAAGTAAAAAAAACTAAAACAGAAAAACAGGAGGAGGAAGGAAACGGAAATTAAAAAGTGGAAAAGGAAAAATGGGATTTTAAAAAATGATAGCAAGGTATGAAGAGAATGGCTTAAAGTAATATTTTGATAGCTGAATTGAAAATGAAAATAAATAAATAAACTACTTCCCATTAATTTATTGAGGTAAAAAGCTTCTATAAATAATAATAAATAATAATTGAAGGTCACTTTTCAAGTTCACAGTTTGGAGTCCTTGATGTTCGGGTCTCAGATGTTATCCACTTTTGATGTGGAGATTTCACTGGTGATTTCCATGATGATTGCTTTTCACACACTTTTCATGAAGTTTGATTTTAAAGTTGAATTTTGGACTGAATTTTAAAGTTGAATTTATTCAAAATAAATGTTGGAATTAGATGGTAGAAAATTCTTCCACGGAAAATAAACAGACATATCATCATACTCCTTAGAAATATAAAACATGCACCGCTTGTGACTCTGGATATCTTCACAGTAGCTAGGCCTAGTCAAAAATTTGAAATTAAAATGACGCGGATGCAATATATATCTAATAGAATTGGCAATCGTCTTAACACCTTTATAAAAAGACCATATTTATGAAACGAAGGAGACAAACGCTCAAATAATCCAACTTTAAACAATATCCTAAAAAGAGAATTATATGAAACCCTTAACTTATACACTATCTAACCAAAAGCAATTGGACACTTTCGAATATCTAGAAAAATACTTGACGAATTATCCTGAAACTTAAGGGATGTAAAGAGCATGTTACACCACATATATTTCAGCGAAGGTTTTGTTCCGAAGGCAAATAGAGGACCAGTAACAAAGTGAACCAAAAAAAATAATGTTTGGGATCACCCTGAAAAAAATAACGCTTGAAATGCGTTGTAGGTTTAGCATAGGATTAAGAAGCTTCTTTTATTTATCCGTGTTCATTTATATGAGAATAGCACGTATATTCATGGAGATATAAAGATTTCTTTAAAAAAATCGAATTGTTTTCGTAAGTTTTTTGTTTATAACATGCAGCGTATTCAACCCAATGCAATGCCATTTT
>JAHWFO010001925.1:2118299-2132221 GCA_023313115.1 Rhysida immarginata
GTGTCCAAAATCGCTCTATGTAAGTGCCACCGTGGATGATTGAAAAAGATTAAACAAAACAATCGCTAAATGCCACTCGAATCTCCTCCCCCACCCCCACCCCCATCCATGGAATTTTCTCCCCCGTTTTTACGCCTTTTATGCTTTTGTCTTCTTCGTGCAAAGAGCGAATATCTACTAAATCGTTGAAGCTCTACAACTTTGTGAATGGAATTTTTTCTCTATCTATCATGGCTGAAAAGTTAGTGTTTGTAATTTCTCAGCGCCTCTGTATCAGTATTTAATATGCTTATAAAATCATTGAATATGAACTGTGGCACATAATATTCTTACAATCGATAGAATATTGGACGTAGATAATTAAAAGCCTATATTAGCTTCGGTTGGAAATTTTATTATCACTCTATCAGCTTTCCTATAGTTTCTTATCAATCCGTGCGTGCGTGAGCGGAACATACGTTTTACGAAACTGAAACTAACTAAAATCTGCTGTGACGTTATATTTTCAGCCAATCACAGGATCCGGGCAGTGTTCTCGCGACCCGCAGCCTTTTTAAGCAAGTGCTGTCTTACAGGGAAGCTCCCTATTGCTGTCAATATTTTATGATGAAGAGTTATTTGCTTAGCAGCCCACTGGTACGATTGAATAGCTTGACAAAAATTGATGGCATTCACGTAAAAACAGAGATCACCAAAGTTTTTTTTCAAATTCTAAATCGTTAATAAACACAGATTCAATGTGTGTTTTCAAAATTGTTGAAATCGATTGAGAACATTAAAAAACGATTTTTTTTTTATATACACAATTTTTTTTTCTCATTCTTTTATGTTTTGTTGTGGAATATACCGGGTGATCCAAAAGTGTATTACATTTTTTTTACATTGTTAATGACATTTTCAGTGTTTGTTTTCCAGTAATTCAATGCTTTCATAAGAATCACGAGGCACGAAAAAAAATATAACACACCTTTGGATCACCCGGTATGTTTTATTTGTTATCTTTAAAATTTCAAAGAGATTTGAAAAAATTAGCTTGAGATATGATTTTTTAAACAAAAAGTACCAAAAAAAGTATTAGTTTATATATAACTGTTTAACAAATGGAAATTTTTCAAAAATATTTTGGGAATTTTAATACTCCATTAGGTACTACCAAATTATAATAAAAGTTTTAAATTTCACGACATGTTTGTCTTTGAAGGGCCCACTTCAGGAATTCTTACCCTCTTATGAAAAATCTCAAGTCAAATACGTCTGAAACTTTTGTCATATTAATGTCAATTTTTCAACAATGTGTTTAAAAATTTTTCAAATTTATAGAAGGTATATAACCAGCGTTACCAATTTAGCATTTTTTTTCATGCGCTCATCCTTTGTTGGGCATTATTAATAAAAATTAAACAATGCACAAAACAATGAAAACAATGATAAGCGCTTAAAAAAAATGCCAAATTGGCAACACTGTATATAACCATAACTCCGTGATTCTTGAATTATACGTCGACATACATAGTGATCTCAAGTCCATGGTAGTGTAAGTAAAATAACACGTCCATACTTAAAGGTTACTTTCACTTTTAATTCATCTTACATTGCACCAACACCGCGCATGTATAAGTTTTCAACTTTGCAATTAATAATCCGATTAGGGACAAATATATTAGATAAACGTAAAATGTGTTGTTGTTTTTTTTTAATCCCGAAATAAAATTATACAACATTCAATCTCCAACTGTAAATGATTCAACACTGAGAAGCTCAAACCAACTGAGAAATTGCACTTCCTCCCACAAGTGTAATAGAGGACCTCTGGAATGAAATCGAGACGTTATCATTAGTGGAATAGATGAATTATTGAGAAACGTTTTATTGGCATTTATGTTAACAATTATTTATGAAGTTAGAGTGGAAAATCAATAAAGAAGTCGTTCAACCGTATAGCTAAGTCGCGATTTAGGCTAGAAAATCTTGTAGATGTTTAGCAAACTTTGAAAAGTGATATAAGTAATAAGAATTTTCTTTTTTTTTTTACATATTAAACAGAGAATAAAGATTTTATGCCCTTTAACATAATGCAACCAAAATGCCACTTCGGATATGAAAAAATAAATACATGAATATTTAAATAAGAGTGTACATCAAGTGTAGAAAGAGTTCACAATTCTATTAAAAATGAATGCTCTTAGTTACAAGGCTTATCTTGTGCATTTAAAATTTTTGGATTGTTAGAATGAAAAGCGTCAACTTACTTAATCTGGATTTAAAAATTAACCTGGAAATTTCTTCTAAAGGACGGAGTTTTCTAACCACGTTTTACGTTGTCTTCTTCTAACTCAGTTTCGTAGCAAACTTTGATGTTTCTCTACCACAATTTCAGCTAAACATTGAATGAACTAAAGGAAAGAGAAAGAAAAATTTTATATCTATATAAACTTCTAAGAACTTCATATTAAAAATTTAGAATTTTATTAATATTTTTGAAACACTGCTTGACAGCAATTAAAGTACTTATGGAGTACCTATAAAATGAAAGAAACTATCATCTTTTCCTCATATTTATTTTAGCCTTGAAGCATAAAGCAGCATTATCATTAATAAACAGAAGCCTTTTACCGTGCCACTTAAAATTCTGACAACAACAACAACAACTGAACTGTGCGATAAACGGGAAACAAATGCTTAACAGGTGAATATACGCCTCCTGATGACTTCAAAATTACATGCGCATTCTTATTGCACAACCACCTGAATTTCTTCGCATGTGATAAAATATCTCAGGATACTGTTACCTATATGCTCACTATCATTAAAAGCCATTCATGTTATCTTTCACTTAATATGCACATGATAAACCTTTCCCATTAATGCGCTACTCCACAGAGGAAAGGCTCATCTTGAAAATTTTATGGTCATGCTTAGAGAAACAAGTTATGCAAAATTTTGTTGTTGCCGATCAATGATATTACTGGAAAGTCATAAAAGGGGGGGTTGGACAGGTATTCCGCTAAACTAACTGTCTAAAATATTTTCTCAAAGCTAACAGAGTTTCTCAAAGCCATGAAAAGTGACGGTTTGTCTTATTACTCGTGTAAAGCCCAAAGAGTGAAATTCATTTATTTATTCATTATCTGTGCACTCCTTAAGGATTATAGTACAACAACAGAAAATCAAAACATAAATTAACATTAACAACATGCTTAGATGGTACAATTGTAATTGGCGATGAAAATGGCGACAAGAAGCAATACATGTTTGAGAATTACAAGTTAACGTCATCATTCTAATTGACAAGGGGAGTATATTTCAGTGTTTTTTGGAGTCATAAGGTAAATGTTTAGATAGAAAGTTTGATATGCGGAAGGATAAGATGATTTGTATAACAAGCAGACCGTTATTAATCATGATCTATGGTTACAGTCAATACTTATTAAAAAAGTTAAACATTATTAAGACTTATACCATTAAGCTCCAACACAACAAAGCTTCAGATAAACATTATCAGTGATTGGACCGATGGCACTAGCAAATAATACCAATAAGTAGCAGACTCAAACCATCCAGTATATCATCATATCAGATTGCATAGATGGGCTATTTACAGATATAAGGAGGCAGCCAACATTGTAATCAACAACATTATAATCAACATCTAGCTTAGATAAACTCACAACGGAAAGCCTCCATACTATAAATACAGGGTGGCCCCAAAAAAACCTGCTCATTTTGAGAGCTGATAACGGTTTTATTAGTGAACAGATTATAATGATATTTTAAAAGTTCATATTGGCATAATGCGGAAATATTTCCAATCATAAAATATGCAGATAAGGGATATCCAACATTTTATATTGGATAACCTGCTGGATATGGCTACCTTTCTTTTCTATCAAGAAATTTAAGGGGTTAACGATATTTAAAACGGAAGATTGTAACATTGGCTGTGAGATTTGAGCTATGTTTAAAAATCACATGTACCTCTCTTCTCATGGAATCATTCAGGTCACAGAGAGTTGTTGGTCTGGTACGATAAACCCTGCTTTTTAGAAATCCCCTTAATCAATAGTCACAGATTTTTTTTATTCTTTTTGATTATTTATTTATTTATTTATTTAATATTTACAAAACAATAAATATCTAATCTATAATTGGAAACATTTCCGTATTATGCCAATATGAGCTTGTTAAAATATCTTTATAATCTGTTCATTAATAAAACTGTTATCAGCTCTCAAAGTGAGAAAGTTTTTTTTGGGCCATCCTGTATATCTCACATGTCAGAGACAGTCTTAGAGAATACAACGCAGAGAAATAATAACTGAGAAACTATTTATCATAACAAGCAAAGTGGTTCATTGTTATACAAAACAAAGAGACCTATATCGTCAATATTTCTATCCTAATGTACATAATTTGCAAAAGACCTACACAAAAAAATCACTAAATGCACAGATCTTGCATACGAAATAAAACGGCTCCTGGGAGCCAACAAGAGTATTGTTACTATCGTGTTTTTGCCACCAGGTTTATTTCACACAACTACACAAAAGTCTGACAACATTTAATATAGACCCACCCATATATAAAACCCAACAAAAAACAAATTTTAAACACTTAAGATATAGCAATTTCTCTACCGAAATATTAATATTTACACTGACATATTACCCTTTGGGTTTGGCCCTAATTTGGACCGACCTCTGGGAGTTTGGTCCGAGTTTGGCCTTTCCAAAAGAACATTAACTATGAGACGTGTTCAAATTAAACCCGTTCTAGTCAAATAGGCGTTCTAAGAAGAAGGCAGAAAATAGGAAGCAAAAGCAAATAGAAAGAGTAGTATAAAATGGACAGTATTGTACACACGTTTCTCAAAATAAGTCACCCATTGCATTAGGCACGCATCCCTCTGTTTCGAGAGATCAGAAATTCCGTCCGCGAAAAAAAATGGCTATTAAAAACAAGTGACCCGGCATGCTGTCTTCAGGAATCTTCATTCTTCACGACAATGCACGCCCGCATGTCGAAAAGGTTTTTATGGATACACTAGCCAAGAAGAAATGGGAGGTTCTCGAACATCCTCCTTACAGCCCGGATTTGTCTCCTTGTGACTTTCATCTCTTCGGGTCGTTGAAGAAATTCCTCAAGGGACAACGATTGAACACCAATGAGGAGGCGCATAAAGTAGTTACGGACTGGTTCAAACAGCAATCCACATCAATTTCCCGTCTCCCCGAACAGTGGGATGAGTGTCTAAACGCCATGGGTAGCTTCTTTTGAGAAACGTGCAAACAATACTGTTCATTAAATGCTACTCTTTCTATTGGCTTGTGTTGCTTGTTCTCTGCCTTCTTCTTACAACATCTACTTGATTCGAACGGGTTTCATTTGAACACGCTTCTTACAATAAAACAAAACGTTAAATAGATCGTACAAAAGAATAGCCGAAATTTTTTTTCTTCTAAAACTATTTTCAAGGCTATTAGATCCTAGCCACATAATGAGTTTATTAGAGAAATGCAAGTCACTTAATAAAGAGAGGACATTTGCAACTACAAATTCAATGGAAGTAAACTAGGAAGATTTGTGTTATTTTTCATTAAGGAAGAAACAAAGGAAACTGTCCTCTCATCTTTCTCCTCCCTTTATATCTTCATCACCAAACCCATTCAACATAGGAAAGGCACAAGAGAGAGAGAGAGAGAGAGAGAGAGAGAGAAAAGGAGAGGGAGGGGTAGTTGAATGGTGCAAGGGTAGATTTGCCAGCGATTTCGTTGGTATTCAGGAGACGGCGGAAGAGACGCATTGCAACCAGACGCGTTGCACGGAAAAGAGGGAAGGAAGGGAGAAATTCGGAGACCTAGAGGAGGTAGGGGTTGCGAGATGTGGGGAGGAGGTGGAGGGTGTTCCTTGAGGACTGTGTTCAGGAGGCGTTGTTAGGTTCATATTCAGGACGATGAATGCGGCAAATCGGGCAGTTGAGGCAGTAATCTGCTTGCCAGGAACGCTGTCTGGCGGCAGCAGGCGAGCGCCCAACCGGCGCAATCAATTGAGTCTTTATATCCAAACTCGGAAAGAAGGGTGGGGAACGGGAGAAAAGATAACGATTGGCCGAAAAGATGAAAAGTTTTTACCTACCTCCCTCCCTTCCCCATCTATTATCCAATGATCGATTACGGTCAGAATTATTGCTCGACGACGGGAGAGTTGAGAGGAGGAAAGGAGGAGAAGAGAAAAAAAGGAAGGAAAAAAAAAGAAAAAATAAGTCGGCTTAAGAGAAACGCCAGTGAGGCCAATGAATGTCGAACGGATCAGAAGTTAGGAAGAAGGAGGAGGAAGAGACAAAAAAAGCCCTTCTTTACTTCTTTTTTTTTTTTTTTACAATACCATAAGGTGACTCGCGTTTTCTGACACGAATGCTTGTTTAGTGCCCAATAACTAAACAACGCGATAACTTATGACAGCGGGCTCCACCAGATATGACCAAAATAAAAATAAATAAAATATTTATTCTATATTATCCTTCTTCTCTAAGAAAAAAAAGTGACAAACGAGATATAAAGCAAAATTAAAAATTAATTGAAAATTAATATCTGAATTTAGAAATTAAACCTTTACCACTCCATTATGGTATAGCTATATCGAAATGCGTGGAGTTCTCAACTGTTGTGTAGAGTGCAACACGGTAACAAGAATTTCCTTAAGCAGCAGTTTGAGAATTATTTTTATGAGCAAATACAGGGCTACTATAAATGATTGAATCGATTTCAAAACATTATTTTCCAAAGTAATACACACAGAGATAGTATTGATCCATGAAAAGAGCCGTAAACTCATAGTGATACGCAATAGCACTGGCAGATCTCAGGGAACACATCAATGCTGCTGTGATAACTACTGACAGGGGAATGCTACAAAATGCAGGAACCGAACTCGACTACGCTTGGACCTATGTCGTAGGAACACACATAGAACATTGTAGAGTGTGAAGAAAACTTGACGAGTTTACGGTTCTTTTCATGGGGTTCGGTCCATACATCTTGTAGCGTCAATGGTCATCAAATCGGGACTGATGAGTACTCTGGGTTCTGCCAGTTATATCCGTTTGTGTAAATGCTTTGGAAAACAGAGTATTTTGAAATAGAATGAATCATTTAAAGTTAATTTAATTTAATTTAATATTATTGCAACAAAGCCGCAATTTCTTTTTTATTTAAGTGATCTATAAAAATTAAGGATAACAAACGCGTTTTCTTCGTATACGTGGTTTGTCTGTTCTACTGTTATCTCGATTACAATTTAACAAATGAATTTATTTCATCTTGTCTATAACTTGTCGATGTCCATTTTATTATAAACGCTAACAGGGAATCGGTTTCAACGCGAATTAAACTGCCATCTTTGCAGAAAGTGCGAAATGAGGATTTAGGAGGATTTATTACTTTCGATTGAAATGCGGTTAATCTTGGTTTTTCTAATCAAGGCCTCGTAGCATTTAAACTATCTGTAATCTGGGCCTCAGCTGCTTTGTTGTTCATATATCCCATTAAGCCTCGTCTTGTTTTCATTAATCAGGCGATTGGAGCCTTTTTATGAGCCTTCTGATTCCCCTCAACTGAAGTATAAGACAAAGCCAATGAGTAAATAAAGGAAAACAATTTATTGGCGAAATAATGTTATTACACGGTCTTTTCAGTTTGCTTGTCCAGTAATATCTCCAATAATGCGATAAATTTATCGACCACCGTACCACAGCAGAAATAATAACTACAACTGGTCCTGACTCATTACAAACTTCGAAGATAAAATGGCACACATGTATTCGTCTGTAGTCTTGCCTACATGAACATTTAGCACTAAGTGGGGAAAAAGATAATGTACAGGAGGACCAAAAGAAAGAAGAAAAACGGATAAAATTCAAGGAAGAACTGAAGCCTTGAAAGTCTATCAGCTTAACTGTCAAGGCAATCATCTGACATAGAACATGTTTGTAGTCGTGAATCTATTTATAGAAAGAACAGAGCTATATCTGTTGCAGATTGTGGTCTAGCTAAAAAAAAAAAATATGACGCCAATGTGGGTTATCATTAATGCCAATAATTCAAGGCTGTCGTTTATGGTATATAAGATACCACCAAAAGAACCTACCCTTTCAAACAGTATATCTCCTCATCGGGCGATGAGATAAAGTGATTTATTAAAAGTCTGGTAGTAATTCCTGAGGCCCAATGAAATGAGGAATTCCAAAGTGACCTCAAAAACCGTACAGAAAGCAGCAAATGCAATATGGTCCTTCCCTCGGTAGGCCAAGTGAGAACGGCATAAGCTGTTCTAATCGGTCGTTAAGTCAGATAGGAAAGAGCAAGGAGAGCTTGGTCATTCTTTTATTATAAGCATTTTGTATCCTCAATGATTTATAATATTCTCGAAAGAAAATGCCTCTGTAATCATAAAATCACTAAAGAATTCATAAGATTCGTTAATCGGGAAAAAGCACCCTCAAAAGTAGCTTTCAGTCATTGCTTGGTGTGCTGCCGGGCAACCAACCCTACTTTACTTTCTCTTTTCGTGCTGCCTCCGTTTTAATTGAAGTCAAGCTACGTACACTGCTCTTGCTCCTTTATGATTTAATGGCTAATTAAGCCGTATTTACGGCCTATTTCGAAAATAAAATTGGTAATTTGCCTTGGCACCCGTTTTGTCATTACAACAATTGTTTATTTTATTGCAATAAAATCCATCAACAAAGCCAATTTTTATAACAAAATTTAAACTCTTATTTGAAGCCTATTAAAAGCTAAAACAAATTCAAACATGAACTACCTTTTATTGTTTTTGTCTATTAAAATTATTTCACAGCGAATTCATTTGAACTTTATTATTCAGCTACAGAAAGTGAACTACATTGAGTTCACTGATCGGAAATAAGCCAGGAAAGCAAATGGAAAAACACCTCTTTTGGCATTTTTTAAAAATTATCTTAAAAACGGGAACAATAATGTTGACTTTAAAGTGCCTCTAAGATAATTCAGAGTTAGATATTTTCTATTTTAAAGTTTACTTTTAAAGTCAATCTATGATAACCAACGGTAGAGTGAAGATATCATAGGAGAATAACAACAATTAGGCTTAATTAAACTTTTTAAAGTAGATTACTATGAGATTATTATTTAAACTGACTGCATTAAGTTTAGAGTTCAAATTTAAAATTTACATTACGAAATACGTTTTCGGTCTTGAGATCTAATTGCATTCTGCATTTGCTTGTGATATGGATTTAGTCACGGACTGTGCTAAGTTGACTCTGGAAATAAACTAAAATTCATGCAAGCAAATGTTTGAACATCGTTAGGTGTATGAGTCGTCAACGGTGTCAACAACTGAGCAAGTAGTTAAATAATAGTTGCCTGGATCAGTAATGCTTATTATTATACTTATGACCACAGTATTTCTATTCTATAACACGATACAATAAAGACAACCGTTTATGATCTCTTATCTACGAAGGAATCCAAATGGAGAACGGATAGAGACACTGAAAACAAACCATCAACATTCTATTCCATAGAAATGTCACAAATTCTATTAAATTTTCCAAAGTTTAATTCATCGTCATTAACGATCATTTAAATAAAATTCAATAGTTACTTAGAATTAAAGTAGAAAAGTATAGCATATAAGTTATAAAAGGCTGCACTCCTAATTCCAAAAAAAAAGAAAAGAAAAAAAAATCGGGTGTGTGCTGAATCGTAATTACTGTCCAAAAATCCAGATTTTCACACATTAACGATAAGTTAGAAAAATTAAGAAATAGAACTTGCACCAAAGACTTTGCCCAGAATATAGTAAATTGCCCCAAGTTTCATTAAAATCGCTCCAGGCGTTGGGAAGTTCAAAAGGACACATAAGCATGTATATCCCCTTGCCTTCCCACGCACAGGAACAGCGAGGATATCGCTTAAGTCCTTTTTAAATACTCCATATATTAATTAAATTTATCTTTGTATATTTGTTCAAGTTTTCTAAAAGCGAATGTGTGCGTCGTCTCCACTTTTTTTGCTAACAAGAAGCCACCGCGTCTGAAGTATTCACGCCTACTGATGCTATTATTCCAAAGGGACTAATCTCATTTTCCAGGGGGGTAGTAATCGGAACTTACGACAGGAGGCGGTCGTCGTCATCCGTCCGCCATCCCCCCTCTCTTACCACTCCTACCCTGCTTTCATTCCCACCAGTAGGCCAAACTTTACGTGAAAACGAAAAGGACCAGTTTTAATTTGATCTCCTCGAGGCGATTAGAGGAGCTTATGATGAGCTACGAGAGGCGAGGCTGCGATGCTTTTGCCGACCATCGACTCGCAAGGGGGCACGGAGGCGACGGTGGGCTCTTCCGACACCAGCTGGCGAAAACCGCACGCTTTGCGCGGTCAGATGTTTATCACGATGAGCATGCCCGAAAAATAACTCCCCCCTCCCATGGGCTAAACAGTCAGAAGAAAGAAAGAAACAGACGATTTTGGAGACAGGGAGGAGTCGGAGCCGACACGAGAAAGAGAAAAGGAAGGAGAGGAGAGAGGGACCGGGGAGGGAGAGAAGTCGAATAACGATTTGGACGCCGCCGGTGTTGACAAAACGAAATGAGCCGGACGTGTCACTCGTGTGCTTGTGACGACTGGTGCGTGCAAATTGTTGCTCTTGGCAACGTGCCCCCCCTCTCTCACTCCCTCACCACCCACCTCTCATTTTATCACTCGCTTTTGTCTAAAACACAGCCCCGCTACTTCCCATTCTGGAATTTTCGCAGCTTTGAAAAGTTGAAAGAGAAAGAGGGCAAAACAGAAGAAGAACAAAAAATATCTAATGTGTATAAGATGGAAATAAAATGATGGAGCAAAAACAACGATATATAAACAATCCCGAAAGCAATGTTCTTACCGCTAAAAGCGAGAATATTTTACAGACATCCCCTAATAAAAATAAGAAGCAAAATTGCAAGATCACTGGCTAATCCTTATACAGTAAAACCTGTGCTAACGACCACCTGATTGGGGTACATAAACCGGTTCACCTAAGCTTAGCCATCACATTAGCTTGGTCCCGGAGAAATTTACATGGGACATCTGTTAGCGTAACGACCACCTGTCTAACGCGACCAGCGACCGGCAGTTTCGATCTCCTATATATCTAAATCTATACTAAAAACTATCTATAACGCAACCAATCAGGTTCTGTAATTATGTTCCTAATTTAACTAGCCTAATTTTGTCACGACACTATTCTCTGTAGTTACTAAGACAGGCAGACGCAAGTCCCTGTCTTTAGGGAAGCAAATATGGCTCTAATTTCACTGGATGTGCTCGAATAGCATTTTGAATGTTCATTAGGAAGACAAGAAAATGCAAACAAAGTAACTTAGGTTCTTCTATAAAGAAATAAACATATCTGTTTTTAAATATATACATATATAAGGGCCATCTCGGATGCTTGGTTCCGTGGGTAGTCGTTATAGACAGGTTTTACTGTACTTTGAAGCTCGATTATTGAAGTCAACATTAATAAATAAGTACATTGGTGTCTAGAGGGTGATCACAAAGCTCTTCATCTCAAATATGAATCGTAAAGTTCAGTTGTGCAAAGAAGTGGAAAGCGGACATTTTTAACGCCTTCTGTGAACTCATCTGTTAAGCGTAAGGAGAAGCATATTATTAATACATTCCTAAGCCTAAAACTTCATTATTTAATACATCTGGGAGTCATTAAAAATCTTTCGAATTAAGAGACTTCATGATCATCCTGAAGTCAGCCCTCCTATAACGCGACTCATTCGTACCGCGTTATATGAAACCGCGTTATAAGAAACTCACAATTAATACTAAAATCAGGCTAATTCGTACCATTTTATAAAATTCTCAATATTAGTAAAGAAAAATCAAATTAATTTTTACCACGTTATATGGGAACCGTGTTATATGGAAACCGCGTTATACAGGGTGTTTTTGAATTGAGTACAGATTTTTTGGGAGATGATAGAAGAGGTCCTTAAAAGTATTTTTTGTCATATGAACATGGGGTCCCCGCAGCTCGGTTTACTTACAATACTGCATTGAACAATCAAATGACACCGGGACGCAGTGTGCATTGGTAGGCCTAGATTATTTTATTTTTAACAATTAACACAAGCAATGGTGTACTCCGAACCCGTAGATACCGAAGAAGAATTGGCGGCTCGTGTTGTCGCGGCAGCAGGTGACATCAGCAACCGTGCAAATCAAGTGTTTCCATGCGTACATTAATCCATCATAAGGCGTTGCGAATTGTGCTATGAAGCAAATGGCGGTCATTTCGAACAATTACTGTAAAAGTCATACAGTAGATTGCTTGTATTAATTGTTAAAAATAAAATAATCTAGGCCTACCAACGCACACTGCGTCCCGGTGTCATTTGATTGTTCAATGCAGTATTGTAAGTAAACGGAGCTGCGGGGACCCCATGTTCATATGAAAAAAAATACTTCTAAGGACCTCTTCTATCATCTCCCAAAAAATCTGTACTCAATTCAAAAACACCCTGTATAAGCAGAAACCCTTACAAAGGCATAACCAAAATAATCCGCGATTTCGGCCTAAATATTGCATACAAAAACGGAAAGAATTTTGAAAAGATTTACCAAGGACACCAAATTTCCAGTTTAGAAAGATCAGGAGTTACGTACTGAGTTGTGGATCGTGTGAACAACGCTATTGTGGTCATATTCGGAGAAATACAGAGTGGGTCAGAAAAAAGGATTCATGAAAATTTTCTAAGTTCAATGGGTATGGTCCAATGGGGGTCAGTCATCACTGAAAGGAAATGTAACATGAGACGTGTCCATTCAAAAATAGGAGATGATGGTTTATTGAAAAAAAAAAACTCTCTCAACCATAATTTCACGAAAGAAAAAAAATTACATTGTTGCAACAAAGGATTGACAATTACAGGTGATTAAGTACTAAATTACGGAACCTCTCACCCCCATTGGACCATACCCGTCGAACTTAGAAAATTTTCATGAATCCTTTTTTCTGGCCCACTCTGTATAAGCAAAATGTTCCTTGATTCTGGTCTTATTAGAAAGTTTAAGCCCGAAGTGTATAGTTTCGCCCGTCATATACTAGAAACCGGCCACGAACCCTACATCGATAGCGTCCTAAGTTCTTAATTACTGCAATAACCTTAAAAAATTAAATTTTCTGGAATCCTTAGAAATCAGAAAAAATGATCCAATCAAGCTGTTAACGCTGGCACTAGCTCTCTGGACCTATCAGTGTGGGTTCATTTCTTTAAAATCTTTAGTTAATTTGTTTATTTGATTGATTGTTTCTCTGTATATAATTCTGTTCATCCATGTATCTGTAAATCATCACATGCTGAAGTATAGTCCTCATCAGATAAGTTAAACCTCGACCTTGAAGGTCTAGGATTATTCTTGAAGCTAAAATGGGAGGCAAGAGGTGAAAAAAAATCTGAATGTAGTGCAGGGAAGTACTAGTACTTCATCAGATTTTTTTTCATCCTCTTGTCTCCCATTTTAGCTTCAAGAATAATCCTAGACCTTCAAGGTCGAGATTTAACATATCTGATGAGGACTATAGTCGTATTCGCTGCCGAAATGCACGCGTTAATTCCGTTTTCCTACTGGAGGTAAGCCTCCACAATTCTTAATTTTCTTAACTGACATTATCTAAATAGTAAGAAAAAATAGCTCACAAAAAAGCAAAAACAACTGAGACATTTGTCGTATGACTATTTCTTATCAGTTTTATTCTAGTTTAACATTTTTCTAGAAATGTCAGCCAGCAAAATCTTATCGACATTTTTATAGAATGACACATTAACAAGCTTATTCTGCAAAACAGATGAGAAAATCTCAATTCTTTCAAATGCCTTG
>JAHWFO010001925.1:2142221-2187597 GCA_023313115.1 Rhysida immarginata
GATTAATCTTTTTTTATAATTTTCTTCTTTTCCAATGATTTTTGTGTTATTCCAATCTGGTGTGTGGTTTTTATTGATACAATGGTTTACTAAATGGTTATTCTTGTCTTTGCGGCGAAGTGCTCCTTCATGTTCTTTTATTCTTATTTGTAATTCTTTTAGTTTGACCTGTGTAGGTATGTTCACAATTTTTTCATGGTATTTGGTAAATTACGTTTGCAGTGCTCCATTTTTCTTTATTATTTTGACATATATCTTTGAAATCGATGTTTCTGTTATTATATTGATTGTTTGTTATTTTTAGGTTGGTGGTGGTTATTAATGTTTTTGTTATTTTAGTTTGTATGATTTTTATGTTTGGTATTTGTTCTAAAATTTTTTTCTGTTTGTGGAAAATTTTATTATTGTATTGCATTGACTATCTTTTTTGTTGTTCTTGTTGATTTGGTTTATTTTTTGTTGTATTGTTTGTAAATGTATCTATTAAAATTTTGTCTATTAATGTTATTGAATATTTGTTTTTTATTAGGTTCAATTTAAGCTTTTTTAAATTTGTAGGAATGTATTTCGGGGATGTAAGATTTTTTTATTCTTTGTATATATTGTTTAATAATGTTAATTTTTTGGTATGTACGTTGTTGTGACGAGTATGTGGTATGTTGTTACCTTTTGTTGGTTTTTCATATACTTCAAAATCTAGATTTTTTTCATTTTTTATAATATTTAAATCTAAAAATGTGATATATGGTTGTTGGCCATGTTATTATGTGTAAATTTTAAAGGATATCTTTCTTCTAATAGATGTATTAACATTTCTATTGGTTTGTTTGTAATGACTAGGATGTCATCTACATAAAGGAAAATCTATATTGGTTTAAGGAAATAAAAAAATTTAAAAATTATTTAGAAGATAAAGATTTAATTATAACAAAAGCAGACAAGGGTAAAATAATGGTCATACAAAATAAACAAGATTTCATTACTAGCATAGAAAATTTCATAAAAGAAAATAAAATTTTCAAATTAGAAAACAAAGATCAAACAATAAAATTCCAAAAGAACGTTATCAAGAAAATACATGAATTAAAGAAAGAAAATATAATTAATGAACAACAAGTAATTAATGAAAAAACAAATAATTCCAATAGAAACATCACCAAATTCAATTTATGGAATAATAAAAATTCACAAAGAAGGAAATCCTATAAGAATCATAACATCTACCAAAAAATCACCAACTTACAAACTGGCAAAATTTTTGGATAATTATCTAAAAATAAAATTTGAATTTAATTACACAATAAAAAAACTCAACACTAGCCAAACAAGCATTAGAAAAACTGAAATTAGATAATAAAGACAAAATTTATACTATTTATTTAGGATTCGATCTTAAATTTTTCTGAGCGTCCTAGTAAAAGTTACTTTTTAAAAAACAATATATCCAAATGGATTTCCACTGAAGAAAAATGAGTGGAACTACTAAAAACGAACCAAATGGCCATTATGCAGAAATCCCCAACCACAATAATCTTATGAACAATCGAAGCTCTCATCTAACTCGTCTTTCTAAATCCGAAACAGACTTAATTATCCCGAAAGGACATTCCAGTAGGATTTGTTTCACCAGCACGTATTGTATGGTGTCATCTTATTTATTTGTTGATTTCGTTTTACAGATGTCGTTTTGGTGGGAATAGTCCGGCGCTAACATAAGGAACCAGCTGGCAGCAATGTTAAGACTCCGTTTCCGAATCGTCAACGGTTGATATTAAAGTTTTCTCGCACAACTTGTCCGATGAAAGCAAAGGATTAAGAGCTAAAACCACTGACGACAACGGCCAAACGACATAGGGTCTTTCCCACCAACTCTCCACACCCCTCCTAGCCCCGTACCCCCCAAAAAAATTCCACCGACTCATCAAGACTTGGGGTTTGTTAGTTTCTGCTGGAATGGTAAGTCTCCTGACGATTATGAATTCTTCTCGACGAAATACCACCCCCATAAGCATTCTTTTATTCGCAATCGGCGAAAACTGCATTTCCCTTTGTAATCCTACTTGAACCGTGGCATCTAACGAGGAACGAGTTCTTTTCGTCAGAATTAAATTCTTCCACAATTAACTCGTTCGGGCATAATTAAATACAACTAGTTCATGCTACTTTCCTTACTTCTTAAAAAAGAACTCATCCTCTTTTTTTTAAAGGAGATTTAACTTCAAAGAACTCCACAGACTTAATGAATGCCAACTGGGTCAATAATTTTGTTGAGACTCTCGTCCCAGTTCGAGTTAAAATCCCCTCTACGTGGCATACGGCACTCTTTCTAATTATCATTAAAATGCGTATTAATCTAAAACTATGCATTTTTCATATGGTAAGAGTAATAATAAAGGATTATAAGCCAGAAAGATTATTACTATTTTTACTGGTGGTTAGTCGCATATACCTTCTTCTTTCTTCTTCAGAGCGTTCGTAAGCGTTATCATCAACTTTAAGCAGACCTAAGCCCTGAAAAGTTATCACTGTCCACTCATAATATTTTATTGTTGCTTATCTAATGAATATTAAATTGCTTTCTGAAGAGCTTTCAATGTTGATCAACATAAAAGATTAAATTCCAAAATCAATATCCTTTCATTTTCTTTCAAGGAAATAATTAGGCACCAAAAGAGCGTTACGTAAAAGACTAGATGACAAAATAAACTATCGAATAATTTTCAACAATGCTTTTCTGGTTTATAGTTTTTAATTTTACAAAAACAAACAAACATAAAATAAATAAAAATTAGCCGTTTTGGATCCCAATCCAATAACGTTTCGCATACAGACCAATGAGTTAGAAACATCTGTTAATAGTAAATTGTATTGCTTTGACTCGAATTAAAGCATGTATGCGGATTGGCAAAGAGACGAGTAATAAGATGTTGAAGCACTTGTAATTCAGTGGAAACCAAATATTTCCTTAGTTCTCGCAGGTTTATCTTTGCGATTTGAGGTTTTGTAGCAGTTCGGAGCCATGGAGCGAGTATTATCGAAAACGCCGCATTCGTGAAATGTTCAAGAGCAGCTGTTGTTAAAGTGTTTAAAACTAGAGTGTCAGCCAAAAAAGCTAAGTGTCAACGTGCAACTTGTGGTCGTCATCGACTACTAAATTCTCGGGCGGAACGGAGAGTGTCCAGGATTGTAAAAGACAACACAAGGGCAACAGTGCAGCAAATTACAGTACATCTCAATCAAGGATCCTCTCAAATGGTCTTTGAACACGCTGTTTGTCGTTGTCGTACACTGCATCGTATGGGATATGGGAGCCGAAGTAGTGAGGAGGTGATCATAAGGAATTGGCCACGCAGTCGAACTCATCTGACCTTCCATGAATATTAGGAGACCAGTTCCATACGAGCAGAAGGCTTTGCTTCATGGAACTCCCGCCAAATCCTCTGCCTATCGTCGGTACAAAACAACGTGATTTGTCAGACCAGACATGCGACTGCGATTTGTCCCGTTTTCGTATAGGCATGCGACTGCCGATTTGGATCAGCTTCAATTCCCGGAGCATGGTTCTGCCATTTATGTGTCAATTTGTCAATTGTTACACAGAGGGTGTCCTGTTGCTCCGCACAAAGTCGTTTTAAACGACGATGGTTTGCCTCATGATGATTGCCTAAAAGAAGTAACTGTGGTTCAAAGACAAAGACCATTTGAGAAGATTTTTCTAAAGGTTATTTTTCTAAAGGTGAATATTCTGGATAATCCACCTGTCGAGAATCCAGTCAGTTGCTTCGCTGTTTCAATCGTGGCTCCAGCTAGACGAGCACGAACAATGATTCCCTGTTCGAGGTCAGTTAGGTCCCTCTTTTCACTATGCTGTCCAAGTTCTATAATTAGACTCGCCCACCTCCTCCTTAAAAAGGTGAGAAGTACACTCTTGAATCACATGACCTCAAACTATTTTGCATTAAAAAGTATTAAAACAAACTTCTGTTTCATAGATGCTTATAATTCATTGGCCTATGTGTGTGTCCCTATCAATGTCTAAATACAGTGTGATCCAAGTTCGATTGTCTATAAATAGTGTAATAGTTGAAAAGTTTCATCGGCTACTTTGAAACTTTTATATTTTGAGGATACTGAATGTCGTCTGATTTTTATTATTATTTCGATGTGCGCGTCGTTTGGATCACTCTGTATTACCTTAAGATGAATTCTGCTATTATCGCTTAGATCTTTTAAATAATAATAAATAAACGAAAAGTATGTCTTAATTTTAAAGCGGTCAAAAGAAACAGTACAGATTATAAAGTTTTGGGGAAAATTCTAACGATCAACTTCATAACAAATTAAACAATAGTAAACCAAAAATACAAGAATGGCTTTGCTCTTCTAATCCATGTCATTTCCTGCTTATCGGTGATCAATCGGGCGAATGTAAATAGTTACCAATGTGGAAACAGGTAATTTATATAATTTTTTTCCCTTCCTCTGAAACATGGGCGGGCTTTTGACGTTTCTTCGGAACGAATTGGCTGCCAGGAGAAAAGCCATTTCTTCGAGGAACCCCATTTATTATTAGCTTATGAATTTATCAGCCACTGTTGCACCGAAATCGCATAATTTACGTTGCGGTTGTTTATGTTCTACTTATCGCTGTTGCTGCCGGGAGTAATTGACTCGATGGGAGGTCAAAGCCATGAATAGATGATGAAGACGACGATGATAATGATGATGATGGCGATGATGATGATAACTGTGTGGTGGTGAAAGGCACAAACAAGCAACAATTGCCAGGATTCAATAACGTGGATTCAGTGGGGATTGAATTCACGATCTTCCTAGAAACGATGTCGTTCTATTTCTCATTCAGAAAAATAATTTCAGAATTAAAAACTGTAATCTTTCGACTTATCTGCCTTTGTACCGATAATTCTTTGCAAATGCAGGAAAAATGATGGCATTCACCAATGCAAAAATCAATCCTCGAAATTTGATTTTTTTTTTTTTCCGAAAGGATATTTTTATTTCATTAAAATACGAGGGAAAACAAAAAGCTTTCAATTCAATGCCCCTTTTTTGATATAAATTCTTAAAGCGTATTTTTAATTGGTTAAAAACTAACTATAAAAACATACAAAACAACCGACACACTATGATTAAGTGTTTTGCTCTTTACAAATAAAATCGCTCAGAACATTTCGGCAAAGAATTTCTAGTATCCAGGAGATTGACTTCTTTATCAAATAAAAAATCTAAAATTAAACTTTTAAAGCACACGCTTTCACCTTAAAAAGTGCAGTAGAAAATAAAAAATATAATTTCAAAAAAGGTAAAGTGTGATACAGTATATATTTACAATAAAAATTATATTTGCTTAGGTAGGATTAGAAAAAATCATCAATCTTCGTCTGCTTCACCATCCTCATTTTTTTGACAAAGCCAAGTCCCTTGTTGTTTTTTTTGAGTTGAAGTAGAGTTCGGATATTAGAGGGTTCGCATAATAGAGGTTCGGATAATCGAGGTTCTACTGTAATTGTAACCACCCAAAAATAATCTCCTAATAAGATACTTATCCCAATGTCACACCAGACGTTCGGTTCCAAGGTAAATGTTGCAAGGAAGATCAATGCGAATATCTTTCTGCATAGATTCCAAGTTGTAGCAGTCCCAACAGTGACTCAAACTTTGTCGGGAAATGCTTCCACCGTGATTCTGAGTGTCAACTTCCGCTGCAGAAACATCAGAGAAAGCACAGTTTGGTCGTTCTGCTCTCGAATCATCAGTTAATTATAATCCCAGCACGGGAAGCGAAGATCTCTGTATTCTCGACACCTTCCACGTTTAAAAGATGATTGCTCCCTGTTCAACGTTCGTCGATACACGACTGTTTGGATGGTATACTAGAATGACGTCCTGAACAGAGGATCGTCGCTATGCTTATCTCGTGATCGCTGAGTCACTTGTCAGCGCGCCATAAAACTACAAAATTATAATAAAGTTCACAGTGGTTGAGCTAAGAGAATAGATATAACTTCTTTACAAAAATTACCAAAACTTTTTCATTTCCTGTCACGAACTCCAACCAATGAAACACAAGAATCACAACAATAAATAGCAATTTAGTAACAATAATATATATTACTAGATTAAGAATTGTTGGCTATTTCAGCTATTTTAGAAAAACAGTTCAAAGTCGTTTCACTCTGACCAAAACATTAGTCGCCAACAGAAGTCAAGATGTTAAATCACCAAAAACAACACAAAGGTTCTTCTACGAAATCAACCTATAAAGAAGTTCTAAAATTATAGAAGTATAGATTGAGTGTACATGTATATGAGGGTCGGTAATAAAATTCGTACTATCATCCATGGAAATACAGGTGCATCAGTGAAAGGACAATGGTAGAGTTAGAAAATTTCTGCGGGGACGCCCAAACCATTCATGGATTCGCCGTCAGAGTACCAAAAGTACAAAATCCAAGATGATACAGCGCATTAGGAAAATCGAGGCGCGGGAAACATGCCTACGATACGTTTTCTGATCTGAAGTGAAACAATGTAACACAGATCCAAAACCCATCGTTTAATGCCGTGGCCAAGTGAAGCTTCCAAAGTGGCCAGATGAACTTGGAAGAAGATTCCCGCCCTGGGCGGCCTTTCAACAGGATGAAAAGTCGCAGCAAGTGAAGATCCTGATTGGATCCTGATTCGCATAGAAGCGATTGAAATGAAGTCGGATTTTTTTTTTTTCCAGGGGTTGCTCAACAAATGCATGTAGGTTTTTCTTACTCCTGCCTGTGTTAAGACTGCCAGAACTTGACAAATGCGCTTCATCGGTCCAAAGCACAGTGAAAAGTCAGTCGTGCTGTTCCATTTTATTGAATATCCAATTAGTAAAATCTTGGCGAGTGATGAAGTCGCTAGGTGTCAGTTCATGATTATGTTGAAATTTGTACGGAAATCGGAAATTTATTTCGCCATACACTTGTATACAATAGCCAATCCATTGGAGCACTTGTCGCATTGCATTCCCAGTGTGCAAAAATCTCCGTCAGTGCTTGAACCGTCTGTTTGACTCTCTGGGCGAGAGCAGTAGGTGGTGAGGGCCGGCCACTTCTTGGACGTGTAGCCAAAGAACCCGTGGCTTCAAATCGTCATATCATTTTTGTCACTGCAGAGCACACGTCATAGGCCCTTTATCATCTCACATTCCATGCATGCATCGATATGCCCGCAATACCGCACTGACACTTTCCTTATTCTGATAGTAAAGTATAACTGAGAGGGCCTTCTCGATTAATGAATGACATCATTTCTATGCCTACAATTTCGTTACGGTGAAACGGAACAGCTATCACTCTCTGTATCCGAAATAGCGTTTGCAGCGAGTGCTGCTCTTTTTTATACCATCCGTAAATGTGCACAAACTGATGTCTACAATCTTTAAACGCCATCTGTTGGTCAATGCGAAGAATTCTAGCATTAATTTTTTTTCTTGGAAAAAATCCGACTTCATTTCAATGGTTTCTGTGCAAACAGAATCTTTTTAATGCATTCGTGTGTAAATTATTCAGTTTTAAAGTTTTTTCTGACTTTTGGATCACTTATGTTAGGCTACTTTTGTAAAGAACACTATGGAATTTCTTCGTCGCTTATAAAATTAATGGAAAGAAAATTTAAAGAAAAATTATAAATAACTTTTTGTAAATCTATTAGGAAATTTTTTTAACAGAATTTCAGTAATCAAAGTCGCTTTAATAGTTCAGAAAAAAAGAAAAAAAATCTAATCATTAAAATTTTGTTCTCCACATTCAGACAGCACAATGTTTAAAAAATTATTTTTGTACTTTAAGCTATACTTTAGATTAAACCTAACCATGTGTTTCTTTCACGGAGTTAGATTCAATTACATTGACTACCACACGGAAAATGAGATTGACACGAAGGGCCAGAATCTTAGATTTAAAACGGAACGTTGGGAAATAAACTTTTTATTGCTGTTTTTTTGCATGTAAAAACTTTTTGTATCGCTTTTCTTGTCTCCCGACTGGAAGTGAAAGTGACAACGGCGTTTGAGTGTCACGTTCCGATCGGTTGACGTCACTCACTCACCAGGGCCAATCGCCGTCGACGACGACAACATTCCCTGCCCTGTCTCCAGGCAGACAGACTTCGAATCCAGACAAAGACACCGATTCTCCATTAAGTCAGCCAGCATCGGAAGAAACGGCATGCGGAGATAAAGAGGACCGATCATATGACGTCATGGGGGTTTGTTAGTTCAGAAAAGAGAGAGCGTGGAATGGACAGAGGAGGAAGAGAAGGCAAAAAAAAAAAAAAAGTAAAGAGAGAGAAAAAAAAAATGCAATGACGGAAATAAAAGCCGGCGACCGTCGATCGGACAAGCGTCTCCTTCACCCGCACTTTTCCTCCATCTTTACATCCAGTCGGTGCCTAGCGCTAAAAAAAAATAAGTGGGGCTAGAAAATAAGGGATAGGGGAGTTAAAAAAAAAAAAAAAGACATCCCTCCTTCTGCTAACACACACACATGCACGCACAGACGAGCGCGTTTACTTCGCTCATTTCCTATTAGCTTTTTTAAAAATCGAATTTGACGGATGAAGCGAGAAGGAAAATTCTTTTCTTAACGCTTTTATTAATAAAAAAAATACTTTAATGGGGTTTCACTAACTTACATTGCGATTCAAATGGAAAGCTATCAACGAAAGGAATTTTATCCATTTCAAGCAAAAGAAGATTACAGAAAACGATTCGAAACTTAACGCACAAAAAAGTACAAATGTAGAATTGATTGAAAGAGAAAAAGTAAAAGAGGCTCTCCTCTCCCTTATTCGAATTGTGCTTTCAATCACTTCACAAATCCAATAGTATTTAAGTTGTTTATAGATTTCAAAACAACGTTTCTTCCCGCTTAACAGAACGAAAAACAGTTTAAAAAGATTTAAAAGCATCACTATGTCCTTCTTTTTCGTAAGAAAACAACAAAAGATTGTCCTACAAAAATCACGAAATTAATTCACGAACTATTAAAACTTAAAATGTTTTCACAAGACGTTTCAATCATTATCAATAAGGTGTAAACAGCCAATCGTATATAAATAACGATTCCAGAACGGAAACTAGAAAAATGCCCATTAAAACTGAAAATAGCATATTTTAAAAAAATTATCGTGCGCTATTGCAGATCAATTTGGATTCACCTTTATGCTCGTAAACATTAAAAAAAAACAATATTTAAATCAATATCATAACTTTATCTTCCGTAAACGTATGCGTCTACAATACAGGGTGTCCAAAAAGTCTTTCCAACATTACAAAAATTTATTAAAAAGAAACCCTGTATGCAGTTGGTCGCTTAGTAACTCATGAAGATTTTCTCTGTTATAAATAATGGCTAAGTTCGATTTTGAGTGATCTGTTGATCGGAGTTTGGAAAGCTTTTTTCGTTTTGTTTGGAACTTGATGCTAAAGAAGTTTGTAATTGGAAATATTTTGTCTATCTGTTAAAGTTTAGGAGTCAGTTCAGGAGAAAGTGCAGTGTTTTATGGTGTCTTGAAAACCAAGTCACAGCGTAATTTTAGGGAATATGGGCGATCACCACCTGATCACAAAAGTTTAAGGAGACGGGGAGTGCGGGCTCCCTTCCGCGAACAGGGCGACCACCCGTTAGTGAAGAAACCGTTCAGGTTGTGGAGGAAGCATTACAAACGAAGCTCTTTTATATGTCAAGAACAGAATATTTGCAGCACGTGTACCTGATCTGGTCACATTGAAAAGGATTACTGAAGCTATTGCTGGTGTTAGACAAGAAATGTTGGAAATAAAATATGCTGCGAAATTGAATATCGCTTGGACCAGGGGTTCTCAATCTTTTTGGTCTCGAGTATGCACTGTTTACTACAATGTTATCTATAATTTGCTATTATTTGAAATTGAAAACTTTCATTTTTATATATTTTTACGATTTTATTTTGAAATTTAGCATTTGTCTCGGGAAATTTTTTGCTGTCCGCACTTCGGGAATCCCTGACTTAAACGTTCTGCGGGAGAAATAGGGCACACACAGTAAAAAAATCTTCATGAGTTCGACTTTCTCTTGGGACTAACTATACAGCTCTAACTGCAATGGTTTCTTTGTTATGTTGGAAGGAGTTTTTGGCCGCCCTGCATATCTTACTACGAGAGTGGTTCAAAAAAGTAACAGCAAGTTGAGAAAATTTTAGGATAAGTAATCGAGTTATCTGACTGGATTTTCTATGTTATCATCTCCTTTTCGAAGCTCCTCTCACATTGTTGCACCAACCTCTTTATTCCAATAGACAAATACTGTATGTCAGTTGCTGTGTCTTCAGTCAGATGTGCGCCGCTTTTTTGACCTCTTCCTCTCGGAGCGTCCTTAAGGAGCCCAAACGCATGATTATCGGAGGGAGCAAACTCGGAATTATATCACATAATCTCTTATAAGATCTGATATTTAACTTTTCTGAATGGTGGGTACAGAAATTGGCGATCCTCGAGAACATCCGCCTCGATGATATGAGCGGATCCAATATAATGTTGAAGTTCGTACCCAGCACTTTCAAAGAAATAATAGTGTCAGCGCGATTCACCTTCCCATCGGTTAGGGTGATCCATTTTTAAACGTTTCTCTCACCAATGCAACATTCTCTCGAGCATGAATTTCACGAAATTTCGCATCCTCTGTCCGCAAAAATCTGATGATATCTCAATCTCCTCTACGGTGCATACGACTAAAGATGCCACGATGCCTATGTTGGTCTTCTGATTTGCACGCTATGCCATCTAATCGGACTCTGTTTACACCTTCCATAAGAAACCATCTTCTATACGGGAGTTTAAAATGCCTGGGTGCTTCTTTTCTGTCAAATTTCTGTTACTGTTAAACAGACGTAATAGAAGACTGCTTGCACACGTTTTCAAAGGCGCTTTTGGTCTCTTCATCTTTAATCTTCCGAGTTCAACGTTAAACACATCTACTGCACATAGTTTTGAGTAGAATATTGACTGTTTGAGGATAAAGATGATGTTATTAAATTTCGGATTAAAAACTTAATCATATTAAGTAGTAAAGTCTACAGAAATGTAACTAAGGCAAATTGCGCTTTAGAAGCCGAACACAAAAGCGTCTCACAACGCGTGCAGCACTTCGTCATCAAATTTTTGGTGAAAGAGAAAGTGAACTCGTTGAAAACTCTCCGCGGTTGACTGCACAATAAGGGGAAAAGGTTTTAGCACTTGTAAGAGTTTATGATTGATGAGAACTCTTTTATAAACCATGAAAAGGTTTTCAACTGACCACATGACCATGTGCAACTGACAGTTGTCACCTACGTGATGAGAAGTTGCTATCGTAAACGGGCAAATTAATGTCCGTGATATTGCATCTAAAGAAGGCATAAAGCGTTGGGAAGAAACAAGTTATTCTTGGGAAAGAATGTGTACTTCAAACCTATCCCAACGATTCATGGCATTCTTTTCCTTTTGGTTTAGTGCTTATTCATAATTTTCAGCACGACAGAAGACAGAACAGAAATTTAAGCGAAATAACTAACATAAGATCTGAAATGACGGCGCGGCATTCTTCTTTCTAATCTCGTATATCAAAAACTAACTCAGAATAATAATCTTTAGCACACCAATACCCCTGCGACAATTTATGAAACATCTGTCGCGCAGTCATAAATTGGTCCAGAATACAACATGTTTGCGGGTGTTGAAGAACTTTTAAGTCAATGGAAGACCAGATATCTCCTTAGTTTTCGCAGATTTGTTTGGAAGAGGATTTTTCTGTCGGATAAGTCGTTTCAACATGTCCCAAACAATCTCTATGGGGTTGAGATTTGGGCTCTGGAGCGACCAGCGCATATAATGGAAGTAATCTTATGTGCTCGCATTGTCGTCCATGAAAAATCCGTCACATGAAGGATAAAAATAAACCATTGTATAATGGACCTTGTCGGCAACAATGTTCATATAGTCCGTGGAACGCACGTGGCCATCAAGACGCAGAAGACATGCTTGGAACAAGGTTCTCCCATTAATGGATCATTGAGTTGGAAACCAGTTCTTGGTGTTTAATTCCCTTCTTCAAGAATTTGGAGTCATGCGATCTTTACGGTACACACAATAACCAGGTAGATTGAAGTCTTGGCTTGACTGCTAATTTCTTGGCCAATGGATAAGCTGGTGCTGTTCTGTTGTTGACAACTGTTCTTATTAGGGTGTCTTTCTTATGGATTTTCACCAAACCTTTCATAACTGGTGGTTCAGATTTATCGTTTTTATAGATGTTTGCATAAAAATGGTTTAAAACCAGGCAATGAAGACAAATGGATTTCCACTTCCCAAACTATGTACATTTCGGCTGCTTATGTAAGTACTCACAATTTTGTTGCCTTTAGTTTGGTGATTCAAACAAATTTACATACGTTTCTAATTCGTTGGTGTGTGCGTCTGTACATGCAAATCAGTATATGTAAATCCCTTATTAAAACAGAAACCTCGAATTAATCACAGAAGAAATTTACGAAAACATGCAGTCTAAATGCATACTATTCGAAAGAGTTTATAAATCCCTTAACTTTCAAATCAACTGGATCGTTCTTTATTAAACTTCACAGACTTCATTACATTAAAATATTCCAAAAATAACTCAACTTTTGAGAATAATCCAGCAAGCATCAAAGCTGGTAGATCGCTAGTAACTAGAGATAAAGAGAAACGGTAACTATTTAAAAGAAAACCATTTTTAATTCAGCGACATCTACACTTAAAGGCATACATATTTAAACAAAATATTCCTTCGGTCATTAAGTAAATGGAGCAGTAAAAGAGTCTGGATGAATAAATGTATGAGCCGGAAATTTCTAAAGCTATTTCGATGGCCAGATCGTTATGCAGCGAAGCAATGATGAAATTCACGAACTTCGCTATAACTCTGCCTTGAGATGGTGGATTACAGCGAGCAAGCAATAGTATGCGATTTGATTTGCTTTTCAAAGGACGCTGGTATAGCAAACTTTAAAAAGAACAAGTTTTAACTATTCAAATTAATAGGAAATAAAAAAAAATGAGAAGCATAAACGGAAACCCAGCCGAAAAGATCTTAAAATTTTTTATTTTATTTCAACCACAAAATTTAAAAATACTCGATATCTTAGCGAACCAATAAAATCAGGAAAGTGAACGGATAGGATGTTGAAGGCAAAGGAGGGGAAAAAAAAAGAGATAAATCGATTCTAATTTAATCTTTCTTATTCGACCTTTTCAATATTTCTGTCTAGCTTTAAGGTCATCGTTTTGTGGCGACGCAACGCCTTCGCCCCTCACGAATCCTTCTTAACTTGATGTTATTCCTCGCTCTTCTTCTCTCTCTCTCTCTCTCTTTTCTTTCTTTCTAACCCACACACACACACACACACACACACACACACACACATATATATATATATATAGATATTTTTTTACACACAGACACACATAGCTGAGGAGGAGTTCCTCGAAAATCTCCAAGGATTTTTATGGCCGTCGCAAATCCTTTGGCCCCGTTGACCTTCACTGGTTTCCGGCCTCGTTTCGTCGGTCGAGACCAAGACCTGCTGTTGACAGCGCCAGGCAACGCGGCCCTTCTAATAATTCCTGTGCTGCTGCTTTTCCCAAAGTCTGGCCCGAGAGTTTTTAGGGGAAACGACGGAAAACGCTTCCATTGCACGAGAACAAAAAATATAATGTAGATTTAAAAAGAAGAAGAAAAAAAAAACAAATCTTCCGAAAGAAAAATTCACACACCCACACACAAGCGAAAGAAAATATTGGCCCTCCTTCCGATCGAAGGTGTCAGCTTATAAAAAATTATGTATAGAAAAGAAGGAAGAGGATAAAGAAGGAATAGAGCTTGTTTTTCGAAGGATACGAAAAATATTTCCGAAAAAACAGGGGTCATTTTGACTTTTTTTTTCCCCCCTTTTTTTTTCTTTCTTCTTTTTACTATTTACATCCACTCTCGAACTACTCTCGAGGTCCCATAAAGTAAAGGAATCACACACACACACGCACTGAAAACAGTAATAAAAAATCACTTTCTTTTTGAAATAAAAAGAAGCAAAAGAAATAAAGAAAAATGCTAAGCAGAATGCAAAGATCATCATGAACAAATCTAACCTATTGAACCAGACAAAAGGATAAATTTAAAAATAAAAAAAATTCAAAAAACGCATATGTGCTTTAAAAAAAGTAATATTTTTTAGAAAGAAAAATTATAGATATTAGAATATTAATCCTGTATATAGATGAGAATCAATTTTGATTTCCATTTTTCTTTCATCCAAACTTTCCATTTTTTTTTATAAACAATTAACCCGCTTGATATATATTTATTTATAAATTTAGTTATTTTACTGAGAAGTTCCGGATGACATTTTTTAACATTCTTTTTTTATAATAGATGGTATTTATATTTTTAAAATATACAGGGGGAGGCATTTATCTTGACTTACTTACTTACTTTTCAAACCCGCTTATCCGTTAGGGTCGCGGGGGCAGCAGCCCTATGGAGGATCTCCAGCGATCGCGATCTTCCGCCATCAGGCGCATGTCCTCCCTGGTAATATCCAAGCGACTCGAACCCAGATTCTCCAGGTAGTCTAGCCACCTGGTTCTAGGCCGACCCCTTGGTCTCTTACCCACCGGCTTGGAAAATAACAACTGCCTAGGAAGACTAGTTTGCGGCATCCGAATCACGTGGCCATACCAGCGCAACTGAGACCTCTCAATGCGGAGAAGTAGCGGCTCAACACCTAAAGATTCCCTTATTGTATTGCTGTACACTCTATCTAGTAGGGTAACACCTGCAACACCTCTCAGAAATCTCATTTCGGCCGCTTGTACCCGCGATCGCACTCTTTCGGTCATTACCCAAGCCTCATGACCATAGGTGAGAATGGGGACAAAGATGGATTTGAAGACGGAGAGCTTAGCTTTGTTACTCAGCTCGCGTTTCGTTACCACGGATCGCCACAGTTCACGTCTGACACAGCTTGCTGCACCGATCCGAGCATCCAATTCTTTCTCCTGCCGTCCATCACTCGTGAATGCAATCCCGAGATACTTGAATTTCTCCACCTGTCTCAATGAGGCTCCCCTAACATGGAGAGCGCACTGAGCAGGCTGTCTTGAAAGGACCAGAACCTCGGTTTTAGCCACACTGATCTTCATCCCAGCTTCTTCACATTTGGCTGCAAGCCGGTCTAGTGCATGCTGAAGGTTCGTGCGAGAAGACCCAAGGAGGACAAGGTCGTCAGCAAAGAGCAACCTCTCCACCAGGCAGTCGCCCACACAAACACGCTCATCGCCTCGGCTGCCCCTGTCTATCCAGTCCATAAAGATAATGAACAAGATGGGCGACAGTACGCACCCTTGGCGGAGTCCAACACCCACGGTGAACGGTCTTGACTTAATGCCATTTATCCGGACACACATCTCAGAGCTTTCGTACAGAGACATGATAGCAACCAGTAATTGCCCATCCACTCCATACTCTTGCAACACTTGCCAGAGCTTCTCCCGAGGAACTCTGTCATATGCTTTTTCGAGGTCCACAAAGCAAGCGTAGACCTCTTTTGCATACTCCCAGGATTTCTCAAAGATTTGCCTTAGAGCAAAGATGTGATCCGTCGTGCTTCGGCCAGGTCGGAAACCACACTGCTCCCCTGACAGTTTGGAGTCGACTATTTCCCGACTTCTCTTCTCCAGACACTTAGCGTACACTTTCCCAGGAATGCTGAGCAAAGAGATGCCTCGATAGTTGTTGCAATCTCTCTGGTCTCCCTTTTTGAAGATAGGGATCACAAGTCCTGTCTGCCATTGCTTAGGGGCCTGTCCAGATATCCAAGCAACCTGACACACTCGAGTCAGCCACAGGATACCATCCTGATTTAAGGCCTTTAACATCTCGGACCGGATTTCATCATCACCTGCAGCTTTGCCAGTCTTCAGGGACTTAATTGCCCATCTGACTTCTGTTTCAGTGATACTACCGTGACTATTCTCCGCTCCAAGGTGCATCTCGTATGTTTCAGTTGTTGTCGTCACCGGATTAAGAAGAGATGCAAAGTATTCCTTCCACCTATGCAATACGCTCTCCCGCGCATTTATCTTGAGACATCGAAATATGTCGAAAAATACGCATCGCACGAAAAAAATTGTTCATAACCAAACTTGCTCATATCAAACGAACACACAAGATAATGCACTCAGTTTCACGGTAGTTGACCCTGTAATCTGGTTAAGTCCATTTTCTTAAATGAAACCACCATTTTTTATTGCATATTCGAATTTCACGCCAAAAAACATGTAGGGAATATCTGAAACATTTTTTTTTTACAATTCTGAAAATTTCTTTAGTTCAAAGCGTTCGGAACTGTTAGCCGTACAGCATGACTGACAGCATAAAAATGAGGTCAGGTTGTTTCACGTTAACATTTTGACGTAACATGCACCTCTTGTTTCATAGACTTTGATTAACGCTATTCTCTTCTCCGATATCACCGTCATATCACCGTCTTTTCATACATACTAAAGCTGCGACCACACAGAACGCTACGAGGCTGATGCAATGGACGGGACGGACGAGATGGACAAAATAGGGTGGCCACACAGAGCGCTACGCGACGGATGCTATGTTCCAATTTGTATACAAATCTGTTTATTTCACTGCTTATTTGAAGACTTACGTAAAGAAAGAATGTTTATTCCAATTATAATTATTAAGACTGGAACAAAAATCAAAACAAGTTATTCCTTTATCTTAATATTTGACATTGTGAAGACTCTGTCCATATCGTTCCGAAAAAACTATGAATAAAAAACATATTGCATAATTATAATTATATAGTAATATTTATAATTAATTACAATAATTACAATGTAAATATTAATTATATTAATTCATTATAACTGTAATAAACATTATTTCTTGTAAATTTAAATTTATCTTCTCTTTACGAAAATCTTCAAATAAGCAATGAAACAAACAGAGTTGTAAACAAATCGGAGCGAACATAGCATCCGTCGCATCGGTTCGGTTTGGCCGTATTTTTAGCTGCAGGCGATGAACAAACCACCATTGCTGATCTACTGCGCATGCCCGTCCACGACGAACGTTTTGAACGTCCAGAAAATATTTGCGCAAATAAAACGTCCAGAACGTCGCGTCCGTAGTTCTGTGTGGGGCCACTTGCATAGAGAATAAAGACGCATATTTTTTGGACACGTTGCGTCCGTCGCGCTCTGTGTGGCCGCAGCTTAAGAACCCTTGATGAACTTGGCAAAGTATACAAGGAAGTATTTCACTTTCTATCCTGCAGTAAATTGCAATGCAGTGGAAACTGGGGATGCAGAGTAATAGTCTAATGGCTGGGAAAACTAACAAGCACAGTCGGTGGTGGACAGACTGCTTCTTCTGGAATGACAGCCATTCAAAAGTCGACAGAGAAATTAATCCCCCGCGGAGGGTATAGGAAAATAGAGGAATCTAATTTCTTTTACCCTTTTTATCCGCACCTTTTAACCCCCATTTTATTTTTATCCAAAAACTTAATTTTCTCGAAGGTAGCATTTAGAAAATATAAAAGAGCATTATCTTGTTTCGTTTCTCGTCATTCCCGATCGAATGACTTATCACTTACCATATGCTGCTATTTTAAAACGTTAATAGTTCTAAATACCACATAACTGCTACCCCCACAATTCCGGCCCCACTGAGACAATTTGGACCACACTTCATAGTAATGTAGATTGTCTAGAGGAATCTGTATACCGAATTTCACTCCTTTACATATCTATATACCACGTTCAGCAATGGTCCCCTCTAAATCCCAACCCCTTAACTCTGACCCCAGTGGGTCAATCAAAATCAAACTAAATAGTGAAGGAGGACTTGCCCATAGTATGCTTCATTCCGAATTTCAACCTCCTATGTCAATGTAGAAAATATGAAGGGGAGAGACAGACGGACATGGTAATAAACATACTTGGCATAAACTGTTGGTTAAAACTGTTTCCAATAGTTGATTTGATAAAGCAACGATTTTTTTTTGCTACCATTGTGAAAGTATTGTTATTTAGTTGTCGTTTATCACCGTGAACAAAGTTTAACGCCGCTTAGGAAAAAAGTGTATATATGATGTTAAATATTTATGAAAAAATAGAAAGTCAAGATTAAATAAAAATCATCCTGTTATCATGTTTATATTCTTGGCAGCCACAGAGGCTGGAACAAAATCAAAATTCTTCTTCATTTCAGAGTCGAGGGGAAAAAGTTTTCATTTCAACAGTTGATAAAAGAAAGCATGAAATTATAGTCATAAATAACTACTATTTCTTTATAATGGTTTTATGTAAGCTGAGACGAATCCAGATCATCAAAATTCATTCTGCAACTAGCGTCGCAGTTATTTTAAAATTTTCAAATTTTAACTACCCTCTTCTAGAACCTTTGTTAATATTTTGACACTCTCATTTTTTAAGAAATCACAATTTAAAAAAAAATTGCTTTTCAACACTACTTCATGCTCAGTGTTTTATTTTACTGGTAAACTAGCGCGGGACAAAACGGAATGAGAAATTTCTTAGAAGTTATTAATGAAGATTGTAATTTCTAAGCTCGTCAGTCAACAGAACTACAATTATTTGTAAAATATGAATAATTTTCTTTCAGGATATCCTAAAACAGTTTTGGGATCATCCATAAACCATGTGGCCAAAAGATATGAATTTTTTTATTTCCCTCTTCCCTCTCTGGCTACAATGATCATCTTTATCGCCGCCCCGCCCTTCGGGGAGGGGGGATGGGGTACCACCCTTTATCAAGTATTAAAGAGGGTTCCTAGTTCCTAGTCGACAGACTTCATTTCTTCAGTCATTTTGGTTACATTCACTTCGTCCTAAGAACGTTTCGTCACTTAAGCACCTCGACATATTCAGCTCGTCACATTTATTTCGAAACTCAGTCGACACACTCATTTCGGTAATCTAGCTGGCCTTGGCTCCTCAGATCACCGCTCTTATTTTCTCAAACTTTAATTTGAAACTATGGCTCCATTTAATTAATTTTTTATAATGAAATAGATGAAATGTTTTTTTGAAATATAATACAAAAAGACATACATTAATTAAGGAATAAAATTATTTCGTTTTGTATATAAAGTGCCATCGAAGCATTTCCTATCTTCATTTAGAAATTAAGAGAGTGAATACGGGTGACCGATAAGCACGTATACTTGTTTAAAATAAATGTGATTCAGTTAAACCAGATACTGTAGGTACTTAATACTAACTTTACATTTTATCCACTGGAGTTTTTTCTACAAATATTCACAATCAACATATGGAATGGATAAAAGAGGTTAGAAAATAAAATCACATACTTATTAGGAAATAATTTATTTTCTGTACATATCACAAATTACATAAGAAAAACATACGTACTCCATATACTGCAATGCAAGATATGTAAGATATGTAAGATATGCAAGATATATAAAGTAGCCCGAAAAACTTACTCATTTTGAAAGCTGATAACGGTTTTTATTAATGAACTTATTATAATGATATTGGCATAATGTGGAAATTTCCAATCATAAAATATGAAAATAAGCATAACCTGCTGGATATGGCTACCTTTCTCTTCTGTACCAAGTTTAAGCGGTTAACGATATTGCAACATTGGCTGATTGCAACTGAAAACGGAAGATAGCTCAAATCTCACAGCCAATGTTGCAATCTCCATTCTGATGGAGTCTTTCAGGTCACAGAATTGTTGAACCTGGTAAGATAAACCCTGCTTTTTAGAAATCCTGATAATTAATAGTCAGAGGGATTAAGGTTTGGGGATCGAGGAGGCCATGCTATTAGAACATTTCGCCCAATCAAATCTTGTCTTCAGTAAACACAGAAAGCAAGAAATATTTTACAGGGATAGTTATGTGTGGCTGCGTGTCATCATATTGGAATGCAGTGAAGCCAGTTATCTTTAGCGAGTGTAGAGGAACTTCATGGTAGGCATGGGGATTGTCGGAGCTTCGTATTCTACAGTTATGCGCGTTGACTGCACCGTTGAGGCTAAAGTGAGCTTCATCAATTCATAAAATGTGTTCTGGCCAATTTTCATCGACAGACATCCTTGCCAGGAACTCCAGGGCAAAGTTGTGAATCTGGCCTAATGAAAATTTAGTCACAAAATTGTCAAATGAAAATTTTGTTCATTACCCTTAAGTGCAAAGAATTGACAAACACCGGCAATACTGAGTTTGTACTTATTTTTCTCAGTATGACATGCTTGGTCTAAATTATAGTAATGCTGATATCTCTCTACATTCCAGTTTGCTTCTTTGACCTATCATATCCTATAAAAAAATCCTCTGAAACACAGCATCCTAAGTGGCAAAATGATTCTGTGACGAGTTGAATGTGTCGATTCTCCTGAGTGACAAACGTTCCGGGACGAAGTGAATGTGATGAGTTGAATGTGTAGAGTCGATTGAATGAAAAAACGATTCTGGGACAAAGTGAACGTGGCGATTTGAATAAAAAGACCTGAATATGATCAAAAGTGACTATGACCAAGTGACCAAGTGAAGTGTGACGATACGACTTGCTTGTTAACATCCCTTGATTCCTTCCCAAAAGACCACGTGTCTACTACTCTTACCCCTCCTCCCTCCCAAGTGATCCTTCAGTTCCTTACCCCCCTACCTCACCTTCAACTTGACGACGTGGTTTATGGACGATCCCTTTGAAGAGTGTTTCACCAATTCCCCCCCCCCCCCCCCAATAATATTAATGTTATCATAGATTATTTACTCCAAGAGGCTTCAGCAGGGTGAGAATGATACTGTATCATTACCTCGACAAACTTAACGGTTGATAATACAACATGCACATTTTCCTCATTCTTTATTACCGGCACGCTTAATTTAGATGGGACATGGACTCCTTTACACATGTCGGCCAAAGGCGACACCTATTTCAATCTCAGACACGCTATATATTCGGCGCTTATCCCGTGAACCCACTTTATATTACAACGGAAAATTAGTAATCAAAATTAATTTTGTAAAAAGAAAATACAATTTAGACATTTGTTATTACAACTCTATATTATTCAGAAACGTGAGGTACAGATGTAGATAACTGCATTTAGTAAAGCTTTGATCTCAAAAGAACAGCTTCTTTAACACTAGATTCTCTTTAATTCAATTTTGCGACTACTCTTCAAGTGGATTGGACAGCTCTTGCAAGGGAGGCTTTAGTTTTGCAACAAACTGAATCAACTTTCTCATTACCATTTCAAGTTCCCAATATCAGGAACAAAATCTGTTTAGCCGAATAGATCGAAGATACCAATACCGGTGTGGCTGCAACTATTTTTACTTTCCATTATTAAATGCAAATCACTCTTCTCCCTTCACACAAAACAAATGTAATTTTCTTTCTATCAAGCTGAACATGAAGATGAACACGAATTCTCGGAAAGATGAGGCAAGAATTCAAGATGGAATTCTTACTGAACCACACCGATCTGCAGACAGAGGCCAAAAAATCTGAATATACGAGGTTGCATAATAACACGAGAGGCACTTCTATCTCTAATAAACCCCCGAAAGAATTTTTTTAATTAAGCGTATATGTAAACTTGATGAGAGATACATAAAGCTTGAATTATGATTTTATAATTTTTGATAACTCTTCAATAATTATGATTCATTCGAAACTTATTTGCTTAACGAGCAACTGCTTTTAAATTAAGCCTGCAATTATATTTTTAATAAATGCTACACATTTCAAATTTTGAATTAAATACTATATTTTCAACACAATACTGACACCGCTGTACAAAACCTCTTAGAAACTACAATTAAGTGCCCGGACAGAGGTCGCTGCGTAAAATGTAAACAAATATTCAATATGTCAAGACAAGGATTGCATGAGCCACCTATCACAATGCAGCTGCATAGATATTTTGTTTAGTAGCGTAAAGGATTCGGGTTCAGACACGCATTATAGCGACGCATGTGAACAAGTATTGTCGAGAAAAAAATATGGAACAACGGGCTTGCATTAAAATCTGCCTAAAATTGGATAAATCGGCTACGGAAACACACTAGATGTTGAAAACTGTCTACGGGAACGATGAATATTCGATGGTTTGGTCGCTCTCGTGATGGCCGTGAAGACCTTTCAGATGACTCGCGCCGTTGAAGACCAGTTTTTCATCCGAACGACAAAAACCACCGAGAAAGTCAAGAAACTATTCACTGCTGACCACCGATTCACAATTCTTATGCTTGCGGATGAGTTTCATGAAACAGGAAGTTGTTTCTTCTTCACGATAATGCTCGGCCGCATACTGCCATAAGTGTGAAGCGATTTCTGGCCAAACATAGAATCACAGAGCTCAACCACCCGCCCTATTCTCCGGATTTGGCCCCTCCACACTTTTTCCTATTCCCACTGATGAAAAACGCTATGAAAGGTACCAGATTTAAAGACATTGAGAAAAACTGACATCGGAAATCAAGAGGATTCCGTCCGAGGACTTTAAAAGCTATTTTACAAACTTGTACAAACGTGCTCAAAAGTTTAATGTGTCCAGAGGAGATTACTTTGAATGATAATAAACAAAATTTTCATTTAGATTTTTCGTTTGTAAGTATTTGTGTTTAATTGCCACACCTTGTATTATCGATTCTCAATCCAAGAATCTATATACTATAACTCTATTTCTCGACTTCAAGAAGGCATCTCTACCATTATATTAGCTTATATTCCAAAGGAAACTGGATTCTATTAACATTAGAGGCCTCCCCTTAAAATGGTTATCCATGTTTTTGGAAAATAGATCCTACTACTGTAATGTAAATATTTTTAATATTATTAAAACTATGAACGAAGCTCTCCCCAAGGCAGTTCATGAACTCCTATTTTGTTTAATATAGTTCTTAGTGATTAGGGCATGAAGGTCTTTACGGATGTCGTTTTAGTAACTTTTTTTCCAAAGCGATTTCCACTGAAATTAACAATTTCCTTGTAATTTAGAAAGAGTAATGGCTTGACTCTTAACCCCAATAAAAATCTCACCAAAAACTACATTTAGTCATGACAATACCAACATTTGTAGAACCTCAGTATTTAGCTGCCTCTTTATCTCAGCATTCTCACGTATCCTATTTCATTACAAAATTATCACAATTTAATTAATACAGTGAAACTTAGTCCTAAAAAACATTTGATTTCAACTTATTCATTCTACTTCAGTCTCTTCTTTGTTGGAGTTATTTTTAGTGAAACGGCACTTAGACCCATTTACTCCGTTTATTAAGAGCTTTAGCAAAAAGCTACTTATAAAAATGCACGCTTGGTCTGTACGTTTATCCGGCCGTTCGCCGTTTGCACGATAACTTGAAAACGGATTAACTTTTCAACTTCTTTTTCAGAAATATGACCAAGATCTTAGCTCGGCTATATCAACTTTTCAGGATTTTTTGTGGACCCCTTCAAGTCGAATTCACGTGCTAAAAGAGTGACTGTAAAGAATATCAAGATAATAGCATGTCATATAACAATCGATTCGACAAGAATGAATACACTGCTACTTTCTGTTTAATTTTTAAGTATTGTTGAAGTGAGCACGCGCACGATCGCTTTGTCGACGCTCAATTGCTCATAATCTACGTATATTATTAAGTAGCAGAGGAATGGAGCTACTTATTGGTTTTACTATGTCCGTCGTCTCCTTCGTATCGACCTCTGTGGCTCAGTGGTTGCGTGATCGCCTCTGATGCCCGAGGACGCGGGTTCGAACCCGGCCGAGGACGACGAGGAGTTTTTTCAGGGGGTGAATCCTGAGATCACGCACTTCCTTCGGAAGGGAAGTAAAACCGTTGGTCCCGTGTAGTCGTTTGCCGGCTGCACGTTAAAGAACCGTTGCGAGGCAAAATTTGCGGCCCCTATAACGCCGTCCTGAAATGACCATAGCAGTTGAAAAGGACGTTAATACCAAAAAAAAACAAACCAAACCAATCGTCTCCTTCGTAATTTCTACATTTTTTGAGATAGAAAGTTGAAATTCGGAATGTAGCTTACTATGGATATGTCCACCTTTCATATTTAGTTTGGTTTTGATTGGTGCACTGGGGTCGGAAATACTGGGGTGCAAAAGATCTATGTGGTATTTAGAAGTGAAATTCAGTATCCAGGTTCCTCTAGGCAAGATGGGATCATTCTGTATCACTATATAGTTCCTGATGATGAGATTTCCTCGAAACGCGTAGAACAATTAATAAACCGCTACCATATCGCTATTTCCAGACCTTTATTCTTTCAGTAAATTAATTTCTTGTTAATAAATGTGTAAATGTATTTCAGCTTCACAGCTAAAGTTCCTCCTTGGAATGTTTACAAGATTTAAAACTTAAGATACTTAAAGTAATAAAATAAATACTGGAGAAAGAGCTCTAACATCAGCATACATGTGAAGATGAAAACGAAATTAAAAATTCCGCGACTTGGGTTCAAACCAGCTTCGTAATCGTGGTCCCTGGTTCGAACCCAGATCACGGATTTTTTTTCTTTCATATTCATCTTAAGATCTATTTCTTAATGTATATAACGTTTTTGAATATATATGCATATATATACAACACGATTTAAATAAAACAACAATTCAAAAACGATTCAAAAAGTATATTTCTGTTGTTGTTTACAATGATAATTATGGTAGTTTTAAAGACGAGTTTTATATAAAGGAGGGGATAAAAACCCGTAAGGAGATTTTTTGTTGCGAGGTTCATTTACTATCAAGTGGCTATTTTTATTTCTTCGAAAACAATAGCATAAAAAGTCTCAGAGTCCATTTAAAAAGTATTAAATCTTCAAAATTTTCAAAACGTGATAAGACGGCTCCAGGTCAAGAGCTCGACGCCGTCCATTGATCGCTAAACGAGAAGGACGATCTCATCTTTCCGACACTATTAAGACATGTAGACGGCCCTTTGTTTCAACAGTAAAACAGAGAAACAATTTCTTTACTCCCGTCTTTCTGCGTGTCCTTAAAAGCACATTCACATCGAGAAGAGTAAGGAGGGAAGGAAAGACCGTAAAGAGAGCGATGATGCTCTGTTTTCTTCCATTCATTTTGGCCATAGTTCAAAGCAACTGAACACAAAAGGAAAACGGTTTTTCGGAGGGGGGAGTGCACGCATGCGTGTGTTGAGTTGGGGAGCGCATCCCAACCACTCTAAAGCTACTCTTTTACTTTTCCTTTCCCTCCATCCTTTGCTAAGGCCCTCGACCATAAAACGAATATCTTTATTCCTTAAAGTCGCTGTTAAAAGGACGGGATAATTCGAAACAAAATGACCATCTTAATGCAACGTCACATTCGGTGTAAAAAAACATTAGGCCGACGATAAAGCAGTCAGTCATGCGCGCAAACCACCAAACACGTCCCGCGTTTTTTTTCCCTTCCCCATTTGGAAGAAGGAAACCGTAGAAAAGAAAGAAAAACTAGTTCCGGTTGACATTTGTCAGAAATTCACTAAAAGCTGAAAGAATCTTTCTACATACATTTATTTCCAGAAGCTTCTTCCTTTTCGCTTCTCGCAACTAAGTCCCTCCAAGCAATTGGAAAAGCGGTCTTAAATGGTTCGTTCAATATGTTGTAGAAACTTCATCGATTAAGATCTAAAGTTCTTCAACTTTAAGGATTAGTTGTACGAGTGTACCGGAGAATTGATTACCATTAAAGTGACAAATGCACACCTAAATTTTATCCTAGAAATGCGTGTGAAAGAACGCGGTTTGGTTACTAGTTCAGATTCTGCCTCGACATAACGATCATGCACAAAGTTTGCTTAAATTCCTCGCTTTTTTATTGCAGATAAATTAAATTTTAACCTAAATACAAATTTCAGTTGTGACAAAGGCGAAAGAACAGCTAAAAAGATTCAACAAACGACTTTCCTAAAGCTTTTACTCTTTAACGATCGCTGTTTGCGGTATTATGCAATCAAACAGCCCAGACAATTAATGTTTGGCCATTTGATTATGGCGATTAAGAATGCAACGAAGCAGAAATATCTTTGCGTTAATTCGAGAAGCCGGCAAAAAAAAAAATTAAAATTTCTCCGTCTTAATTGATGTTTGTTTAACAGTGCGAGTTATGAATATTCCGCAAGTTTGAAAATAATGAAGATCGCAATTTTTTTTTTAAATGCAATAATCATGAAAGACAAAAAATAAATAAATCCTTCAGCTTTTTTTTTCTTCCTCTTCTCTGTGCAAGACGTTTGTTTGCATAATTCAACGCAAAGAGAGGAAAGTTGGCAGAATTTGAATGAGGGAAAACTCTCGAGAAGCCATACTTTCCTCTTTTCGTGTTCACTTTTAATTGACGTCATTTTCACTTTGCTACGGAAGAAAGGGTTGATTCAAAGTTTCAGTGACGTCACGTAACATTAAATTTCACCCCTCCTGCATGAGCTACACTTTCTTTGATTAATGCTTTGGCGCGCATGAGCAGAATCACCGCCAACGCCACCACCACCGCTTTCTCTCTCTCTCCTCCTCCTCCTTTTGCTAATGTTGCGCAGAAGGAAAAGAGAAACGCATTTTCCATTTGTTGCGTCTTTGGTCGATAACACTTTTGGACATACCATTAATCAGGGGAGGGGGAGGAATCTGTTTTTGATTGAAGTTGGCATCTTCCTTTTTCGGAGGAGGAAAAAAATTAGAAGGAAGAGAAGAAAGGAAAAGTAAAGAGAGAGAAGGACGAATGTAAACTTCCCCCCATCCCCTCCACTCCCCCCCCCCTTAACTTCCTTCGCATTTCCAAAATAACGTCGACAATTAAAAAGAAAACTTTTTTTTTTTCTTCAAAGTTTGAAATAATTGCGCAGACGCATTTAAAAATTGAGAGAGAGAGAGGTTAATTTCTTTTAAAAGATTTTTAATGAGTCACAAAAATTGCAGAATCTTACCTCCCCCTTCTCCTTTCCTTTCCATTTCTTAATGAAAAAGGAAATTTTTGAGAATAACTTTAGTAAGAGATGTCATTTAGCTTTTCATTTAAATCACAGCTGTCAACAAAAATCATTTGTGTCAAGGAGGATCTCGATCGAAAAAGAAAAATCGATTAAAATTAGGATTAGCAAGAAAAATTTCAGGCGATATTTCATGCAACCCTATCATCAAAAAACGAAGACTTAGATAAATGACAACTCGCATAAAAAATTCTATGGGGGAAAAAAACCTCCTTTTACTGCAGATATAGACACACGATCAGTTCGTTTATTATTACAAATTTTACTTAACTTACTGTAGATCCTATTTACATAGCGACTGCTAATGACAGTGAAGTCAAGAAGTTTTAATAGGAACAGAATGCTATTGGCTGAATTCATTAATAGGCTTAAATTCTCATTACAGCTAATGGAATTACCACAATTTTTCAAATTTCAAAACTAGCGAAGACAGCATATGACACAGCTGGGTCTTAATTTTGACAGCAAATGGCGGGTGCTTACGGAGATTCAGGAAGTAAAGGTAAGGTACTGATCAAAAATTATGATTTCAAGCAACACTTGGGAATCTATGACTTAATGACTGTTAAATACAAGAAGTGATTTAATTTTAATTTCAACTTTGATTTTAAATCCCATTTGATGCTTACAGACTGCCGAATGCATGAGAAATCACGTACTCTTAAACGCGGCTTCTTTCATTGTAAATGACTAGCAAGAATGCAGTGATAAAAAGATTAAAATTTCTTATTAAGCCTTTAAATCTTGATGTATAACAACTTTTATTTTATAAAGATTTAGCAACTGTTGGCGATTTCAGTTCCTTCTTGGTATCCAAGAAAAGCAAAAATAATGTACGCGAAGTCCAGTTCTTAAGATGAACACTTTTTAATAAAACTGTGCAAAATTGACAATATCCAGCATGAGTTAGCAGGTAAACTTTGTGGCAAGGTCTCTTATCTTGCTGATAATCAAACGGCCTTTCAGTAAACTTTTGCCAGTATAAAAAGCACGTTATCGCCCTGGATGTGCTGGTTTCTATATGACCCGTATGTCTCCACATATGCTCTGTTACTTGCTCAGAGGATAAGTAAACGATAGTCTTGTTCAGTCCCCATACATGTGTTACAAGGAGAAAATCTAAAGTGAACGGTGTAACTTTTTGAGCTCAACGAGACACGCCAATTTTGTCTTATGGGTAATATCCTTAATAAAGCCCCAGATCAAGAAACCAAATGAAGTAATATCAAGAGAACGTCCAATCCAGTGTTTTGGGAAACGTTAATAACACAACAGGAGTAAACCAAAGGTATACTCATCTTGCTGGTAAATGATGTTCAAGATATCCCTTAAATTGGATAATGGCAGTAATGGATTAGCAAAAGAAAGGGGCCTTGATGGCCTTTCTACTACAAGCTTCTATTTTTCGGACCTCTCAATTTCACAACTGCTACCTGCGGTATAAAATTAAATCGATAGCTCTGGTAGATTTTGTTTTGTGGAAACAAGATTAAGTTGTACTTCATGTATGGATATCCCGTATATCCAGAAGGTTGCCCCAGTTAAGCTCGGTCGACGTTTGGGCCATTCCCATTTCTGTGTTCCGTGCTCCGTGTACGTTTGCGGTTTGAGTCTATGAATACATAAGCAGAATTTCAATATATTCAAGAATGGCGTCTAAAATTGCGGATTTATGGCAAGGGTACATTATTGGACTTTCCGATGCCAAGTACAGTCAATCAATGATAGTGGAAGCATGTAAAAAAAAAAAAGGGCCTGTCCATCAGCAAGCCGTGTGTGGGTCGTATTATCCAACTACACAAAAATGAATTCCCACCTGAAGCCCAAGCTTAAAAAAAAACTGACCCGGAAGCGAGCGCACCTCAGCTACCATAAAGCAAGGCAGCAGTCACCAAAGAAAACCCCCAAACCCAAAGGAGCGTTGGAGCACTGTCTGGCGCATCATCCACAACAACCTAGCATTAGAATGGAGTTATAAAGCAAGAGGACACGCATTGAGAGAAGGGCACATCAGAGAGAGGTTCACCAACGCCTTTTAGTCCCTTTTATTTTATTTTATTTTATTTTAGTCACCAAACGTGTCATACCTTTTAGTGCTGTCCCTGTGAAGTCGCCGGATGCCTCACCAATGGATTTCTGCGGCTTTGGTCTCTTGAAACGAGGTCTTGCTTCCAGACACCCCACCACTGTTGAAGGAAAGTGTGTCAGAAGGTGTGGGCTAACATTCCATGTCCGGTGCTGCGCCGTAGCCTTCTGCAATGGAGGGCAATAGTCTATAACCGGGGCCATCACATAGAGCACAATAGATGGTGGAGGAAGGGATTTACATCGTAAAAAATGACACCCACAGTCGACCGAGCTTAACTGGGGCAACCATCTGTATACAGTATTACTAGAGTAAGTATCAGACTTCGCTCCGATTGGTTGAATATATACAGGTTGTTTAGGGTTAATTTTACAATAATTAAATTTGACTTTTTTGCCAAATTCGATTAACTGTACAGGGTTTAATTCATCACAGATCACCCATGACTTCTCCAGAGTTATTCCCAGGAAAAAACCCGTAGCATGAAAATGTGTGGTTTTTCACTCATAAAAACCGTGGCAAGTCATTAAAACCTGCTAAAAACCCTATTCATCCGTTTAAGGTAATTTATTTAGCTCGGGTTGGTTGAATATGGGGTAAATTTGTTTAAGATAAATTTTTGAATAACTAAATTAAGGCTATTTTTGCATTTTTTAATTATAATGAAGAATGTGAGTTTGTTATCGATAATAAAGCTAATATGCAGTGTTATTTTCGAAGACTATTGTAGATAACATTTTATGTTTATCCAACAGGAGCATAGATGAAAAGGTGTTCTGGAGATCCAACGCGTGAGGATGCTACAGTTGTTCATGTGAATAGCACGGACTCCAAATTGACTCCGCTACTTTTAATGATTATCCTTGCGCTTTGTGGATCGTCAGAGTTTTTTTTTTATTTGTTTATTTTTTTATTTTAATAATACTCACAATGTCAGTGTAAGAATGGATTGTTGGTTGTTATTTTTGGCTTGTCATATTGTTGCAGGTAGTATTATTGTTGAATTTAGAAATTTAAATATATATTCAGTTTATAAATTCAATTTATAAATATATACATAAATTTATTGCATGAAAAACAGGTAGTTTTTCACTCATAAAACCCGTGCAACCGGCGGAAATCCATGGCAAGTTAGTGAAAAACCTTTCCCCGGATGCGTAATTCACAATGGTACAGTCAACCAAAGGAAATAATCCACACGAGTTTAATACTTAATATTACATGTCATGCTAATGTCTTGTTTTAATAGCTTTTTTAATTATAATTATTTAAATTTAATAATCTTAATAATGTTAACTCTAAATGTAATATTAAGTTATTAAAAATAAATTAATATTGAAACGGTAAAACCTAGAGTAAAATTCAAGTGTGGATTATTTCCCTTTGACGACTGTACATGAAAACTGCAGCTGTTGTTTTATCCAAGCAGGAACAAAGAACATGGAGGGACTTATAAAACTCTTAAGATGCGAAATAAATTTTTTTAACATTGCTAAAAAATATATAAATATTCAAAGAATATATACAAATATATTTTATCTTTTGAATTATGTATTTATTTAAAATTTCAAGATGTGAATTATTTTTTTTTATCTTTACAATTGAGTCAGATCAGGAAAAATTATGTGCTCTAAATATCTATTTTTAAAATACCGTAAAACCTGTCTATAACGACCACCCATGGGACCGAGCAAAAGTGGTCCTTAAGCTCAGGTGGTCGTTATATACAGGTTCAACCAAACAAATTACAAGTCAACAGACATGATTAAAAACAGACATGTATATTTCTTTATAAAAGAATCTAAGTTATTTGGTTTACACTTTCTTGTCTTCTTAGTGACAATTCAATCTTCAAAGTGTTTTTCGAGCGCACCATGAAAAATTGGATGTCCCTTGTTTCGCGAATATACAAACAGAGACTGGCATATATAGAAGATAAGCTTAATATCAAAATGCCTTTAAACAAAGTACTTAGCCGATGTGCTAGAATATTATATAAATCTGCATCTGGAATAACAAAAAATCTGTCTCTTTAAAAGCAATCGAGATTATTAAACAAAAAAATTACAAATTTATCGTTATGATTCCGGATTTTTAAATTGATGTAGTATTTTTCAATATCGTGATTTTTATGTAATAGTAGCAAAGATAAGCCTGGACACATGTGCCGTTTAGAAATGAAATGCGGCGCAAATGCCCTCGCCTTTCGTGGGCCCAATAGTGCGGAGCGGCGAAGGATTATCCGTCGGAGTTGGTGCTTGTGTTGCGGGCATGACAACATCGCCTCATCGTTCTGATATCTCCCTGAGAAAAATTGATGGCCCCCTGCGGTCACACGTGGGTGGGTGGGTTCTAACAACCCCTAGTGCTTCCCCGAACCCTCGATCATGATTGGGGATGATTGTATTATGGGGGAAGGAGAAAAGCGGGGGGTGAGCTAGAGCAGAGAGGAACGAGAGGGAAAAAAAAAAAAGAACATGAAGCGGGAGAGAGAGGCAGGGGAATAGAAAACGTGCTTTGGACTGAAATGATCGTGCTTTTGTTACCGCTTGGCAAAGATACCATCAGATTCTGATCTTGCTGTTTCAGCAAATCCTATTCTCCTCCGTTTGATATCCCCTCCCCTCCTACCCCTCTCTTCAATACCCGACTCTTCATCCTCACTTCTAAGCACGAACCCAAGTCAGTGTCACCAGAGCTGCGATCTTAAAGCGAAGTTGACTTCCCCGTTCGATTGGGGACCGGTGTGACAAGCTATTTGTCGTGTTATTGTTCCCTTCACAATAGGCATTGCTCCCCGTGTCCAATAGCAAGCCGGTGCCGGGCCGATTGACCCCGGTGATCCCAGTCTCGACCCCCGGCTGCTCTCGGCAATAGCAGTTCAAGCAACTTTGGAAACCCCTGCTTCGAGAGTACATGTACAAGTATGTGTGTGCGTGTGTTTGATTGGCAACAACCACTCGTGAACCCCTTCCGTCTCCCTCTCCCATGGTAAACATAAGGCAAACACTAGAGAAAAGCGAGCGAGAGAGAGAAACAAACAACCGGGAAACTATAAAAGCTCCTTGTGGTGACGTCACTCTCGCATGGCTAAACGCAAAGGGTTGACAGGATCGAGCAAAACGAGAGAAAATCGGGTGTTTCCTTCCATTATGCGTTTCGAAGCTCATTCCGCCAAATGAAGCCTCTTTTCTCCGGCATTTTCGCACCAGCCGATAAAAGTTTAGGCTGAATTAAATTCACAGATGAGTTCATTTACAAACATTCGTAGAATATGAATGGAACGTTACATTCTCCGTTTTAAAATCACCCGCAACTCCTGCTTACAATGTTCACATGAGACGGCAGTACGCCGAGAGGTGAAAATAAAATGAAAAAAAAAATAAATAAATGAACGAAATTAACATGCTACGATAATTTTCATTAGCATTTAAGGTTCTAATCTTTTATGACGAAATAAGGAAAGCAATAAACGAGTTTCATTGCAAACTCTTAACACTTGAACTTTCTTCTTGCCTCCGTTCTAGTGAACCGTAAACAATTTTACCAGTTCCCCCTTTTCTTCGCAATAATCGCTGTTTCATATATGGAAATGGACGGAAAGTCCTGTACATAAACACTATAGCAAAACGCTAAGGTAAAATAAATCTTTACGCTTTAATAACTTTTCCAGATAGGTTTCATAGTTTTATCGGTTTTGAGGGGAGGAATATTCTATCTTCCTTTATTTGACGCTCTTTTCATTAGGGTCACCCTTTGGAATAAAGCCATTAACCTTATGTGACCAAAGCAGTTTGAAATGTTTAAACTTAAAATTTAAATTTTCTCTTATTTTCCAAACAGACGCAATTCATAGATTTTTTTTAAAAGCGTTAATATAGATAGTGCGAATTTAATATATTTTTTCCCTGACAATGTTCCTTTAATTCATAAAAATTATTTCATAAATGATCAATTTACTTATCTTACATTCATCTATTACATTAAAGAAGAAAATTTTTTAGTAAAGTGCATGATAAGAGTGGTTGTTAAACATCGTCAAAATTCTTTAATAACATTTTTATTAATCACCCCGCCGTATCTTGGAAGCTAAAGTTCAGAGGGCTAAAGGGCAACCGAGCTAAGAGCTTAAAACGTCTACAATCCATAAACCGGTGTTTTTCCAATTGGGAAGAGTCAACAGTTGAATGGCTAGAATCATAAAATACTGGTCGAATCATAAAATTATTTTTATAGTACAGAAATGATTTCTCTCTCCTCCCACTTGTTCAGAGTCGCAGAGTTTGCAGCATCTACAAAAATCCAGCGATACCAGAAAGGTTCAGAACACTCGTAAACTACTCGATTTAGAGATATGGAAAGTTTTTAGTTTCTTTTTTTAACTTTTAAAATTTACAAAAAAATTATTAAGTTGGGAAACATGCTTTTTTATCCCACAGAAGCTTAAAACTAACTCGTGGTCATTCCGGTTACTTCAACTTTCTCTGATTGCGTCATAACAGTTTTGATACAGGAAATAAACGTTATTTATGACCATATCGCTAATAACTTTCTGAACCAAGTCTTCCTTTAGCAATGATACGAGGCGCATCCAGAAAGTAAGTTTTCCGATGTTTTCCCCTTTAAAGTAAACATAATTAGCCGTGTCAATTGCGCATGCGTAACAGATCTATGACGTATCAATCATATGCCAGCCGGACAGGCCCCGCCTCGTGCCAGTAGCATGATAGCAATGGTCCGAAATGGAAGCTCTTATTTCTTCTCCGGCCGCCTACGAGGTTCGGTCGGTGATAAAGTTCTTGAATGCACAAAGCATTGCGCCAATTGAAATTCATCGTCAGCTCTGTCAGGTCTATGGGCCGAACATCATGAGTAAGCAGATGGTGCGTCGCTGGTGTAGGCAGTTTTCCGAAGGTCGTCAAAGTGTCCATGATGAAGAGCGCAGTGGGAGACCATCCCTCATCAATGATGATCTTGTTGAGCTTGTGCGGCAGCGCGTGATGGAGAACCGTCGTTTCACGATTACGGAGCTGAGCACCCATTTTCCGCAGATATCGCGATCCTTGTTGCATGAGATTGTCACTAAGCACCTGCTGTTCAAAAAATTGTGTGCCAGGTGGGTGCCGAAAAACCTGACACCCGAACACAAAATTCAACGCTTAGGAGCAGCACTGACATTTCCGCAACGGTATCACGATGACGGCGACGAGTTCCTCGACAGGATCGTCACGGGCGATGAGACTTGGATTTCGCACATCACCCCGGAAACCAAGCAGCAGTCAATGCATTGGCGGCATAGTGGATCTCCGGTCAAGACGAAATTCAAACAGACGCTGTCACTTTTTATGGAAAGTGATGTGCACGGTGTTCTGGGACAGGAAGGGCATTCTGCTCATTGACTTCCTTCCACATGGTGAAAGAGTAAACGCTGACCGTTACTGTGAAACACTGCGGAAATTGCGACGTGCCATTCAAAACAAGAGGCGTGGAATGCTTACTGCAGGTGTTCTGCTCCTCCATGACAATGCTCGTCCACGCACAGCAGCTGTTTTGACGGAATTTGGCTGGGAGTTGTTTGATCATCCACCCTACAACCCTGATCTTGCTCCCAGAGATTTTCACGTTTTCTTGCACCTCAAGAAATTCATGTCCTCCTGGTGAGCGTTTTGGCAACGACGAAGAGCTGAAGACGTCTGTCACACGCTGGTTCCATTCACAGGCGGCAGAGTTCTACGACAGGGAAATACAAAAGTTGATCCCACGATTCGACAAGTGTCTCAATTCTGGTGGTAGTTATGTTGAAAAATAGCTGAATCATTGCTGTACTTGTTGCCAATAGATATGTTCCTGTAAGTGTGAGTTCATTTTTTTTTAAATAGGGAAACTTACTTTCTGGATGCGCCTCGTAGACTGATATTGCTGAGATAAGGAACACTTGGTTACAACAATATCACTTCATTATTGCTCAAGGATGACTGAGCTAAGAAAATTATTCGTGATATGGCCGTTTATCCAGAAAAACTGATACACATATTTTACAGGAACCCAAGTACTTTTCATCAGCAATTTTATGTCCAATTGCTCAAGTATGCAGTCAATCCTCCAACAACGCGACTCATTCGTACCGCGTTATATGGAAACCGCGTTATAAGAAACTCAGAATTAATGCGAGGTATATTCAGAAAGTAAGTTCCGTTTGGTAGTACAAAAAAATCAAGTATACATATCCAGAAAATAAATTTATTACAAAAAAAATCTCCATATCTTGATCCATTTTTTACATAGCTCCATATCTTTGAAGGCATTTAAAGCGGGGCGCCAAATTCAACGAACGACTAAAGGTACAAAAAGAGGCCAGAAGTTCAACAACGATGACTACGTGATTGACATTACAGACGGGAACTTTTTATGAAGAGGGATACAAAAACTCGTGCGGCGCCAAAATTTCATCACTGACTTTGAAAAATAGTTCAAAGTATGGAGATTTTTTTGTAATAATTTTTTTTTTGAGAGTGTGTACTTGCTATGTTTTTATTTCAAACGGAATTTACTTTCTGGACGTACCTTATAGATACAAGTCAGGTTGTAATAAAATAATTTAAAGACGTTGATATAAAAAATTAGTTATACTTTCTTTATTGTTTAAACCTCTAAAATATATAATTGTTTAATTAAAATTTGAATAAAAGTTAATTAAAAACAAAAGGCGCAAGTTTATAAATGTAATTGAGTCTTAAACCATAATATAAGAGTATAGAAACTGCTTAATATAGAAACCATGTTATAAGAGTATTTTTATAAGTGGACTATCGCAATTTTTGTTCGAAGGTTGTGCAACTGAACAACATTGATGTCCTTTCCGTTTTAATGAATTTAATTAATGTTTTACACAGGTTCATATAAAGTCATTTAAAGTTTATAAATTTATAAATTTTATTCTACAGGGGATGAAAGCAAACTATTAAGTGCTCCAGAATGGTAATTTATTCAAGTACTGATGAGTAAATAGAGTTTTAACGTATTCACTAAGGACAAACAAAACTGGTGAGCGAAAACAGCTTAGTTTCTCTTCCATTAAATAAATTACTATTCCGAAGTATATTACAGAAAAGTCTTATTTCCTGTAGAATACAAGATATTAATATGCTAAACTGTACAAGGACTTTACAATGAACTGTATAGATTTAATTTTAACCACTGAACACTTTTCACATGTCATGCTTTATGTTGCATACTCTATTCTGTATTCCTAATGAATGAATTTAAAAAAAAAAACTGCTTTAATGCATTTAATAGCTTCCGTTTCTATAAATATCAGTTATAGAGCAACATATGCTTAGTAAGAAATGGGTCACAAATTCGAATTGACAACTTGATTGAGCGGCACCTCGGTTTCATTTGGTTTAATTTAGCCAAATTGATTGCATAAATGTAATAGAGGCGTTTGATATGGAAATCGATAATAGAAGCGATACTGCTAAAAATTTGTATCCAATTCGACAAACTCTGCATTTCGTTGCACAAGAATTGAGTTACTGGGCTTAGTATCGATCGCGATAATGTTTGTTTAATATTTCTACGAAATTTATTTCTTGTTCGCTTTCTTCATAGTAATCACAGATCCCACATGGCTCCAGTCTTTCTTTAATAACCAACAACAGTTATAGGCTGATAGCTTATTTTGAGTTAATCTTAAAATAATCAGAGATTTTGCATATTCAGCTTATGACACTTTTATATTAAATGGGAACTTCGTTACTGTTCGCATAATCAACTTCTACGAGATTTGTTGTTATTACTATTCATAATCGACCTAAACTACATTAATTATAATATTTATTTTTAAAATCTCATATTGTGGTTTTAAACCGATGACATGCCACTTTTCACTTGTGAACCAGTTGGCAGGCACTCGAAGAAGAATGGAAATAGCAAATCTGATCGTTACGTGATCGTTCAGTAAAAGGGGACTATGAAAACGAATGAAAATATTTAGCATCTCGTGCCAGTATTCCTTCTAACTGACATCATAACATATCCAAATCCAATGACTCCCCTGATTATAGGTGGACAAGAGGTCATTCCTGTCAAATTTTATGTCACAGCAATTTAACGTAAATCCCTTTTCAAAGACTTGCGTCGATCGCCTGCGTTGTTTTAGGACATTTCGTAAAAACAAAATATCGGGCGAAAGTAGCAACACTAATCTCTCTGGAAAACCTTTATTAATAATGGACATTTATTTTTTTAAAGTTAAACTTTAGAACTTAGATGAATTGGATATTGGAAATATAGTGCAATAAAGTTGAAACCGAACATACCCTACACTCTGTCAAGAAAATATAAACTCACTCAAAATAAAGAAATACCTTTTTATTGAGATGAATGTTTAGCGTCTCAGTTTTTTCTTAAGTTAATAAACATAAATAAATATTGGTAATGTGTAAACAAAAAGATCACTTCCCATGTGTAAAGAAATTATAAACTCAGGTTGAAAACTTTAAATTAAAATTCGAACTTTAATATGCAAATTTCTTTGAAAAGTTCGTTAAATAGGAGGTACTGGGTATTTCCAATCATTTATCGTATCAAGAAAGTCCTCTGTGCTTTATGTCTCGCGGAAAGTCATTAATAAAAATACAGTTTCTTCATGGCAAGGGTAAATCAACAGTTCAAATTGCTGTCGAAGCACACTGTTCACAAACCGTTGTTCAAAATGTCATCAAAAAGATGAGAAATATGGATCGCAAAAACAAGACCAGGTCGACAACAAAAACTTACGCCCAGGGACCATAAGCGAATTCAATTCTTGCTTCTCGTCAATTCGTGAAATTGCACGTGAATTGAAAACACCAGCGTTATCTGTATCCCTTTAAACTGCGTGGAAAAGCTTAAATTCAAATACCCATTTGAAGTCTAAAAAATTAAGGCGAAACCAAAGCTCAGCTGCTCATACATCAGTCCGACTTTCATGGGCTAAAGAAGCTGTAAAATGAAATCAAGAGTGGAATAAAATAGTCTTTTCTAACCAAAAACGTTTCTATCCTGATGGTCCTGACGAATATTCTTCATATCTGCATGATTTACGAACTCAACCGACAGCAAGACTGAGTAGACAGTAGGGTAGGGTTGGAGTGATGGTCTGGGAAGCATTCGGAGAAGCTGATATTATGTTTGTAGATGGAAAGATGAATTCCAAAAGATACCAAAAACTGATGTAGGACTATTTAATCCTATTTGGGTCATATGTGGCCCAAACTGGAAATATTAGCAGGACAATGCTCCAGTACATGTTGAGGCATAGGCTGGTTCAAGAAGAGAAGGCCGAAGTGATTCCATGGCCCTCAAGTTCACCTAATCTCAACCCTATTGAACAAGTGTGAAGTACGATAGTGGAGATAATATATGACCAAAATAAACAATACCATCATGAATGATCTGAAAGTCGCAACTGTGAATGCTTGGGGCATGATAACCATAGAAGATTAAAAAAAAAAATGATCGATACGATGCCTGACAGAATGATATGAGGTCGTGGAGAAGAAAGGAGGACCAACACATTGCTAGTTTCAAAGATTTTTTTAATAATTATTTCAGTACTGAGTTTATAATTTTTTTACATGTGGAATGAGAACTTTTTGTTTAAGTACATAACATACTCAAAATTTGCGAGTTGTTTAAACGTTACCAGCATTTTATTTATGTTCATTACTTAAGACAAAATTGAGATGCTAAACAATCATCTCAATCAATAAGAAGTTATTGCATTAATCTGAGTGAGTTTATATTTTCTTGACAGAATGCAGATTAATTAAATTATTACCTGACAAGTAAATGTAAATTTTACAGCCTAATGTTATTCCTAATACATGTACTTAGGAATTAGAACTATTAAAGGTATTCAAGAAGTATTTTTGTTCGAGAAACATCAGATTGAGAGATCCATATTAAAGAGAGTATAGCCAAATGCGAATATATCGTCAACCGTTTTAGCCCTTCCCCTCGAGGGAAAAATCAGGCATTATTTTGCACAAGGGAAAAAATTAAAGAGCAAGCCAGAAGTCTATTTTCTTAAAACACACTAGTTACTGCCAATCTGCTTTCCCCTAACCGTATTGACCCCTCTGAATACGGTGGCTTTTCTGGCGATAACCGCGTTACTTGCGCTCGCCTTCCTTCTTCTTGCTCAAATTAAATAGCATTTACTATTGGAGATTGAAGTTGGAGGCGATGGAAGATTTAATGGGCAGAGGGGAGTGGCCCAAGAAATTCGTCTTGGCTCGGAGAGCGTACATCAAAATCTCTCCTCGGTGTCTTAAGAGGAAAAGAGCCCGAGGAGCCTTTATTGTTGGCCACTGGCCCCGGCGAGCATTCTCGGTCGGTCTCCTTAAGCTTTCTTCGTGGGGGTAGAGGGGCGAAGAGGAGGAGGAGGGAAGGGGGATGAGTGGAGCAACCATGCTGGAGTCGATTGACCCCTTTCGCTTTCCAGCGCCAACTCTTTCCCCGCCGCCTCCTCTGTCTCCGATATTAGATTTCCAACGAGATGGGATTTCAATGAGGCAGCTGTCTCACGATGCGCTTGCGTTCCATTGCTCCCGCAATTTCACCAAACCATCCCCCTACGGATTCACTCTCTCCCTCTATCTATCTATCTATCGTCTCTATCTATCTATTTTTCTACTACTTTTGGCAGAAACTACGCGTAGATCAGGTACTTTCGCCTGGAAGGTCACACAGATGGAAGTCACCTACCCTCGTTTTGATGCCGAGCAAACCAAATCTAAAAGTTGATTGGCGATTGAAAGTCTAGTATGAACCGGCTAAACGATCTACATGATGTTCGAAAATTGGTGTCCACCACACAGGAAAAATTATTCATTGATTCTATCAAATAAGGTTTTTTTTCCAATATATCAAACTATACAAATTATAGGCTAAACTACCGATAGACGAGCAAATAAGAAACCTTAGAAAAGTGATTCTTCACAAATGATGTTTGAACATTTTAATAGCCTTGGTTGCTGCTTAGATATATAGGGCGAGTCAAAAGTCGGTTATCTGTGCAGAAAATGGAGATACCTAAAATCTGTTGCAGCCACCAAATAGTTAATCGTGAGTGGGCTATCTGTTGGCGACCTTCCGATGACCTGATTAAGCAAATTAGGGCATATACAAAATTTAGCTCATAAATCGTAATAGATAAGGACCAGTTTCTAATTACAAACTTGTTCCGCATTCAATTATGAACACAGAAAAAAAACCGCATCATAATCAGATGAAACAAACATTTTACATATTTAGATGTCTATCCTGATAAACCCCAGGTGCAGCAGTAGCAGCATTCTCATTAGCAGCACCATAGCACATTTAACTGTCATACGTAGTCATTTCCCTAACGCTGTACCCAGTAATCGTATTATACAATGAACTGCAAAACTGAGTGAGCGTGTGACATGATTTGAACGTAGAAATGTTTCCATTCCACTTCATCTGCTTATGATGCGTTTTTTATTGTGTTCATAATTAAATATCTGTTACGGCTTATGAGACAAATTTTGTATATGGCCAAATTTGCATAATCAGGTCAGAAAGGTCGCCAATAGATGGCCCAGCCATGACTTCCTATTGGTGGCTGCAACATATTTTGGATATCTCCATTTTCTGCACACGTAGGAGAGGATTAACAGACTTTTGACGCGCCTTGTAACCTATATCTCTCTTAATGGGCTGATACGAGAGTCAGCTAAAAAGTAATGCACACTGAAAAGTAATGAGAGTACAAAACAACGTACAGAGTGACATATGCTGCCATCTTGTAACTACATTCCCCTACCACAATCATATCTAATCTCACTGTTTTCAGTCTTCTTTTTCTGTTAGTAGCCATTGTTATGGACTCCAGTTTGCCTGCTATGTCAACGCATCTAAAACAACGAGCGGTTATTAAATTTTTAACAGCCGAAAAAAAACCTAAACCCTAGTGACATTCATCACCGTCTGAAACCTTAGAAAATGTATGTGTCGTGTTCGAAAATCAAAAGAGCGCAACCAACGAGGCTCTTGTGAAGCTGAAATTTGAACCAATTCCACACAGTCCATACTCACCAGATTTGGCGCCCTGCGATTTTCATTTCTTCACACATTTAAAAGAGACATATTTCACCACGGAGGATAAAGTGAAGGATGGAGATTTACAGGAAGACCGGCAGAATCCTTCATAAAAATAAAATTTTATTGGATTGGCGAATAAGTTCATTCGGTTTGTGCTTCAGTGCAAGTTTTATGCAAATTAGCTATCGCATGCTCAGTGTTAGTATGAAAATCGAATGCACATTTGAATATACATGTTTTACATTATGTCTGTGAAGTTGGATTGGGCTAGCATCAGTATTATGCGTGCTGAATAGCTGAGAATATGGAAGGGAATAAGTTGGCATTATCGTCACATTTGGCTATATTATTTTTTTTAAAAAAAGGCAAACGAGCTGCAGATGCTCATAGAAAAATATGCCGGTCTATGGAGATCATGTCTTAACAGAACGTGTATGTCAAAAGTGGTAGGCTATGCCAAATTTCGTTCTGGAGATTTTGTCATCGATGAAGCACCCCGCTCTGGCCGTCCTAAGAAGATTAATTCAAGTGACATTAAGGCCATGATCGAAGCAATTCCATCCCAATCGGTGCGAGAGATTGTCAACTGTATAATGTTCACAATTAATGAAACTGAAAGTTAAGGTAATAATATTATTATATGAGAGAAAGGAGTAATGTGTAATATAGAATTAATATGTACAGAGATTGATTCATAGTTATTTCACAGACTTTTAGGGGCTATCCTAATTCAGGAGGGCTTTTTTCCATGATCGACGATGCTCGATTTGAAAGTCCTCTCTTTTTTCACTACAGCTCGGCACCGGAGTTTCCACTGCAGCAGGCTTGATTGTAGAGTATTGTCGGGTATTCCTGACCATACCACCTTTACTGCTTTCCATAAGCCATCCATGGTTCCAGGTCCACTGTCACAAAGTCCCCGTTTCAAAACACCAAAACCGCAGATGTCCATTGGCGACGCATCGGGTGACTTGACGGGTATGTCCGTAAATGGCATACGGCGAACTCCGGTTTCCTGCTCCATCCTGGTCATGTAGGCAACCGTTGACTTAGCCGTATGGCTGGACGCTTTGTTTTGGTGGATCCACACTCGTCTAGCCTCTGTACCATAGAGAGTTGGGATTTCCTGGCAGTAAATGAGTTCTACGATGTTAGCCTGATAGTATAACGCATTAATTTTCACGTTCTTCTTCCAATCTGTAACTTGCCTTTGTGACAGTATCCGGCGACTATCATAAAACCTCGTGGAAAACTTTCACGACATTGACGGGCCCAATCATAACGTCGTTTTCCATCCCTAGGACGATAAAATATTGCACGAGGTTTGTTTGTATTGCACAGGTAGACCCATGCTTCATCCAAAGTAACACAAACCGCCATTAATCACCTGTTAAATAATGTTCGTAGAGCTTCCTGCAATTGGTCTTTCTCTCGGCCACATGACACGGATGCAACCTGTGAACTTTTGGCTTCAGACGCTTTACAAGCTGCAAATCCTGGGAGATTATGCGACAAAAAGTTGCCTGAGAGACCCCTGCATGTCGTGCTATTGCCCTCTGTGTTGCAGGGTTTTTTTTAGCACGTGATCCTTCACCTTCTTCACCACCTCGAACCATGGATGGTTTATGGAAAGCAGTAAAGGTGGTTTGGTCAGGAATACCCGACAGTACTCTGCAATCAGTGGAAACTCCGGTGCCGAGCTGTAGTGAAAAGACAGGACTTTCAAATCGAGCATCGTCGATCTTGGAAAAAAAAGATCCTGAAAGTCTGTGAAATAACTGTGAATCAACCTCTGTATATCTCCTTTAATAATGTTAAAATAATCAAATAAAATAAAAAACAAAAGTCACTGAATAACGATATTGAAGAAGAAACACAGATGTTAGCGTCGATGTTGATAGTAGAATTGATGTACATGCTAATGTTGAATTGGGAAAAGCTGTAGATAGAAGTTGAAGATGAAACTGGACCAAGCACTCCGCACAAAACTCCAGGATTGGCTACTAGCAAGGATGTCGTATCCATATTCCACCATAACAACGCTAGACCTTCATGCATCTTTAACCACTCGAAACAAATTGCTTAGTCTTGGCTGGGATGATTTGCCTCGTACTCCGTACTCACCTGATCTGGCCCCCTTCAGATTCTCATTTATTCAGGTCACTCCAAGAGTTTTTAAGTCGATTTCAGAAAAAAATGTGAATTTCGGAAACGAACACATAGGTCTTCACTCTTAGTGACTGGTAGGCCAATTAAGGTTTTAAAGATTATTCTTGTATTTTTTAATTTCAAAACGGTATTACATGCTTCTGTTGTAGCCTTCCTGTCTTCCTTCTAACGTCACTGCATTCAACCGCATTTGCACTGTAATTGTTTAAATCACCTGAATTAGTATTATAAAGGGTAGATAGGAAAAGCTTGCTATGTTTATTTACGGCGCTAACTCCTTCGAAACTGCTGAACTAATCGATTTATTGCATACACATTCAGGTATGAAGTTTCTGCATCCTGCATTTTGTGTCAAATCCCTTAACTCTGGTTTAAAATAGAAGTGAAAGTTTTTAAAAATTAATTTTTAACTTTATAGTTCGAAGTAAACATACTCAGACCAACAATCTTTAACATTGAGTTTTTTTTCCTGTGCGAATGCTTTTCTCACGAACTTTCGTATTGTACGAGATAGCTTCAAAAAGTTCCCGCAATAAGTTCATTTTGCAAATAATTTAAATTCTTTTACGGTAGATATTTTCGTTTTATGTTTTCTACGAAGTAAGTCTCTTTACAGCTACATACTTTTGCTAGTATTCATTTAAAAAAAAAAGCTGCAAACATTATTGGAACCTATTTCTTCGAAACCTACTACTGCTGCTTCGTGGCGTTGGCGAAACCCTTGTGTAATTGTTTGTTGTCGTTTTATCCATGGTTTCCAAAGCAACGTTAATGTCTCTGACGGCCAATTTTGAAGCAAAAAAATAAAAGGATAGTTTTCTGTTGTGCAATCACGGATATTTCGAACTCGCATTCACGTTTCAAAAGATACTGCTGTTGTCATGCTAGAGAGAAACAGACAAAGACAGTGATTATTATTTCAAAGATCCAATTCTGGGAACTTGTCAGAGCTACTTCCTTTATGCTATATTGCTATGTTTATGTTATTCTTCTTGGAGTGTATATTTACGTTTACATGCATACTTGTGCTGCTCTTAATTCAATTTGCACCAATACCAATGACAAAGTTTGCGAGAGCATGTAGTGTGTATGTTTGATTTTCAAATCTACCTCAAGACTGTTGAGAGATAAATGTGTAGCGATAATGACGTCTAGCTCTATAGGAAGAGTGTCTTTAATGGTTTCTATCAGGGACAGCTTAGGCTATGCACTCTTCATCAGCAGTTGATACAAGGTCTTCTTCTCTTATCTTTCATAGAGTTTGAAGTTAAACTTCTGTTGGTACTATCATTATCGATAGCTGTATTTGTAAGCCTGAAACCACCAGGCCGCGATAGAAATATTTTCTCTCTTGCGGGAGGGGGGGGGGGAGTCCTTAAAACCGTAATTACTCCTAAATGGGTCTGCGCAGCCAAACAGTTTCTTTTAAAAAAGGTTCGTCTCGATGAGAGGAGGCCGTTCATGTTTTTAATATGCTTGGGTCGGTGAAATGAATGTGGCTTACTTTTCTTCATTTTTAGAAATAAAAATTAATTTCTCTATAAAGGCTTACCTTATTTCAATGAAAAATACGTTAATGCATACTTTAAGGACCCCTCTAAGTAAGAATCTAATAAAAAAATTAATGGGATGGCGGAATAGAACATTCGCACAGACCTACCACGAGTTGATGATACGAATTTAAAAAAGAAAATTGTATTTCTCAATAAGAGGAAGCTGTTCATGACATTGTTTATGTGTTTGGGGCCCTGAAATGTATGCTTTTGCCATTTCTTCATTTTTTTAAAAAAATTAATTTCTCTGAAAAGGTTTAGCCCATTTCCATAAAAAATACATCAATGCATAGTTAAAGGACCCGTCTAAATTTTAAACAGT
>JAHWFO010001925.1:2187697-2248076 GCA_023313115.1 Rhysida immarginata
GGGTAATAAATAACTCCAAAACGGCTCGTCACAGCCAAACAAGTCATTTATAAAAAAAAATGGGAGGAGTCGGCACATGTCGAGTTTATTCAGTTCGGTTCGCTGGTTTGAACGCTTAATCAATTTTTTAATTTTTAGAAAAAAATTAATATCTCTAAAAAATTAATCACGGATTCCAAACTCGCATTCACGTTCCAAAAAACACTGGTGTTGTCAGTGATAGAGAGAAACAGAAAAAAATAGTGATTACTATTTCAAAGATCCAATCCTGGGAACTTGGCACAATAGAATAAAGGCAATTGCTCTGACATGTTTATGTTATTCTTCTTGGATGTGGATATTTACTTTTATATGCATTCTGGTATGCTGCTCGTAATTCAAATTGCACCAATACCAATGACAAATGAAAGTGTGCGAGAGCATGTAGTGTGTATAAACTCGAGACTGTTGAGAGCGATTATGACGTCTAGCTCTCTATGAAGAGTGTCTTTCATGGTTTCTATCAGGGATAGCGTAGGCTTTGCACTCTTCATCAGAAGTTGATACAATTGTCTTCTTCTGTTATCTTTCATAGAATTTGACGTTAAACTTTAAGGTTCGTCTCAATGAGAGGAGGCCGTGCATGTTTTTATTGTGTTTCGGGCCGAAACTTTCGGTCGATGAAATGAATGCTGCCGCCATTTTTTCATTTTTAGAAAAAAAAATTAGTCTACGCATAGTCTACGTCAATGTATAAGAGCCCTCTATTTTCGCATTAATTTTTTTTATTAAAAAAAAAGTGGGCGGGGTGAACTGTAGGGGTTGGGAGATCGTTAACAACTCCAAAACGGCTCCTCAGATAAGAACAAGCCAATTACAAAAAAAATTTCACCTTAATAGCAGGAGCCCGTATATGCCGAGTTTATTGAGTTTGGTTTGCTGGTTTGAACGCGAAAGCCATTTTTTTAATTTTTAGAAAAAACTTAATATCTCTAAAAAGGCTTACCCAATTGACCTAAAAATACGCCAAGGCATAATCTATTTGCCGTATTGGAGGAGTTAGCTGCACAAAATTGGTCACATACGTACAGACAGAATTTTTTTTTTTCAAAATTTCAACATGTCTTTTCGAATCATGAGTTTTTAAGTCGATTTCCGAAAAAAAAAAAAATTGAGTTTCGGAAACGAACACATACGCCTTCATTCTTAGTGAGTGGCCAAAAACCGAAAGAACTTAGTTGCCAACCCAATATTTAAGCAAGGATGTATCTTAGTTGGCGAACCTACCTTATACATTTTAAGGCAACGGATTTTAATTGATGTCGAATCTTCAGAAAAGTGGCCAAAAATTACAGTTATCTGTTTAAACGAAAATAAAAAAAAAGAACAATTTTTTTACTAGCACCTTTATCAATTAATGCTGTAAGCAGAAATTAAATATTATGTATAAACTGATTTATTATCGTAAGCATTGTTAGAATATACTTTTAAATTTAATTGAAATAACGTTTTAATTAACTTCTTTTACCGTTATGAAATAGATTTTTTAAAAAGTCTTAATTCATAATTTCCCTTGAACGTGTTTCATAAAGTCTAAGATTGCTATTACATGGCAGAAAATTCTTGGTTTAAAAACGTTTCGACAGTTCCCATACCGTTTAAATCGACAGAGAAGTAAAAATCCAATACCAATATCAAATCCATTTTAAACCATATCATCTACTGTGATAAAACCACTATATCTCAAATCATTTCCCTTTTTTCGTCCTTTATATCGTATGAGTTTTCCCCGTTATCTATTTTCCCTCCTCTCTCGCTTATTTCCTCGATCGCTTTCGTCCGTCATTTTCTTCTCTACTGGTCTATAACATTATTCCATCCGCCCATCTCTTTATACTTATATCTCTTTTCCCGTTTTATATTCACCCCACCCACCCTCGCAGCACGAGTACAACCATCCCATCCAAAGGAACCGATTTTTCCCCCCCTCTCTCTCTTCTCCCCGTCTCTTATTTTTTTTTCCTTTTTGCCTTTCAAGCGTCCAGTAGTGGAGCTCCCTTATTACCAACGTTCCGCGCAACCTGTCACCAAGTGTCTCCGTTTGACGTCCATGTCACAGTGGACGAAGGAGAAGCGAAAAACGGGGGTCTATTATCAGCGCAGCGGGACGACGAAGAAGCCGCACTGAGAACCCACGCCTTTGGCTCCCCACGTCGCTTCCTGAATGGGTGACATCTCAACCATCAAGACGGCTAGTCACCACATTTGCCGCGCCCCGGGGGGGGGGGGCCCCCCCCCCCCCTTGCCAATCCTCACCTCGCTGATATCAAGAACCAGAAACGATAATAATCTTACCGACAATCGAAAGAAGCCAATGCAACCTGTATATCAAGCAACAACAACTGTTACTCGGGTATTCTTAGAAACCAGCAACTTAGCTTAATTACGCAAAATGGAAGAGCTACCATGCGCATGAACAGTTTGGATTTGTAAGATCTCTTCATTAAACGTATGAGGCGTGTTCAAATGTAACTCGTTCGAGACAAGTAGGTGTTTAAGGAGAAGGCAGAGAACAGGAAACACAAGCATAAAATAGAACTCCTTCTATTTGCTTGCGTTTTCTGTTCCCTGCCTTCTTCTTACAACACCCTACTTGACTCAAACAGGTTTCATTTGAACACGGCTCACAAGCTTAATGAAGAGCATTTACAAATCCAAATTGTTCATGCGCGCTGTAGCTTCCATATGACGTCATTGAGCTAGCTCGCTGGTTTGCAGATGGTCTTATAAAATATTATAGTGCTAAAACAAAAATTCCAGAATTGTTTGGAATTGCTGCTACATTTTATGTCTTTTTTTCAACTTGTGCCATATGTTTTAAGATTTTCAAGCCCGTCCATACAGTTTCTGGTGTTGATTACAAGATTTGGGAATCAAATGCTACATGGCGACGTTACCATCACGACTTTCTGATATTTGATTTTTTATTTCGAATTAAAATGAAATGGTGTTTGGGCTCATAATGGAAATACAATCACCTTTCGAACGCGTTTTCCATCCAGTTTAAAAGTTATGTTTAACTATGGTCTGGAACACTTCAATCTACTCCCATCATACGCTCACTTCCAAACAAACAGCAAGCGAGACTCTCCCACATACATTTAGTTTGCTTCAATTCATTCGGTGACGAGTATCAAGAATCAAGGCACTCATTCGCAGTTGAATGCGCAACTCCAGAGAGATAAATAATGTATAATTTATTACAATCGAATGTTTATTTGATGCGTTGTTTAAATGTCAAAATGTCAAGAACCATCATTTACAAACAAATTAAGATAATTATTTCCATAGCATGCTTTCCGCGTTAATGTAGCTTACTCTTTGAATAAACCATTTAACTCTTCATCCAGAAGAGAACTGCGCATTGGACAAACAGCTTAAAATGTAGTCATAAATTATATCGAAATATAGCAACGAAACCAAAAATATGCAATAAATTACCCAATTATGAATTATCAATCACTTTGACTGCTTCATCTCATTATACTCCATGGATAAAAATTATGTTCCAAAATTAGAAGTTTTTGTACTTGACATACTGTTTAATAAGCATTTCTTATCTTTAAACTATCGGATAAACAAACAATAAAATTATTATCTTTTTTCTTAATATACCATCAAAGTTACAATAAAACCGCCGTAATACAGAAGCTATCTAAAGTACGAGCCAAGATAGTAAGATTGACCTTTAAAAGCTCCCATGTTGTGACGGCGCCATAAAAATAAACGAGAGAGGGAGGGAAGAAAGTAAATCTCCACAGCATTAAACAAAGTTAATAATGACAGAAAACTAAATGGCAGGTTTGTTTTTATAACTTCAAAAATTCATTTAAAGGTATGGCAATGTTGCGGCAATTCAACACCCATAAAAGCAGACTTAACGATTTAGACGCAACACAACTGTGGTATTTACAATACAAATAAAATGAAAGCCATTAACATCAAGACGAAGAGAGCCGCGATATGACAAAGTACTGATAGTGAACTTTGTGTCTTTCTGTGGATGTGGGTGTGGAAGGGGTCTTTCTCGTTTTGAGCTATTATTTTTTTTTTATCTTGCAAATCACTTTCCAGCAGCGAATTACATTTTTACAACCGACCATAAAACCAACCAAATTGTCATTTGTCTTCTCATCCTATTCAAAATATCGCCAACAATAAGGAACACTAAACAATCTGGACAAGATGAATTAATAAAAGATAAAGACTCAAATGTTCAATTTAAAACTGCATTATTCGTGATCCTAAAAAAAAAGTCATCATCATAATTATTCTTTACACAAAATAACTTGGTACATTCAAAGTCTACAGTAAATGAAAGTTTCATAAACTTAGGTAAAAACAATATATTGTGCGATGATCGTCACAATATTTCAAGTTGAGACGATCCGACTCAGTGGCCGAGAATGCCTTGATCAGCGAATCGCGGGTTCAAATCCCGTTGAGGGCATGAATGTTTGTGTTCGTCTCTTTAATAACGAGCTTGGAAGATTAAGCTAAGTCTCAGTAGGCTAATCCCCTGTTAGTCAATTAGATTCAACGTCTGTCGCTTTCAGTGGAAATTGTGCAGAAAATTAATTAGCATTCTCCATCTTAAAGTAAACACACTGATAATTCTCCATTCATTGTATAGATCAATATTAGTAAACATACCTATGTCGTAATAATTAAACATATGATTACCCTTAATCTAAATGTACTGTACATCTGTTCCAAAAGTGGTCATGTGGATCTAGTGTTTGCTGTAACCAAGCCCCAAATGTTTATTTCAACATGCAAGGTATGGCAATTAAATACCGGGACTAAAACAAGTACTCACAAACGGGAAGTCCAAATAAAAATTCTGTATAATATGATTCAAAGTAATCTCCACTGGACAGAGTACACTTTTGAGCGCTTTTATACAAATTTGTAAAACAGCTTTTAAAGTCCTCGGACGGAATCCTCTTGATTTCCGATGTCACGTTTTTCTCAATGTCGAAAACGTCTTGAAATCGGAAACCATTCATAGAGTTTTTCATCTGTGGGAACATCTCTGGAGGAGCCAAATCCGGAGAATAGGGCGAGTGGTTGAGCTCTGTGATGCTGCGTTTGGATCCAGAAATCGCTTCACACTTATGGCGGTATGCGGCCGGGCATTATCGTGAAGAAAAACCCAACTTTTTGTTTCACCTGTTTCACGAAACTCTGGCCTCACTCTGCGAACTCTTCACACGTATCAGACGACCCAAAAGAGCTTCACACAGTTCCTTACTCACGGTTTGGCCAGACGGAACAAGTTCTTGATTAATGAGGCTTTTACTGTCCCCAAATCAATTGTTAGAATCTGAAGAATTGTCTCCTTATTGCAGCTACTGAGTTTCTCGGTGGTTTCTGACGTTCGGACGTAAACTGGTCTTCCAGGACATCACGAAAGCGACCAAACCACTCAAATGTACTCGTTCAGGATAAAGCATCGTTCAGGAAGTTTTCAACACTTGGTATGTTTCCGTAGCCGATTAACCCAACTTAGAATTTAATGCAAGCCCGTTGTTCCATATTTTTTTCTCGACGATACTGTTCACATGCGACCAGACATGCGTCACGGATAAAGTAAAACGGATACGACACTCCTTTACATGACTGTATAACTCGTTTTTGTGATGCCCTCTATTGGTTGTGGGAGAAAATTATTTGTTCCACCGTGCAGCCCTCTTCCAGGGGAAAATTTCTTTTCAGTAGCCTACTATGCATATGAATTCTTATTTTTAAGTTTTTATATTGATATTTTCAGAAATATTTCATACATTAAACACAATATATTTCTATTTTTATAAATAAATTTTCCTTTAATTTATAGATTAATTTTTATAATGATTTTTAAATAAAGAGATTTTTACAAAGAAGACCTTTAATAAATTTAAAAAAATGTTTATTGAAATAATTTTGAAACAAATGAAATATACAGGAACATATTCGTTATGATAATTAAATTTTATTATAAAAGTATAATAAAATAAAATCATAATAAGAAACTTTTATTCAGTTCTTCTGGGGTCATTTCTTTTAAATCGTTCCTTTCAACAAATGTAATCGTCCATTTCGAACACCTGTATTTGAAAATAAGGTATAATTAATTTGTCTCTAATGTTCATTGCATTTCATAATACACATTAACAGTCTACTCACCTTTCAGGATCGTTCGGAAAACGAAAGTAAGATAATCTCGAAGTTTATACCAATAATTTCGACAAAATAAAGCAGCGCATGCTCTTCCACCAGGCGCCATGTTTTCTCTGTGTGCTTTGGGCCCTCTGGTGGCCGTGGGAGAAAATGGGTTTAGAAAACTGGCTGAGTGTCGCATCCGTTTTACTTTATCCGTGACATGCGTCTTAACACAAATCCTATACGCTACTAAAAAAAAAACAAAAAATCTATGCAACTGCAGTGCGACAGGTGACTCATACAAACCGTGACTTGACATGTTGAATTTTTGTTCACATTTTACGCAGCGACCTCTGTCCGGGTATTTATTGCCACACCTTGTATTTAAATTTAATCATTATTTAACATTCTCGACACTGAAAGGTAAAAGATAAATTTAAAAATAGACGAACGGGCATTGCTTCAATTATATCGAGAGAATTCATCGGTCATTTTACGCTTCTACTTACTCACAATAGACAAATTTCAAGCATCAACCAGGAATGAGTAAAAATTAATTTTAATTTAAAATATTTAATTATGCTATATTTACACGCTCCTCAGGCTTCTAAAAATATAAATACAGGGTGTCCATAAAAAGGACTGAGAATCGGTGACAGTTAAAATGAAATTTTAAAATGAAATAGCAAGCAAACGGTGACAGTTATTAAAGTTATTCTTGCAGGAATTTGTTTTGGTGCGTTGTCGCCGGATCTCAATCCATGCGATTTCTTCCTTTTGGCAATTTCGTGAGTCTTCCTCAAACTTGGTTGCATAGACGAAAAGTGCTAATAGTTTGGTAAATTCGGCGGCACTACCCAGCCGCAATAGCGACAATTTTACCGATAATTCAGATATAAACCGATTTTGAACGTACTTATAATTTAAAATGTTTTTCCATGAAAAAATTATGGAATTTTCCTCAGAAATGTCTTCAATACGTAAACGCCTGCGTTTTTGGCATTGCGTTCTTTTCGTTGCTGAGAAATCACGTGTAATAAATTCGAATTTTATTTGTCGATATCTGTCGAAATATGCCTGCGTGAATCTTTGAAAATCATTCATTTCTGAATATAAAATTTCTAAGTACATAAATAACCTCATATAAAATAAAAAATTAGAAAATTTGGACGGAAAAACTCGAACCAGGGTCGAGTTTTTGGACTTGAGATTGCGGTTTAGTAAGCATCGCTCATACGTCAAAATTGCGTAAGATCAGAGCAATTGCCATAGGAAACAACTTATTAAACCGCGATCTCAAGTCCAAAAACTCGCCCCAGGAATCACGAGTATCACGCTCGTCGCTTCTACCAAATGGGCTATCCGGGCCCGGTATACCAAGGCTGTCTCCAAGTGTCCTAAAAACTTATAAGGTAATCAAGATGGAAGCGCAATGATAAGGCGGGCACCCGCTCGCAGATCGGAATTCCTCTTTTCCAAACCATAAGAAAACTGATGAACACAATGAGTTTTAATTATTTATTCTTACGTGTGTTCATCAGATTTCTGATGGTTTGGAAAGGAGAAATTCCGATCTGCGAGCCGGGTGGCCGCCTTATCATTGCGCTTTCATCTTAACTACCTTGTAAGTCTTTAGGGAACTTGGAGATAGCCTTGCTGTACAGTGTCCAGACAGCCCAATTGGTAGAGGCGACGAGTGTGATACTCGTGATTCCTGGTTTGAATTCATGTACGGAATTTTTCCTTCCATTTTATCTAATAATATCATTACCTTATGCTTGGAGTATTAACTCTACAGTTTTCACTTATTAATTTATCTTATACGATAATAGATCTTATGAGGATACAGATTCTTTTCAAGATTATTTTCTAACAATTTTTAGACATATTTACGAGACTAATTTTATAAATAATTCCAAAATAATCTTTAATTCTTAATTATAAATTCTTTTATAATGGAATTTTGTAATGTTGATACTCTAATTTAATTTTATATTCGTCCTGTTAATTTTATGTATAATCATTAATTGTTTTATATAAAAATATTTTAAATTATTGTTTCTTACACCCCTCAACGTATTCTATTATTAACTTGTATAATCGCCTTTTCATGTTAAGGAATAGCAGAATCACGTTCGCGAAGGCACACCACCTAAATTTCTGAGAACGCATTTAAGCCATAAATCAATTTAAATCATCATCTTATAAATCAAATTTAATAAATTTTGACTTAAAGCTGCATAATTTGTAGATTTCAACATATACGCCGCGTCTGTCTGCTATTTTAAACTAAGACAAAACTCGGCCCTACTAATTTGAGTCTTAATACATTTCAAAATAGGTCCTAGATTTATTGCCCAATCTTAAGAGTTCGTTTTCATAGGTAAAATTCCGACAAAAATTTTGGATGTTCATGCTTGCGCCAGCTATGAGTATGTCAGTACTAAATCATCAGAGAAAGGTATCTTAAACACACTGATAATTCCCTATTGTCATGAAAGAACAAGACTAAATTAATAAATAAGGTAATAAATATTCAGAATGAATATCTTTTTGACACTAAGTAAACGTTATTTCTCCACATAGTCCCCATGGTTTCCAAGCACTTCTACCAGAAGATAAAAGCGCTCATCTTATTTCAGAAGAATTCTGTATCAAGTATCTGTACCAGTTAATTGCCTAACAAGTCACTTATCACACTAGCCACTTCATTCGATGCCAATTCAGAGATATGAGAACGGCTGATCGAGAATCTACCACTGAAGCGCTGTATAAGATGAATTCCCGCGACTCCTCATTCAGTAATAGGAACATGATTCTGACTGTCTGGCCATGCATGTTCGAGTCAACCATGTTGATAATGATGTCAGACATTCCACAAATGGTGGCCTCTGACCATCGACTTTACAACAACATTCTGCCCTCTTTATCCAGGGCAGAATATTTTAGTGATATAAGTACTTGTAGCTATATTATAAATTACATTATTTATCGATTCATTCAAATATCTAAGCGGGACTCGCTTAAAGAGAACAGTTAAATGCGAACGAAAAATCAGGAAAAATACACAATTTTAAGTATGATGTTTCGGCATTTAGATTAATTTACATGCCTATATTGTCTGAGTTCATCTCCAGCTGTCGTCCTGCTTAATAATTCACACATTGTAGTGCACTTTTACAATAGTAAATATTTTCAAAATTTTCTCTATAAACTCTTTCAAATATTTCCCCCGACTTTTGAGGTTAATAGAGCAATACAAAGCAATTGATCCGAGTACGTATTTCCATTTCAAAACACAATTATTTGTCAAACTCTAGTCCATTTAGTATTTAAAGCACAAGATTTCATATTTTAAATTTCGGAGGAATTATTCACTCATAAAAGAATTATTCAAGAAAATTTTCCACTCATAAAGAACAGTGCTGCATAGAAATTTGAAAAATAATGGGGGAAAAATTTTCCTTAATCAATACACTATGAAATTCGATAGTCTAATTTCTAATATAAAGAAATTAGACTTAAGAGTAGGAAAAAAATAACTTGTGAAAAAAAAGAGAGTTATTATATATTTTTTTTTAAATTTTTGTATGGTTTTTTACTAATTAAAATTTTATTCGTTTTTCGCTTAAAATTTCTTGCGTAAAAACTGCTGGTAAGAAAATTAAATTTGAAAATATTTTTTTTCCACTCAATGAAATCGTAAAATAATTTCATTCCGAGAGAAGGCGTTTCGTAAACGTAATTCAATAAACTGCCGAAAAGCAATGAATGCGTTTCGTAACGTAACACCTCTTCCATCGTTAAAAATTCTACAATTTTATAGCGCAGGATATAAAATTCCATTTGATATTTATTTTGAAACTCTAGATCTGTTCTGAGAGAAAATGAATTTTACGGTGCTAATGTGATTAATATTAAAATACGAAAACAAAAATAATTATACGAGGTCTTTTCAAAATAAACCGGACTTTAGCCGTAGCGAACGAACCATTAGCCCCTGTAAGTAGCGCAACCTACTGGTAAGCTTTGGTAACAAAATGTTGTTTGGTGCATCATTCCACCAAGGCGCCAAGTCACTCGACCACGCAAAAGGACAACGCACCAAGTCACTCGTATCTGCTTATTGGCAAATTTTTGGCCGCTAAAGAAGTGGCCGTTCTTCCTCACCCTCCGTACTCTCCAGACTTGGCCCCAGCAGACTTTTTCCTCTTTCCTAAGTTGAAAACCACCTTAAAAAGACATCATTTTCATAATGTAGATAAGATTAAACAGAATTCGCAGAGTCAGCTCTGCGCTATCCCAAAAGACGAATTCCAGGGAGCATTCCAACTGTGACAGAAACTATGGGAGCGTTGCATTGTAAGCAAGGGGAACTACATTGAAGGAGACAATCATGTATAATGTAACTCGGTTAATAAAGTTAGGATGTCAAAAGTCCGATCTTCTTTTTGAACAGACCTCGTATTTCTTTATTTCCGATGCAAAGTGATCAAGTTACCTAGTGCTTTCTTTCAAATTTAAAGAATAAATTCTAAACTTTAATTCGAGCGTTAGCTGTATGAAGTAATAAATGAAAGCATTTATTTGATATACCTTTCTAAAATATAAAACCCATTAAAACTGAATGACGAATAGAGTACAAACAGCGTTCATGAAATTGAGACAAAACTAAATTAAAAAAAATCAACAAACAAGTCAACTTGCTGTCCAGAGTTACTCCCAGATATTTGACTTCTTTCTTCGGTATAATTTTCTCCGCAAAACGAGATTGGCTCCCTCCTGCGGGTAAATGGCATTGTTGTGGTGCCTTCCTCATTTTTAAGGGTGGATATATATTTTGATATTTGATATTTCTTATCAAAAGGCATATATCATATATACTTTGGGGCTGATACTGCACAAGGGCCCCAAGAACCAGGTGCAGATGAAATGATGATGAAAGGGTGATAATGAAAAGGGGCAAACACAAACATCCATGCCCTCGGCGGGATTCGAACCCGCGACTCGCTGGTTTTGAGGATTTACCCTCAAATTGTATATACTGGCTGACCAATTTAATAAGAATACCCTACTAGTAACGTGTATTCCATTAGGAGCCATAAACCTTTTGGAGGAGTTGACTCTAAGGCTAGACAGCTACTTCACGGTAATGAAATTGCCATAAGCCCTCTACAGTTCGTCTTCTAACTGTACTATTCTACAGGGTGGGCCATTAAGTCCCTTATCACCCCTTGTACAATTCGTGTTTGTGGAAAGTGACGGACAACCACCATGTGGGGACATATTAGGCCTAGGGGGGAGCAGGTGACCGGGATGACGGCCAGCTTGAAAGCCGCCATCTTGGATGCACCGTAGGGTTTAAAATGGGAAGGTGGGGGGGTCATGTGGCACATGATTTCGGGATAGAATTTCCCAAGAAAAACAATGGTGAAGTCCGTTTGTTCATATCTTAATTCGTTCAATAGTTACAGGCATTCCAAATGGCGAATCTCACTGTTATTTACCCTTTGTTGCAGGTGCTACAGCATGCCAGTAACCACAGAGGAGAGGACAGAGTTGATAAGGGCATGGAGCGGGAGGAGCGCAAGGGCTGTAGCAGCGGAATTCAATGAACGGTACCCTGAATGACAACCTATGTCCCATGTTAGTGTTGCCCGGCTCTTCAAGAAGTTCATTTGTCCGTAGCAGACAAACCTTTGTGTGGAAGACCCACGACTGAAACAGATGAAAACACAATCGTAGCACTGGAGGGGGCTCACGTAGAGCACCATATGTAACAGTGAGAATCGCCATTTGGAATGGCCGGCCAGGTGGCCGAGAGGGCTAGGGCGTAGGCTTTCTAGTTCTCGAGTCCGCTTTGTCGTGGGTTCGAATCCCGCCGTGGGCATGGATGTTTATGTTTGTCCCGGGTTGCGTACAGATATAACTTGTGTAAAAGGCGCAAAATGACCTTAGTAGTCGACCCCAAAATTTCTAATAAACCAACCAACCAACCAACCATTTTCAAGATATGAACAAACGGGCAATTCTAGCCCGAAATCATGTGCTCTATGACCCCCTTCCCATCTTAAACCCAACGGTGCTTTCAAGATGGCCGCCGTCCCGGTCATCTGCACCATATGACTTCCCCTAGACCTAATATGTCCCCACATGATGGTTGTCCGTCAGTTTCCACAAACGCGAATTGTTCAAGGGGTGGTAAGGGATTTATGGCCCACCCTGTATATTGGGTTGAAATTCTGGCCACTGTAATAACGTAGAATCATTTTCATGTATAAAGCTATTGATATGTGCCATCATCAGAGGGGTAAAATATAGTCTTAAATGAATGTAGTTGGTCGGCAACAATGCTGTTAAAGGATCACTCTACAGGTATGAGGAAACTAACTCGTGCCATAATAACCACCTAATTTATGGTTGTCTTATGGAACGACGGATCCAGAGCCCCATACTATTTTTCTGTAGCCTCCCATCTGTAGCGTACCAGTGACCATGCAACATAAATAACCGAAAAATTGTGGATAAACGCAATAATGCAGAGAAAGAAACCATGCAAGATGTTTCCAATCATCAATGTTGCACTGACCATCAGTGGCCCATCATGGAAAACTGCTACTCTTCGCTTTTCCGGGTGGTGTTACTAATCTGGAGCGCCTTCTAGGAAGTTGCTTTCGATCAGCCTTTTTCGTCCACTATGTTTTTTGATACTGCATGTTTTCCTGTTTTACATCATTCATTGTAGCCTATATCTCCATTCGGGTGTTGATACTGCATAAACTGAAACTTAGAACCGTCATTCCATTTCATATATATTTTATTTGCTACTTACATCTCGTATCACATTTATATTTACATGGAACGAACCACTGTTCCGATTAAACTGATTAGTCAATATATAATATTAACAGCCAAACATATTCAGAAGAAAACTGAAAACAGTTTCAAAATGATGCAAAGATATTTACCAAGTATATAAAAAGTATTTAATAAACTGCTTGAAACTTTCCGAATGCATTGAATTATTAAGACAGAAGAAGATACTGTAATCATTGAGTAGATAATGTAGTAGAAGCAATGCATGAAAGAGCTTCCCCATTGCTTAAATGCCTCGTTTTATGTAATTAATTATTCAAATCAACTGACAAAGGGTTGATTATTAAAGGCAGTGCTCCTTTTTTCAGAAGAAATTAATGGCCTATCTAAAATTTCCTTATATTTACAAAACTAAAGTGTACGCAGGAATTTTAGGCATGAAATCGAATTCGAATTATTACAGGTGATAAGATCACAAAAACAAGCTATGTAATATTTTCTTATCATTAAAGAGCATTTAGTCAATAAGGACAAGAAGGGAAAAAAATCCATGGTCTGAGGTCTACATATGGTCTAAAGAAGGAAATATTTTATGAAAGCAACTAGATTTTATGTATGGCAATCACGTAACTGCAGAGCTTCACAGTTTTTTTAAATGTTGATTTTCGAATTATAATTCATAAAAATTTTTAAGCCATCAGCAGCTACTGCATTATCGGCCGCGCAGGAGTCAGTGGGGCGGCCGTTATTCTCTGTAAATTAATCTGCCGTTTGCAATTATCTCCTTAGGATAGACAGTGACAAAACTAAGACGACGATTATTTGGCCTCGAATTTTTTTTGGACCATAGGATCTGGTAAACCGCTGGCCACTGCTTCGGGCTCTCTTTGGTCGAATGTCCTCTCGGATGTGGATAGTCAAGCTTAAGTCATGTGGATCGATGTTGCAAACGCACGTTTGACCGCCTTTGAACCCTTCTCAGAATCCGACTGTCGAGTCTCCTTCTCTTCTTGCCTTTTGAACCGTCTACACCGTAAGCATAAAAATGCTTTCTCCAATAGTGGGGAAAAAGACAAATCTGGCTGGCTGGTAAGCGTCGATTACTTTGTTCACATCTCCCGTTATCATCAAAAGAAGGTGAATGACATCGTCTTCCTTTAAAGAACAGGTCTGAAATTAGGGATTCACGCTTAAAAATGCTTATAAGAAAATTTCCTACTTGTAATAAGACTCCGCTCCCTTTTCGGGATACACATCTGGAAAAACCTCCATAATGATTTAATTGATGTACCGAGAACTGAATGCAAGATTTTGTGTTTTAGGGGTTCTTCCAGAATGAACAGTATGTCATTTGCAGCAGTTTTGCGCTGCTTGTCTAGGGCTTCTTCTCCACTAAATATGCCGATGCACTTTTGCGCAACGTTATCGATACGTAGGCTACTTCTCAAAAGCAGTGTACATTTTATATAAGCATCGAGGAAGACTGAAGTCTTTGGTTAGTGGAGACCCTATATTGTAAAATTCATCATCCAATAAATACATATTTATCACTCAAGAAAGATAACAAAATAAAGAAAAGTAATTTAATTTACTCTTTGTACTTAACAATGCACAGCGTTCCATACGGCGCATAACACCGTCGCTACCCACGCTAGCGCACGTCTGGCTGTCAGAATTAGTAACATTTAGACATTGTTATAACGAAATCTACATAAATCTACCCATTTGATCAATTCCAAGAAATAGTAGAGCTTAAATGATATTTCTTATCAAAAGAAGCTATACTCTGTTCAATAAAAGACAAACCGGAATTTCTTAATTGGCCAATTTGTAACAGGTGCCATAGTGCGCTTAATCGCACCTGTCATGTCCTGAAAACTGGGATTAATGATAATAAAGCCTTTTCTTTTGCTGAAATAATTTAGATGAAGAACAATAAATTTCGCCATTGCACTTTGCGAGGTGTGAATCCATTATTCAAGTGTAAAGTGAATTCCGCCATTAAACAAGAAACAGCACTTTTAAAACTTTAAAATTTCCTCTATCCAGTAATGTGTCCAGTGACTGCGGAATGTATTTCTGTCTTTTGCAGTTTGTTTGAAATAAATGTATGAGATATGCCCCAACTCATTGAATAACCCTGTAATTTCTAAACAAACGTTTCTATGTACAACAAATAAATAAATTTCCTTTATTTAAATACAATACAAAATATACAAACGTATACCCCCTTCATGAAATAATACTTTTTCCTGTCCGAACTTAATTATGGATACGGAGAGAGCAGCAGCAATATTTTTGAAGCTTGAACAAAAATTTCATATCATTATCTAATAAAAAAAAGACCAGATCCATTTAAAATATATTTTGAGGGGATGTAAACGTTCTTGTTTGCGAATGACTCGATATTGAAATGAACCTTCAATTTGAGTCAGCATCCCGTCGTGTAACGCTCACGAATAATTTCCATTTCCCCATTCTGGAGAAAAGATAGATGCATTAGAGCGATATTAAACAATTTAAGGCACGAGTCCGTACGTTCCCATTGTAATTTCAGTTCTCTGTAAGTAGACGAAGTAAAACGAGGGCTCAGGGATGTTTATCCAATAAAACTCAATTATGGAGCAACAAGGGTGTCGATTCCTCCACGTGCAGCTGCTTCGGAAACTGTCCCAATCAATTATCATTATGCGATTCAGGAGAGAGGGGAAATAGAAAAGAGAGAATGAGAGAAAGACATTTTATCACGTTTACAGAAACTGTAAAGACGATATGATCAAGGGACAGGGCTGTTGTTCGGAGAGTTAAATTGAAAAAGAAGGTTCGCCACCGTCACGTGAGTCGATGATTCCCTTCGAAGGGAAAAATTCGAAGCTACCAACGCATATCAAAACGTGAAAGTTCGTGTCTTCTTTTGTAATCACGACGGAAACAGTTGTCTGAAACGCCTTATAAAGCTGAACAATCCAGTTTGAATCTCCGTGTCACATTTGAATAATACGCGAAGCAGTTTCACTACGCCAGTGGATTATTCAAATGTACATACAGCTTTGCGGAGAAAATGACGTAGACAAGACAGTGAGTGTTTCTAGTTTCTGCCAGAATTTTTTTTTAAAACTAGGGAGCCTGTATTTCTATATTCATTGGAATGCAGTACCTTTCAACAGACAAAAATCTTGAGGTTTTGATTTTTCTTTTTGATAACATCATCATCATCAAGCCTAACCTTTCGTTCTGACCATTACTTTTGTGCATGCTGGCTCATAAGGACTAATTAAGCATGTTCTGCCTCTAATGGCCCGAAATCGAACGTCTAATATCAAAGAACAATACAGATTTTAAGGGAATTTCACGTCATCTTTCGGAAAGGAAATAAAACCCTAGGCTATGAATAGGAGCCCTGCAAATAAAGGCTAAAGAAACAGATGCCCAATTTAGAATTCCAGTTTAATATGTAAACGAATATAGGATTAAAAACGCTTGAATTCGCCCTCGCTCCTTTCAAAAATTTCGGGGAACGTACATAAAATAAATTTCGGTCCTGACAGACGATTCCACGAAATTTTAAGTAGTCGAGAAGATCATTAAATTAGAAAGTTCAATCAAATAACTGTCTTAACTCAACAGAATTCACCACAATCACGTAACAAGCGAATATACAGGGTGTACATACGATCCTTGACACATTTCAAACATTAATATCACGAAAACAATATAAAAAGGAAATTTAAATTATTATTCGAGTCAGCAACTCAAAAGGTTTGTTCAACATATGCGCCAGTCATATTAGTACGTTTCAATATGTGCACAATTCGTCGTGCAGATATTTTCAAGACGATATTGACTTCTGGCCGTGTTTTTGCAAGGATGCGTTACTGATTCGGTTTTTAGGTTCATTAATGCATGTAGCTTCCTTTATACCTTCGCATTTGCCATACCGAGTTCTCTCTCCGCATTTCGGACCCCTTTTCCAGGGATGCGCTGAAATTCTTCACAGTTTCATCGCTTGTTCTTGGGTGCCCCAATCTTTGTTTGTCTAGAGCTAGAGACCATATACAGGGTGTCTTTAAATGGAAGGACAATAAGTACCTAGCGTGATCCTTTATACAATGACAAACTTAAAGTTCCTTATGCTGACCAAACTTGACCGTTATTTTAGCCATGTTCCCGAACAGATGTGCCTATTACAACTTTTTTCTTACATTATGATCCGAACCTAAAGTCAAAAGCAAAAAAATTGGAAAGAAAATGGGAACTGAAAATCTATTTTGCCAAAATGTTCAAAACTCAAAAAGATTGCTAAAAAGCTGGTGGAAAACGTTTTCTCGTGGCATAGCGCAGTTCATTATGTGATACTGCGGATAAATTCATAAATGACGTAACGACACGCTTTTTTTATTTGATCCTAAATTTTGAGCTTCAGACGTTTTCGATAAGGAACTTTTTTGCTTAACTTAATGCATGGAATCACAGTATGTTATTATTGTTCTTCAATTTAGAAACACCCTGTACAGCATAGAGACCCAATCTATATACAGCGTCTCTAAGTTTGTCAAGCACGCTAAAGTCTCTAAAAACATTTTGTCCCTTTCAAAGATGCGGTTTCTCTAGGGCGGAGGACCAGTGGCGTAGCTAGCTTTTTACGCCCGTGTTCAATTATTCAGTTTTAGCTTTTTAGCGCCCCTAATTCGTTGCGCTCGTGTACTTTGCACACCTTGGCCGCCCTTAGCTATGCCTCTGCGGAGGACCTTTCTGGCACTGCCTGAAAACGTATCCGCATTTGTTTATCCACAGTGACACTGCCGTGATGCCATCTATCGGGCACAACTACCCCAATACTACAACATTCATGGCGTTGCCGACTCGAATTTCAAGAAACGGGTTAAATTTCCATCTTGTATAGTTTCATAAGATTAATATTTGAGATGTATCAAGTAATATTTATGTGCATCCTGCATTATGCAAGTATCGTTGAGTTGAGGGAGTATCAGTTGCAAAGTGGTTTCTCGCCGTAAGTTGACAGTGCAAGAGGACGTCTTAAATGGTTAGATTGAGCAATTTTGTTGATATTTATTCAAAATTCTATACTTATAGCAGCAAACAAACTATAAAGATGTCGTTTATTCAAGCATTTAGATCGTAACCATCTTCAGAATGAAATAAAATGTTAAAAAATTAAATACAAACTAAAAAATCATGCAAGATTTTGCTATTATATCTAGCAAAAGTACCTGAACCATATCTCGGAAATGTCGAGAAACCACCACCGCCTCTTAAGTAAAATCACAACTTTAGCCCATTTCCCTAGGTTGTATCCACTTGCAATGAAACCATAAAGGCAGCCTCCTGCCGAAATTCTTTCGGACAGCATCCCCAGTTGGCAAGAACATAGCCACAATGTTGAGACACAGAGAACCCAATTCGGGAACTGCATTACCAAGAACGCGTATTTTACGACCCTTCACAGATTGCGTCGCCTAATGCAAAACATGCGGCCAGGTAAATGGGCAAAAAGTGTGTACTCAAGCAGCACGACAAAGCGCGTCCCCAACCCGGTCGGGAAACCGCTGCCCATTGCTGAGATGTATGTTCCAGATTCGATCACGCATATTTATTCGAGGTCTTAATATCCCTGTGCGGACATCATTTCGCGAACCCGAAGAACTTCAAGCAGCTGTCCAGGCGTGACTACAACGTATCCAAGAAAGAATTTTTCCAGGATTGTCTGAAGAGTCTGCCATAAAGGTAAACTACAGGTGGCGCAAATACATGCAGTGAAGGGAAACTACAGGGTTATACATGTTTATTACTTTTAAACTCAAAAACTATTACAGATTTTAACGTGATTTTTTTTATTCACAAAAAAAATCAAAACGTTTCTTAGCATGCCTTAATAAATTTCAATGTGGACCCCATTTATGGCGTGAAGGACGTCAAAGCGAAACTCGATTTCCTCCCATGTTCGGGCTAGCATTTTGGTGCGGTTTAATGCATGATCGAGTAATCGAACCTTTCTTTTTCGCTGAAGATACCATTACCGCTGCAACCTACCTAGATATGCTGGAGAACTACCTGATTCCGCAGGTGAAAGAACTGCAGCCCAATAGAGTCTACCAACAAGATGGAGCACCTCTTCACTGGGGCCTGCAAGTTAGGCAGTGCCTTGATACGAATTTTCCAGGATGATGGATTGGAAGGGATGGGCCAATCCTTTGGCCCCCTCGCTCTCCCGATGCGAACCCTCTGGATTTTTTCTTCTTGGGATATGTGCAATATAGAGGGTACAAGACCAACGTTGATGACACTGAAACTCTCAAGAACAGAATAATTGAAATTACCTCCGAAATGCTAGCCCGAACATGGGAGGAAATAAGAGTTTCGCTTTGACGTCCTTCACGCCATAAATGGGGGGCACACTGAAATTTATTAAGGCATGCTAACAAACTGTTTGAGTTTTTCTTTGTGAATAAAAAAAATCACGTTAAAATCTGTAATAGTTTTTGAGTAATAAAAGAAATAAACCTGTATAACACGGGAGATAATTTAGAAACACCCTGTATATTGAGAAGGCAGACCTTCTCATGATGTGGAAAGATAATGAGTTGTGTGGAAAAAATAAAAGTGTAATTCAATATATGTCCTTCGTGTTTTCCTGATTAAAGAATTAACTTATTATAATAAATATTATTAAGCCTTGTACAGAGTGTCCCACAAAGGACTCCCTGATTTTAAGAGTAAATATCTCGGAATGAGAACGATAGAATAATGAAACTGGCCCTATGTTTATTTCGAAAGCCGTAAAATTCTTATACGGAAGTTACAAAATTAGTTACAAATTAGTTACAAATGTTGCCGACAGGTGGCGCTGTACGTAGTGGAAAATGTTGGCCCAAGGCAATCTGCAGCTACATGTACAGGGTGTTGCAGATAACTACAGGGCAGTATAACGGGAAGCTTACCCACTCGATTGTCGGGGCCGGCTCGGTCGATTGGCAGAATGGAGGGAGCTGAAGGTGGCCTGCAGCAGCCAGCAGTTTCCACAGTCGGGGAGGGGGGGGGGGGCGGTGAACGTCAAAACTGTCATGTTTTTAAATAAAATTACCCAATTATCATTTGATATCGAGCTGGCGCCTGCAATCGAGCGGGTATACTGCCCTGTAGTTATCTGCAACACCCTGGTACTCCTGAAAATGCCGCGACAGTTTCTGCAGTTATTCAGCGTAATCCGAGGAAATCCTTCCGAAAAGTTGCAACGGAATTCAGATTAAAGCGATCCACCGCCACCTGTCGGCAACATTTGCAACTAATTTGTAACTAATTTTGAAACTTCTGTATCAGATTTTTATGGCTTTCGAAATAAATATATCACTTGTTTCATTCTGCTATCCATCTCCGTTTCCGAACTATTTACTCTTAAAATCAGGGACTCCTTTGTAGGACACCCTGCATATAAAAACAGACATCCTTTGACATATCTTGGAAATTTTATTTCCTAATTTATCAAGAGGCAAATCTGCTTGAAGGCACCTAAAATCGCGTCGTAATCACGGTTTAGGTGTCTCATAAAGATTTCTCTAGAAACAATGTCGGTTAAATAGTATCTACCAAAGGATCGAAAAAGCGTTTTCTTCATTTCAGTGGAAGGTTATTGTCGCAAAATGAAAAGATTATGAATGCGGCATCCATTCTGGAATTTCATTCGGGACTTTTTCTACCTCGAGTCAAACAGTTAGGCAAGTGAAGCAACAAAGAAACCAGATCCTCACACAACGTCGGCTTTTCGCTCACAAATTCTCTTCTTTCTCCAGGGAGGACGAACGATAGGTAGACCCGGTTGCCCTCGAGGTGCACTAGGGAAGGAGATTTCCAAATTCAATTAGGAAACGTCCGCGTAACTTTCGTATGTCAACGACAGGACAAGAAGATTCGATTAGTGAGGAGACAGTGACCCCTACGAGGCTATTTTCACACTTCCTTCACCCAACGTCAGAATTATGAGCCTAACATGAATGCGAGAATGAGTAATAATTGGATAAAACATGACAGAGGAAAGAAGTCTCTTTTATTATGTTCAGGTTGCTTATTGCACATTCCTTGTTTGAGTTTGCCATGTGAAGGAAATGGAATTTCAATGTCACCAGCCAGCATATCGAACGGTAACTTTGGAGAGTTCACGGATATTTTTTGATCAAATTTTCTTTTACATCCTAGAAAATAAGAAGATGAAAGTTTCTTCTTATCTTATTAAAACTGCGGACCCCCTTGTGATTTCCCCGGTTTTTAATTTTTTATCAAATAATTTCCTTAACAGAACTTTCGTAATAAGATAAGGCTTTCAGGAATTCAAGAGGCCAATCTTTGCGTGACCGAATTCATATTCTAAATTTAAATTTTAAATGAATAGTAGAAACTTAATTTAAACAAGGAAGAGAAGAAACGCTTGCTAAACATGCCAAACTTTTTTAGCGTCCTACTTCATAAATTACACTTTGCTGCTTTAAAAATTTATTACTCTTAATATTTTATTTATGAGTAATTAATTTCTCATGCTCCTAGTTTACATACGCCAAGTTTAAAGTTCAACGATTCCAATTTTACGACCTTCTTATTTTATACGCACAAACTGCCAAAAATAATACGAACCTTTGGATAAAGACCGTCAGAGGGAAGATTACCAGATCTCCTGACAGCAATGAGAATGTCTATTCAGGGATTATCTCAATTCTTTACTCGAAAAATGAAACTCTAAATGAGCACTAAACAAATACAAATGCGGTCCCTTTATTAAACGGGAACGACGATGGTCCTATAAAATATATATCCGGAAATGGATAATTTCAACGCACAACTGCTGATAAACTGCAACAAAGGACCATTACGATGTAGCCTAATGGGGTGTTCCTAAACCTTTATTTGGTAGATGTACTGCGCGGTCTCCAGGCGCATTCCATAATGGCATCTATAAAAACGCTGAACATTATAATAAATTTTTATTTGGTTGTACATCCTTGTGCGTCAATGAATTAGATACATCTGTGAAACATACGTAAATTTGTTTTAATCCATTTTTATGCAAAATAATTTGTGGTCATATGATTCAAAGTATACTTACACCAATCTAATCATCGAACTTGAACAGCATAGGAAAAAAGAAGGACCGAACTGACTTCGAAAAGGGACTCCTTGTTGCTGCTCGTCTACGATTGAAACCACGAAGCACCTAACTGGATTCTCTAAAGATGCGATATCAAGAGTATTCAACCGTTGGAAAAATGATCCACAATCTTAGTCTATAGACTTGAACAGAATACACATTTCTAGAGATCTAACATAGGAGATAGTTTGTGGCAAAGCTGGTTTCTTTTTCTCTTTCTCTCAGATAGTAGGATGCGAAAGATTGGCATTGTAGTTCTCAGTCTAAAAGGAATCAAATTTTATCCCCTCATTGTGACTCAATGACTCATAAACGGGACCGCCGACGTTTAAAACAACTTGTACGAATAAACAGGACATTCACTGGAGAACAATTGATGAATGATTTCAATCATAGCTGTTTCCGACCTCTATCTGGCAGAACTATTCGCTGGGAATTGAAGCGAATCCAAATTGGCCGTCGCACGCCTATACCGAAACCGCTGATTTCTCCAACGAACAGGAAAGTTTGTCTATAATGGCGCCTGGAACGTCGTGACTAGACACCTGAAGCCTGGAAGATGGTTATATGGTCTGACGAATCACGATACACGGGACCCACATGAAGCAATGAATCCAGCATGCCTTATCAAGATAACTCAAGGCTCTGGTTTTGGTGGAATTGTATGGAGCCTCTGATACTATGGAACTCGTCTCCTGATATTATTCATGAAACATCTGGGTCGTTCCATCGACTGCGTTACAATCTGCAGCGCTGCATTTTTTGTGTGACAGCTTCTTCATGGACGACAACGCTACTATTCATTGGGCACGGTTGGTTCAGCTTTTCCGTCATAGATTCTGGTCGCCCCCAGAGCCCAGATAGAGAATGTATGGGACATAATCAAACGACTTATCCGACAGAGAAATTCTGTTTAAACAAACCTGCGAGAATAAGGCAATGTCTGGTGAACGCCTCATCTTCCATTGACTTACAAGTACTTCAAATCTTCTTCAATCAAAGGCAACCCACCTACAAGCAGTACGGGTTAAAGGCAGGGGGCGTCCAATAAAATATTAAACAGATGTAACTAATTCACTGGCGGGAGTTTTTATATATTGATGAATACCTGTTTTTGGTAATTAATGTCAAGTATTCTGAAAACAAATCAGAAGACGAATTTTAAAATTGAAATGGAAAACGAAGCGATAAAACAGGAGACACAAGATAAACTTTTAAAACTGATCAAAAAATAAAACAGTCTTTACTCCAAATGTTACAATCAAAAATTTTTTAATTGCGTTAATTGAATTCAATGCGAGCTTATGTGTCAAAATTTAAGAAATATGAGTTTCATATGAGAGCAGTCTACTTTTTTTTCCGACACTTCTTTATTCCCTAATAAAAATCTCTCGATCATGACCGCGTTCACTTATTCGCTTGGAGTCATGTTTCCAAGTCATGTGATCGGAGAACCAGAGGACGTTTAACACGATGGCTAATGTTAACGTGAAGATATTGGATTCCATTGTTTCCTTCCTCTTTGCAACCTACTGAGAAGTTAAGAAAACCTTGCAAAAGAAATTGACTCAGACCAACTTTCCATCAGTTTAAAAAGCAAATTCGTTTACGCCGTGTTTAATGACTAAAATGCGCATAAAAGACTGTAGATCAAAGAGATTTAGCTCCGAATCATCCTGAGTGAATAAAGGGTTAGAATCGGATTCACTGGGATCACTCCCGAGAGAATAAATGAACAAACGCAGTCCATATCGACTATACTAATCTAATTTTTTTTTTTAATGAGGCTCTATCGCAGAACCCAAGGCACAGCTAGAGAATTCTTAACTCTACCCAATTCCAAAAACTCAACAAATCATCTTCAACAAAAATTAAGAAAACGAACAATAAGACAAGTGATAAAGACAACAGCCGACGGACTTGGGACTTCATTCAAGAAGTTCTAATCTTAACTGGCGTGCTATGTTATTAGTCACTGTTACTAATTTTCATGCATAATTTTGGTGGAAATTTCAACGTGATGAGAACTGGATGAAAAAGCTTCATGTAGTACTTTATTTTTGGCTTTTCAGATCAAACAAAAAAACCAATCCTTTTAATATTTCATAAATTAAAAATTTAACGTTTTCAAATTCCTCCATCTCTACAATCATACAAGATTTTATAATTTAAGTTGCGCTATTCAGACCCCTCTAGGGCCCGTTCTGCTGATTGGATTTTGATGAAACTTGCAATATACGTTATATAGATCATGGGGAAGAGATTTTTGCAATAAAAAATTAGTTCCAATTTCGACCACTAGGTGGCGCGTATCATGCAATAAAGTGCATTAAGCCAATTAGAAAGGCTTTAAAACAATTAAAAACTCTAAAGCTTAAAACTCTCTAAAATGGCCTTGGAAAATTGGTGGGGGTCAGACGAGGCGCATTTTACCCTAGATGGAGCAGTGAATACTCAGAACTGTCGCATCTGGGGCACTGCAAATCCTAACGTTGTGCATGAACAGCCACTGCATTCTGATTTCATTACTTTATGGGGTGGTTTTAATGTTGATTTCATGCTTGGTCCCTTTTTCTTTGAGACTTCTGCAGCAGCAAGTCATTTTTGCCTTACAAGAACAAGAATGCTTAGAGAATGTTCATGCCCAGTTTGGACATAATCGGATATTTCGAGTAGTTCTCCGAACTTGAATTCCTGCGACTTCTGGCTGTGGGGATTCCTGGAAGATCGTGTCTATGAAAGAATCATGCAGTCTCTGCCTGAATTAAAAGCAAGCATCAAGAAACCCTTCGCGCTACTATTAAACATGCTATAACGCGATTTGAACATGTAATTGAGACAAATGGAATTTGAACATGTAATTGAACAAATGCTGTGAATATATAATTCTTTGTGTTTCCTGTACTTTATGCGCCATTTTTTCACCAGGTGGTAGACATTTTTTTATTGTAAAACTCTCTTCACCATGATCAAATTTCATCAAAATCCGATCAGCAGAACGGGCTCTAGAGGGTTCTGAATAGTTTAACGTAAATGATTAGGTAAAAATTGCATATAAAATTTATATTCTTGTGAATTTTGTTTGTTATAGGTTGTCGCTTATGAGTAATTTTGATTGTAGATTTTTATTTTATGCAATAGGATGTGTATGTCGTGCTTAATTTGGGAATTCAATATTTTATTTATTTTTTTATATGTGTGAGTGGTCACGCGAAAAGGGACCTGAAGGGAAAATACGCGATTAATCGTTTGAAGACGTGTACGCTCAGTCCAATTGAAACTGAGAGGCGTGAGAAATATAATTAATATAAAAAATTGTTCACAAAATAATGTTCTATTTAGACTAAAATAAAGTTGAAAGTCCAACGATTGTTAATCACCAAAAAACAAAAAAATATTTCCAATCAATAAAATATTAAATAGATGTTTCTAATTCATTGAAGAGAATGATTATAATTTACATTGAAATTGTCTAGAACCACACGTTTCTAGAACAACAGTCCAAAAATTAAATGACTTGCATTCTGAGACCCCACCATAATCTCCAGATCTCTCACCAACCGACTACCTTTCTTTTAAGCGTTTGAACCTGTTTTTGAGAGGTAAAAAGTGCAAAAGTATAGCAACCGTCAAAAAAGCCAGTTCTTCTTTCTCCAGTCCAGAACGCTGGTTATCTATGAAACTAGAATAAAGGCACTGATATCTTGATGAGAAGTATGTAGCATCTAATGCTGTCTATTCTGATTAATAAAAGGTAGTTTCTGTTATTTGAAGTTTCACTATCAAATCCGACTTTTTGTATGCAACAACCTGAAATTTACCTTACTGCGCACTCATTCTTTGCGCTTATAAAAATACACTGTCATATCAATGAATTATGACCAGCACCCCTTCAAGGCACACGCATGGTTCGCCCCAACAACGATTACACAGTGCAAAAATTGCATAACAGGCTGAGAAAGCTTTAAAGCTGGTGCATCAAACGGCAGGTGCACGAGCCTCAAGATGGGTAAACGGACATCCAAAAACGGATGATAATAGGCTATCGCAGCAAGGGTGGCACCATCTCCGAAACGGCGCGATTTCTGAACTGTTCACGGTCCGCTATAGTGAAGGTGTACAAAGAGTGGACCTCAGGGACAGAAATCGCGTCCCAACGCTATCACTGTAAAGGGTCACGAGCCATCGACCAACGGGGTGAGCGGCGCCTACGACGACTCGTAAAAGGTGACAGGAGAGCCATAGTCCATCAACCGACCACCAGATTCAACAGTGGTGCCAACAGAGGTGTATCCGACATTACCGTTGAACGCACCCTGCTACGGATGGGCCTGAACAGTCGACGCATGGTTGCTGCACCCATATTGACCAGGGGTCATCGTCAACGACGCCTAGACTTTGCACGTGAGCACCGCCATTGGACCACAGACGAGTGGGCTAAGGTCGCCTTCTCCGACGAGTCAAGGTATTTGCTCCATAAGATTGACGGGCGATGGCGAGTGCGTCGTGAACGCCATGAAAAGAGACTGCAGGAGGCTATTGTGGGCCGGAAGAGTAGTATGTATGTGTGGGGGATCTTCTGTTGGGAGCAGTTAGGTCCACTGATTCGTCTAGAGGGCAATTTGAATGCCTGTGGCTATCTGTCAATCGTAGCGGACCAGGTGCACCCGTACATGCTCACGATGTTCCCCCAATGTGATGGTGTGTTCCAGCAAGACAATGCACCCTGCCACAAGGCACGTCTCCTTCTGGACTGGTTCGAGGAACACTCTACTGACTTTCGAGTGCTCCCTTGGCCCGCTAATTCGCCGGACATCAATTCAATCGAACATCTGTGGGAGCACTTTGATCTCCATGTACGGCAGCTGGACCCTCCACCTATGACTCTCGAAGCTCTGTGGAAGCGCTTCAAGCGGAATGAACTGCCATATCATCGGACACATACCGCGCACTTCTTGCGTCCATGCCACGACCCCTAGCTGCGAAGGGTGGCTACTCCCATTACTAAGCGGGTGGTCATAATTCAGTGATATGGCAGTGTATTTGCTAATATCCAAATATTTTTGATAACACAGTGCACATCAGCTCCCCTATTAAGAAAAATGACATTAAAGATAAAAGTGATTACGAAAGTCAGCATCTTCGGAAGTTAGAAGTCGACTGAGAACAAAGTTCCTCCCATTTAAAAATGATGAATTTCTTAAGTCGATTAATTCCCAGTATGAAGCAGTAATGTTTATAACAACAAAAAACGATATCCCATGTAGATAGCAATAAATCCATGATTTCATTTGAACTAATAAAAACGTGGATTATAGGCTCTTAATTCATCCCTACACGGTAAAAGATCATTTCCTTTCTAGAGAGAAATGCATTTTCTGCTAGAAACTAATAAAAAGAGATTTTTTTTTTAAAAAAAAAGGAAAGAAAACTGAAACTCAAATAGGCAACTTCCTTTTTTCTTTATTCGACCTTGAATTAAAAGAAGAAGAAGAAAAATAAAAACACGGCCGAAGAAAATGGAACTAAAGTTAAAAAAAGCAATAGTATGACGAGGATAAAAATAAATAATTTTTTTAACGTTTTCATAAATCAGAAGCAAAATCCAACAAATGAGTAAGAAAATAAAAGTGAGAAAAATATTAAAAAAAAACTTATAAGAGTAATCTCTCTTGGAAAATAATAAATAAACAGAAGCATGAAGAACTCTAAGTAACATGGGTTGAGTTTTATTAAGAATTGTTCTTTGATAATAGTAGAAGCAATGAAGCCAATTTAATCGTTAACTGTCTTTTCTCTTATTGCTGATTGCTAAGCAATTGACTTCCTCTTTACGCATCCACATCGTCGATTACTCTAGTTGTATTTTAGGCTGCCCTTAGCACGAAAACGGAATGCCTGTTTTAATTAATTAATGTAATTGCTGAAGAATCCGTATTTGAGAAATTGTGGAAAACCCATCAGGTGGAAAATTATCGATTGCCTCCATTCATTTTCAATTAAATAACCGATGGTGCTCTCTTGAATTTAGGGGCATTAGATATGCCCAGTAATGGAAAACTCGATTCTAAGCACGTTGATTTTGCTGCTAATTTTAAACATTATGAATACTATATATTAAGTCACGGAAATATCGGTAAACGCTCCTTATTGGTTTTACCATGTCCGTCAGTCTGTTTGTCTGTTCCCTTCTTACTTTCGACACCCTTTGTCGTAGACGTCTGAAATTTGGTGATTCCTGACCAGAAAAGGAACAAAATTTCTCATATGAACCTATGTCCGGAAATGGACGGTTTTTCTGTAATAGAGCAATTACTACAGAACATGACATTACTGTGGCATTAATTGTGTCAACGTTAGAAAACATGTTCGAAGTGGTCTCCTTGGGATGCGGTGGAAGCGTTCGCATGTCGCATCATGGATTGCTCCACTCGTTCGAATGTTCCAGCCTGTATTCGAATAGCCTGCGTTGACACGCTGTTCAAGTGTCTCCATGTTCAATAGGAGCTTTGGACCGTTCTCGGCTTGTTCCCGTTATGAATACCCGACTATTGTACCTCCGTTGCTCGACGATCACTCACAAGTAAGTCTGCAACAGAAAAAAAACACATTGTCTATATAATTATAGGGGCATGATGTCATGCATACAATTATTACCATTTCCATGAAAACTATGCATTTCGGAAATACGTTGATATGAACTTTTTTGTTACTTTTCTTGTGAGGAGTTACCTCCTGCTAAAGTTTGCCCCTATTGTTTTAGTTTAACATGTACACAGATGGGCTAACAATTTATGAGTAGATGCATCTATGGACTTTACATAATAGTAAAATGGAAAGTTTACATTCCAGATTATTACATGTATTGAAAGAAGACGATCACTTATCTTGATAAAAATTTGCCAGAATAATGAGTAGTAAGTAGCCTAGTTCGGCGCAATCAGCGCTTAACAAAACCACTTCAGTTTCTGTTGTAGTTGTAGAAGTCAAAGGTGACTTATATTCATTCCTTAATGTCTGTACAAATTTTGGACAAACATGACCATTAGAGGTCCAGCGTTTGCAGCTCGCCCAAGATTGCGCTAGATCCCTAATATAGATGAAAAAGTAAGGAAAAATTACACGACTTGGATTCGAGCTAGGGACCACGAGTCTCTAGCTCTTACCTCTACCAACTGGGTTGCCGCGGCGCTGGTACAGTAAAGCCGTCTCTCCAAATATCCTAAATACTGCTAAGCAGTCAAAATCCAATGACCGGGCAAGCTCATAGGTCGGGAATTTCTCCAAGCTGGTAGAGGCGACGAGCTAGAGACTCGTGGTCACTGGTTCGAATCCAGGTCGCAGAAGCTATGGGAGTGATTTGATCTATATGGCATACGAGTATGTAGAGAATGAAATCCAGTACGTAGATTTCCTCAAAACAAGACCATCATTTCTGTAACGTTTAAGCCAGAGTTAAGGGAGCCAATCTCCTTAGACTCAGGCGTCTACTATTTTCCTATACACTGCTTGTGGGGAGGGGGGGGTGCGAGTTCATGATTAAATGGCTTAGGATCTGTCGATATAGTATTCATATAATTTGGTAAGTCTAAATCTTTTCAGGGGATTAACAGCATTTGATTAGTTGTAATAATGAAGAGAATTAATGGGTTTTTATGATTAAGATTATCCGATTCGAGAGACTGTACGGATTTTCATCGATATACCCGTTTGTCTATATATAATTTTAATCGCCTACACACAGATTCGTAGCCGGAGCTCACTTCATCAGTTTAAGAGCCATTGTATACACGAGGTTATTCATAACTCCTTCACACATTTCAAAAATTTTCAACTCGGTAACGAATTAAAGGATAATGGCCTCAGAGATATCAAAAGTAAAGCAAACTAAACTAAGTTATTTTTCAAGCACACCGCTGCATCCTAGTTTCGTCTGCTGCCGCTAGGGCGCAGGTGCAACAAAAATGGCAGTCTTGGAACTTGAGAAGGCATATTGTGTCTTGGAATGCGTAGTGACTTTGCAGCAAGGATTTAGCGAATTATCTGAACGACAAGATGCCACAATGTTGGATAGGGTGCACAGCCGGCGGTGATCAAACCTTAATCCTCTGGCCACCAAGGCTCCAGATCTGAATCTATATGACTTTTTTTTCCTTGGCTTGACGTGAAGGACAACGTGTTCTTCACTTTCCTTCTGAACTCAATGAACTGCTACGCCAATGCAATTGCAATCATCGGAAATGACATCCTGCAGCGCATGTAGTCAGAAATGGATTATCGCTTAGCGCGTCACGCAAGTGGACACAAAGATCATTTACAAATAATAATAATAAAAAAAGAGCATAGACAAACTAAATTTATCTTTTATTTAAATATCAGGAAGGCTACTGTTCTTCGTTTCGTTACGGAGTTGTTAATTTTCAAAATGTGTCAAGGAAATAATCTTGTACTTCATATTATGATTGGCGCTTTAACTACTTTTTACGATAACTTGAAAATGAATTATTTTTTCAAATTTTGCTTTCAGTCGCATGCTCATCAAGGTCTTAGCTCGAGGCGTCAACTTTTTAGGCATTTCTGTGGATTCAATCAGGTATTCCCGCGGTAACAGTGACAGTTTTAAAATATTCCCGTTCCAAGATATGGCACGTGACATATCAATCAATTTGTAATGAGTCATGAATAAATACATGTTATTTGTTGTTTATCATTTAGGCATTGTTCACTCTGGTTGGAGCACGCGTCCGTAATGATTGCTTCGTCGAGGTACGCGCAGGCTTTATATAATACATGTTCTTTTAATCTTCTGGTCTGTCCACTCCATTGTTGGTCTGCTGGAGAGTAGAAAATACGGTCTACAGATATACATGGGCATCGAGCTCCATTGTTAAAATGAAGCTAAAGTTTCTAGCTCCCAATAGGGCGGGAACTATTGAAAAGTGGCGCTGCATGTACAATCGACCCAACTGCGTCTGCAGCGCCGCCCGCCCTATCGGCAGATAGAAACTTTACTTTCATTTTCAGTTTCAATGAAAAACCCAATGACGTATATTAAAGATAGACTCCGAATCCTATTGTTGTAACTTGAAGCAAATTGGGAAGCTCCATGCCCAGAACTGTCATGGCCGAAAGTGAGTGAAGATTATGCAAAACACATGGCTAAACTGAAGAGTAGCTGATTAATAATTCTTTCATACGCCGATCACGGAGTGATAAGTTTATCTTTTCGTTTACTTTGTATTTGAAATATTTTATTATAGTTTATAAACAATTTTTCTATTATGGTTTCAATTTCAATTTCGTTTCGATTGTCTTTCAGTTACGTATTTTCATTTTAGTTACGTATTTTTGATTTATTTTTGTGGAAAATGATTTCTGGTCCTTTTTCTTGTTTGTTTGTACACTTATACGCAGTTTAACTTTGAGGAATGGTTTTGAATTAATTATTCCTCAGGCCCAAAATCTTCAAAAACAAAGCAGCCAGACAGCTAATTACTTCACGGCTCACTCCTGCCCAGAACTATCATGGCTCAATTTGCTTCACTTTTTGCCGCTGTTAACAATAGGATTCGGAGTCTATCTTTAATATACGACATTGGAAAAACCTCTGTCGTAGGTCACGGTCGGCCCTAGTGCGATCTATGCGGCACCTGGCGCAATCTGTTTTCCTTAGCTTCTCGAAACAATGGAAAATGGCGGAAGCTCGATGACCATGATTATCTACAGACCGTGGTAGAAAACTATATAAAGAAAGAACGGACAATTCATTATTGCAGGCAGCCATTTTGATTCCTATTTCTTATGATGATTGCTTCTTGTTTTGCAGCAAATTCAAATTTCAGATGCACATTCTCCTCTAACTTTTGTCAAAAAGGAAGTGTTCAATCTTCAAATTTGAATTTAGCTACATCCCAGGCTTAACAATGAATTTTAACAATCCTCCAACGTAACAAGATATTAGCTAAAGTGTTCAGCCATAACCACCGAGAGAGAAGGCCTCCGCAATGAAACTGAATACATTGTTGCATCACATAGATAATGCATTGTTATTCGTAGTTCTACCAATAATAAGCCCTGAATTTGCACTATCTATGATGACGTAACAATGTATTCAGTTTCTTTGTGGAGGCCTTCTCTCTCGGTGGTCACGGTACAGCCATAATCACCGAGAGAGAAGGCCTCTGCGTTGAAAAGTAATACATTGTTACATCATCATAGTTAGGGAAAATTTATGGCTTATTATTGGTAGAAATATTATTAACCTTGATCGGCTATATCGTAGCCCACGAGAAAGACAGGCCCTGGCGCGGAAAAGTCACATGATCATCTTAGTCCGAATAACAATAGACATAGTAATCCGGTGTAACCTGCTTTCAGTAAATGGTGGAGGCCACAGTAAAGATTAAAGGCTTGTTAACCTATGTCTTCGTGTCTAATTTCGTATACGAATACTGCATAGAGCGCCATTCCATGCTGGTGGTGACCTTTTGAACTAATTTTTTTTTTTGGTGGGTATGAACTTCCCATGCCCTCTTGTATAATATTACCAAGTATTATAGCTTTTGGTCCAGTAGTTTTTTTTATGGCCATGTCAAAATGGAACTTTAATTAGAAAGACCCTGTATATATAGCAGCGCCGCCCTATCGGGAGCTAGAAACTTTAGTTTCATTTTCAGTTTCAATGGAGCTGGAATTGAGTGGGCCAGAAATTTGATGACATAATACTGTCGAATTTAGTATATTCGCCAAAACTTTTAAATAAATAATTGATAAATCAACGTGAATGCATTGCATACTTCACCATTAACATTGGGCATCAACTAGATAAGTAAAATAACTGTACCAGTTAGGGAATTCAGATCACGCTAGAGACTCTAAACAATGGAAAATGGTGGAAGCTCGATGATGATTTAGACCACGGTCTATAGATATTCATGATCATCGAGCTCCATTGTTAAAATGAAGCTACAGTTTCTAGCTTCCAATAGGACGGGAACTCTATTGAAAAGTGGCGCTGCATGTACAATCGGCCCAAAAACGCCTGCAGCGCCGCCCTATCGACAGACAGAATCTTTACTTTCATTTTCAGTTTCAATGAAAAACCTCTATCGCAGGTCACGGTCGGCCCTGATGCGATCTATGCGGCACCTGGCGCGATCGTTTTCCTGAGCTTCTCGAAACAATGGAAAATGGCCGAAGCTCGATGACCATGAATATCTATAGACCGTGATTTAGACCATGGTTGAAACATTGTTAAGCTTGGGCTGCACCCAAAGTCATGCAATAGAGGGGACAAAAATGGACTCTTCAGTAAATATAGCAGACCAACAATGAAGTGCACAGACCAGAAGATTAAAAGACAATGTTCTTAACAATTGACGGAAAACTTCATTTAGGTTGCCAACAAAATTACCAGGAAAATAAAACTAAATATGAAACTAAAATTCAGTAAACATTTTGATCGACTTAACAAATTCGTCTATTAATTTTCTCAAAGTTATTCTACAAATTTAAAACAATAACTACTACTACGCCACAGATAAAGACTCCTCCTTGTTTACAAGATTTTTTAGTTTATGACTGATATTCCGCGAATTTTTTACAAATATCTCGACGATTTTTGTTTTATAAAAATTTTGCCGTAGAAAGTTTTGCCTAATTTTGCTATAGAAATTTGGCTTTTCAGCTCAGATTCTATTACCATCAAATTACAGACCATCAAAATCTACAGACTAATTTGCTTTTATCTTCCATTTCACATGTTGTCGCTTCCTGAAAAGTATCTGGAATCATAGCATCACAATAATTAACACATGTATAATGATAGCCAAATTCTTCATCAAACCGAAGTGGAGTTTTGACTCTTCACTTAGACTGTCTTCTTTCAGTGGATATCGATAATTTTGACATTAATAGGATCAAAAATTCAAGTAAATGGCAAATGCTAGAATGCATACAAGTAATCCTAATTAATTTTTCATCTTAGTCAGGCACCACTTTTTTAGAACTGTTATTACGGAGAAACTAAGCTGGTTCACAATAAAGTTTCTCATCCAGCAGGAATGAATGTAATCGACTACTTTTCAGTAGAAGTCACAAATTATGTATGAAGTGTATATCTATTATTCAAAGTGCCGCCTTCATATAGCCTATACATGCTCATTCGCATATGAATCTTCCGAGTTAGGACAATTCCAGTGTTGCGGAACAGCATCTAATAAATATAGTCTCTAAGTTTTCAAACAGCTAAATTTCTTTTTGAACAACTTTTCTCATGAAAGTCTTCTATTATTTCCTTTTAGTATTCTAATTAGCATGTTGCTTGTGCCAGATATTCATTGAATCCATCATTATCAACTGACCACTAAGGAAGATAACAAGAACAAGGAGAAACTTTCAGCATGTTTCTATGAATGTGTGGAATAAGTTTAGAAGATATGCGTAAGGGGAAAAAAACGACCTGTGTTTTTGATAGACCTTAGTACCTAAAACAAGCCAAACATAAGAATCTATATATTCGATATTTTTTTATACCGAACTAGAACGCAAGAATTTTCATTTTATGTAACTTATATTTTCTAAATAAATCGGAATTTTCCCCCCACAATATTTTTAAACTCCGAAAAAGGTGAAATTATTTATGATTCAGGCAGAGACCAAAAAAAGAGAAGAAAAACGCGTCTAAAAGTAGCCGATTTAGAGTTTAAGATGTTTGCAGTTTCAGAAGAGGGGAGAAAATAGTAGAGACAGAGTGAAAAAGAAGAAAACTAGGAAGGCGGCGGCAAAAGAAGGGTTTGTGCGTGGATGGTGGTGGAGGAGGGTTAGGAGGGTCGATGCGGTGAATTGGTATGAATACAAACGAGCTTCGCGATGGCTCCGTTGCATGTCAGAGATTGGTACCACATGAACCGTAGCCCCGCAAAACTGCTGAGTTATTGGGCGACCTTAAAGGAAGCCAGAGTGGCCTGAAATGAGGAAGAAGGAGAATGGTACGCGAGTAATATCGGTGGTGAAGAGCAAAGATGAAGCCATCATTATTTCACAACAAGCAAGGGAGCCCATCACGCCTCCTCCCTTTACTGCCTGTTCTTCGGAGGCCCTCTAAGACAAGGATTTAGGGGGTACCGACGAGCGAACGCCGTAGCGCTTCTTAATAGCCGGGATAAAAACCGCTAGTGTAATCAGAGAGAGAGAAGAGAGAGAGAGAGAACTTAAGAATCACCCAGATAGAACCGGAACATGGCTCGTCGTTGCCGCGTTCGGTCATTGAGCCTTCAACCCTACCCCCTTCTTACTCTCTCCTCCTTAACCCCTCAACAACGTACCAAGCGCTTCACGCAAATATTGAAAAATATTTCGGACGCTTATCATTCAAAGCACCAATAAACAACTGGGCTGCCGAAAATCATCCCTTAAAGGAAATGACGACCACGGAAATTCGAATAAAAAAAAAGTGGGAAGGGGTTTTTGAAGGATTATGAAAAGGAAACGCGAACGGCGAAAGATAAACAGAACGAAGAAATGCCAAAAAGGAAAAAAATACATAAAAACTGACGTTCGTTAAAAGAAAAAAAAAGAAACTTCCAAGTGAGAGGAAAATAGGATGGAATCAGTTTGAGGAGGAAAAGAGGAAACGAGATTTAAAAAAAAATAAGAAACCGAAGAACTGCATTAAAAATCATTCCCTCCCATTGCTTAAAATCTCAGGTTGAAATGATACTTATGAGCTATAATAATTTGGTTCATTTCGGAATAAAATTGTTGAAAATAGCGCCAATTATAATAGCAAACTATTGCGATTTCTAAAAAGAATATTACAGATTAGAATGACATTTTTAGAAAACAAGCACCTTAACCTGTAATAAGAACTCTAGTTGTAATAAAGTCTCTACCATATTTCATTTATTTCATTTTCATTTAATTAAGAATAATTACAGAATCCAACCAGGGCCAGAATGGCCGAAGGCCGACGAGTTAGGTCCCTGGATGGAGATAAAATAAGAAATACACTAAAAAAATAAGAAATACAATCAGCATAAATGATAATATGAATGCAATAGATTAAAAGGGATTGTAGGAGAAGTTAGAGAAATATTTCTTCCTTTTGAAAATGGATAAGGAAGGGGAAGAGCGTATTTCGATTGTTAGATTATTCCACAGTCTGATTCCTGCATTAGTAACGCTCTTAAGTTGGTAAGAGCGTTTAATCAGAGGGAAAGTGAGAGAGCCATTATTCCGTAAATTAGAGTTGAAGAGCGCAAGATAATAAGAGTACAATTGAAAAATGGGCATAATACCTGCTGAGGGTAAGAGATGGGAGACTGGGTCGGATTTTTTTAGTTTAAACAAAATTCTGACAAACCATTTCTTAATACGATGTAGTTTTAAGTTTGTTTTGGTGGTACTACCCCAAAATTCAAGGCCGTAAATAAGTGATGACTGAATGAGAGCAAAATAGAGTAGCAGCAGAAGGTTTTTAGGCAGGAAATGAAGCCGTGAGAAAAGACCGAGCCGGTAGTTTAAAGTAGAAGATAAGTCATTGATATGGGCATCCCAGGAAAGATTATAAGAAAGATGAATTCCTAGAAATTTATAAGATTTAGTAGGAATGGATTCCTTTGTATTATAGTAAGGTAAAATTAACTATGTTAAGCTTTTTGTTACGTTGGCGGAAGATTATATAAGTGGTTTTCTCAAGATTAAATTGGAGGTGATTTAAATTGGCAAAGCATTTTAACTATATTGGCAAAGCAATTTAACTATCTGATGGCATACTTTATTGCTTTTGAAAATTAAATCACATTTTAATAACTTGGCATAAACTTTACTGTTACACATCTTTATTAAATATCGCTCATGACCAGAAAAACCGGTAATGAAGAAATCAGCTCATGAAACTACCACAATTCTTCCACAGCCAGTTTTGCTTTTAACATTTAGCGACATTTATCCGTCATAGGCAAATTGCTCAAGCATCTCTCAAGAATCAATACAAATTAACCTTTAATTTAAAGTTTTGTATTTTAAATTAACACGTCCCCTATATGTCCCAAAATGTAACTTAAATACGAGGATTATTCAATAGAAACCTATTTAGAAGCTGGGAAGCAATTTTATTCAAAGAATTTAAAAGAAAGTTCCATGAACATTAAGGCATGAGTCCCATTGTGGTACAGATTCCCATCTGGTAAAAATCCAGAGGTTGTTGGCGCAGCCATCGCGTAACAGCAAACTACACGTCAGTGTCGGAATTTTATAAATACAGGGTTAGCAAGAAATAAGTTTCTCAATTCAAAGGGTTGTAGAGTAGTGTTTCACCGGCTAGCCTAAGTGTCGATACACGATACGTTACGATATTTGACGGCAAATATATATCGTACCGGATATATCGGCATCGTGACAACGATATTTCGATACGGTATGCGATATTTTTTAATATTTATGCTATAAACTACATTGACACGTCAAAAATTATTACAGAATGAAATATCGTGGTTTGCGTATTTTTGTTATTATTGTCACGATTTGCTTTAATTGATTTTCTGAATATATTAAATATTATTTTTTAACTCAAACATCATTTATTTCAATGAGGACGAATTACATCAGCGCAACGGAACGAAATGTACATGATGCAGCTAAAGCCAAAGCCTAAGACTTAGGCTGAATGTAACAGTTCAATAGTGATTCCGTCAGCCGGAAATACGATAAAGTTTACGCATTTTAGCTTTGATCATGCATTTCTTGCTTTGTTTATTATATGTACTGGTACTGTAACTGTAATTCAAAATAGTCGATATCCGATACTAAGTCGACCGTATCGGTCAATTTAAATTTTCGATACATATCGAAATATCGTGGTTGCGTATCGAACGATAGTATCATATCGTGAAACACTACGTATTGTAGAGTGCGTTCTATTGGTCCAAACGAGATAAAATTTGAACTACAGATAATTCAATCCATGCGCTTGACATTTATTAAATAAAAAATTTTACTACAAATATTCACCAATAGATGGCGATCCAACACAAATGGTATTTTTTTTGCATATATGGAAAATGTGAAACATCATTGCATTACAGCGCATGCCCATTAACATTTTTCTTCGGATAAAAAGACAGCGGATTCTGTACGAGCAGTAGTTACTGCTCTGCACATCATGCCTACGTTGCCTGAAAAAGCGTTACTGGTAAAATTGTTCTACCAGAACCAGCAGAACGCCGTTGCAGCTGTAAAGGAATTCCGTTGTATGAAGCTTACTTTATTATGTTATTTCACATTGATAAAGCATATGAAATGTGGTTATGTTTACTACAGTGCCACATATCGGCGGATTATCTTACTAAAATGTTTTATTTAATTTAGAAATGTCAAGCACATCATTTGAATTATCTGTAGTTCAAATTTTATCTCATTTGGACCAATAAGAACGCATTCTACAGCCCTCTGAAGTGGGAAACTTATTTCTTGCTAACCCTGTAGTTCTCACAATAATGCTCGATATTTCAGAAAGTTCCCTAACGTTAAGGCGCCTATTGGCACGTCAAGCATTTTCCAACTATCTGAGGCTGCAACACGAGCATGTCCTGGACAGGCCAAATCTTTCATGGATTCCCTTCCTTGTCGAATTTTCTTACACCATTCAGCCACTGACGTATGAGAATAAATTTGGTCGTCGTATACAGCTTTCATTCTCGTAAAAATTTCCTTTGACTAATTGAATAACAGCACGCACATTATCTTTGGATGGATTATCTACCGTGAACGCCATCTTCCAACTAAACCACAACTGTTAGAAAGAAGCAAACAGCTAATATGTGTGTGACAGACGAGTCACTAGTACTTAAAACAATGCATATAAACTGCTTTCCGTTGTCTAGGCGATACCTTCGTGGCTGCGCAATTCAAACGTGTTTCTATGGAACAATCCTCGTACATCAAATTTGGTTCGTGAATGAGAAACGCTAATCCTTTACTAAAGCAGATGGTGTACGCAGTCACATTAGCGACAGCGTTACTGAAAATTCAGATATAAACCGAATTTGAACCTGTCCAATGACAATTTTTCCCATTAAAAGTAACGAGCTTCAACCTTAGAATGTTTATAGAGCGGGACGATCTAAGTTTTTGCTGCTGAAGAATTCCTTTCGATGATAGTGTCGAACGATTCGCCATAGACGACAATGTTGCTAAGCTATGAAGTGCACGAAAATACTCAGACACCATCTATAAAATCGAATTTCAATCGTACAGGTATATAGGTCTCATTCTGCTAGGTTTTCACTCATTTTCTGAAATCTGTCCAATTAAGCCTGAGAGAAAATAGTCTTCTCGTGTTAAAGAATAGGAGAGTCGCCTATGTAAATAATAAGCCTTCGTGAAATGAAACAATTTGATCTTAATAAAATTCATATTTTAATTTTGCTATCGGCATCTCATTAATGCGAACTTAGCAGACCAGCTTTGTAGAGGAACGCTTGAAAATAAACATCCTTCCCTAGAAAAAAAAATGTTGTTTAAGCTTTATGTTGCTTCTCTAAACATTTTCCTTAAAAGCGTGTTTTAACGTTCAAAAGTTGTTTCTACTGCATGCATTGGAAAGTTTTGCGAAGCCTTTGCATTTAAAGAGTCTTAAACAAAATATTCTATAAATGCATTTAGAACATTCGTATTAATAGAATTTAATTCTTAGAATTTTAAATTTAAATATTAAAATCTGCATTTTCAATTCTCAGATGAGATATAAACTTTCAAGTTTGACTAGAAAATTATAAACAAGTGCAATGAACAAGGATTAAGGCAAAATAAAAGACAAAATAAACAAGAATTTCTCTAACGCTGCCAATTGTAAGTTGTATTTATATTCCGGATTTAACCGTCTGCTTGTTTTTCCCTTCAGTTCCCCCCCCCCCATTCCCACCCCCCTCTCGCTTTACATTTTAATTCAAAACGAGTCAATTGTGAGAAAAGGAAGACGGAAACAAAAAAAAAACTATTAGTCTCTTTTATTGTTCTTACACGCGGTGTCTTTGTTCTCGCCATCGTATACGACTAACAGCTTCTTTTTTATGTTCCTTTTCTTTTATTTTTTCCTTTTTTTATTTGGAGCTGCTGGGAAAACAATTTGCTCGGTTTTCCTCCTCCCCCTCCTCTTCCCTCCATCTCTCTCCTTCTTTTTCTTACTTATGTGAGCGACGGTGTTACGTTTTAGACGCAGAGCGCAAACGGTGGAAGAAAGGAAAGAGAAAAACATGGCGTCCGACTTGCTTCCAGGAAGTGGCTTTCCGTCGACAGCTTTGTTGCTTTGCTCGTCAGTCTCTCCAGAAAATTTTCTCCGGAGCTAAAAGGAAAAAGACGAACGGACGAGCGGACGAGAGCCAAGGCACCACACAACCGGAGCCTTTTTTCCTTCCTCTCCCCCTTTCCCACCCTCTGTTCGTCGGCCCCGCTCTCTTCCTAACACCCATTCCGTTTCTCTGGCATTTTGTGCATGCGTGTCTGTGTCTGTGTGTTGGCAACTTGGAACATTTCCAGCTATGGCGTCGGGCCGGCTGAGGATGGAGAGAGGGGGATGAATGTAGGAGGGAGGGGTAGGAGGAATAACGCAACGAAGCAGGAGATAAGGCGACGTAAACTGATGGAACCATCATCCCAACATTCTTCCTACTCCCCACCACCTACCATCCTTCCCTTTACTAAAACCCCATGCTTCTTCCAAACCCTTTTTCTATCCAGCGTACCAATCTTTTTCTTTCACTTCCTTCACTTGGCTGACTCTGTTTCGTTGTTATTCCCTACCCCCCTTCTCCAACACAGACACACACATACAAATAAAACACACACCCCTACCTTTTAGAATTCAGTTAGACGACTCCGCCAATGAGAAAAATGGAAACGAAAGGGTTTCCGGGAACGAATTCTCACAGAGGATAAAAAAAAATTAGTGTTCAACAAATGAATGCTCGAGGAAATCTCCAACAGAAATTCCACAAGAGGAGGGGGAAGGGGATCTATTGCATCCCCTTACCCATGAAAAAAAGATATAGAAGTATATAGTAGCGCTTTATTTATTTATTTTCTGTCACTGTTATCAAAATTGTTTCAGTTATTACTTTGCATTTCAAATTTAATATAAACGCAGATAGCTCTCCAAGCATATTGAAGCATCTCAAATTGGCATTAAGTGTCCAGAAACTCTGGCATGCCTAATGTGAAAATATACAGCCCTGAAAAATGACTTCTCAACTAATCAAAACAAATAAACAAAAAAATCACCGACTCAAAAAGTTCTGCTCGTCGCGGCGGTCTTGATGTAATGGTTATTTCAACAAAGTTAAAGTTTATATCTTTACGTTTCATTTATCATCTTCATACATCATCACCTTCTAACTTAAATTTTTAAGGTTTAAAATATTTTAGTGAATTAAATTATCTCTTTTTATACCATTACTCTCAAGCGAAGAGCGCGGGCGCAAAAACATGAAACGTCAATAAAAGAAACCCAGCATACCAATCTTTTTGTAAAGTTTGTCCAAAAAGTTATAAAGCCACACAAATTATTAAACAAAGAGCAATGTATACACAACAAAACAAAAAACCCATTTAATCACAAACTTGTGATAACAAAAGAAATATACTTATCCAAAAAAACATTGAAAAAATGACAGAATAAAAAATAATTCAACAATTACTGTCCAAAAAGTATAAAGCCAGTTCCTAAATAGCGTCAAAATAGATAACTAATTATAAGATGATATCTACCAACAGATAACACTTCATTATGTATGCAAATTGCGACTAATTCCAGTAAGGTTAATGACTAAAAAGTAATAAACATTTACTCAAACCGAATAATGCCTCGAGATATATCACTGCATGAGTATGAAAAGTGTCAGATCAAGATCCTGCATGAAACTGGTCATTCAGGAAGAGAAATTGCTAAAATACTGAGACGATCACACACTGTCATAGACAATTTCATCAAATTGAAGAACAACTACGGCAAGAAGAAGGCATCCGGACGTCCACCAATACTTACTTTAAGAGACAAAAGGACAATAATCAAGAGGATAACCACAGAAAACATGTCCATCAGTGAAGTGTTATCAAAGAGTACTATAGCAAATGTCATCCATGAGACTCAGACATTTGTTTACAGGAAAATGTTTGCTCGACCTACCTTCTTACCAAGGCACAAAGAGAAAAGACTACTTTGGGCCAAAGAAATTTTGTCACGGACAACTGAATGGCACAAAGTCATCTGGAGAAATGAAAAGAAATTCAATTTTACTATTCTTTGATTCATTGTTCTTTATGTTTTGGTATTATTTTCTGGGGGTCCACTACTTCTTATAATCTTACTAGACTCCTTAAACTGCAGAAATGGTTTCTCCGTACCCTTTTGAAACTTCCTAAACCTCATTCTGTTTCACATTTTTTCTCTTCTCTAGGAATCCTGACTATTAGCCAAATCTATTTCATCCAAATATGTTCTTTTATTTATAAATCTATTAATCAGATGCTAATCCTATCATCTCCCATTTCCATACGGTTACACTCAGATTTCCATAATTATACTACTCGTAATAAGACTGCGATCAGCCTGCCCTTAACCAAGAAGAATTTTGAGCGCAGATGTGTCTCATTCTCCGGGGTCAGATGCTGGTCTCAGCTTCCTACTAATATATGCTCATTATTCCCTTACGTCGTATTTAGGAAAGCAATTCGAACCTTTTTAATGTCTAATTATCTACCTTGAATTTAAATCATATTTTTTTCTTTTTTCTTTGTTTGTTACCTTTATTTTTGTTAATTATATCCTGTACTTAGTTCTATTCTGGTTACCTTCGGGGACCTACTTGTCGGCCTTATCGGCCATATGGACCCCGAAAGGTAAATTGTAAAAATTAATAGTAAATAAATAAATAAATTAAATAAATAAATAAATAAAAATCTTGATGGCCCAGAGGGCTGGAAATTTTACTGGCATGATCTGAGAAAAAAAATATCTACTCGAAACATCAACAGGAATGAGGTAGTGTGATGGTTTGGGGAACTTTCAGCTGGCATGGACGAACCAATTTAGATTCATTTCAGGCAGAATGAATTAGACGATGTATCAAGAGATGTTGGACACCCACCTTTTGCCAGTTGCAGAACAAATTGAGGGACCTTTCTTTGAATTCCAGCAAGACAATGCACCAATTCATAATGCAAATTAAACATTTGAATGGTTTCTTGCAAATGGGTTTCAAATAATGAACTGGTCAACCCTTTCTCCAGATATGAACCCTATGGCGAATGTTTGAGGTTGCCTTGCACGAAATGTGCACAAAAGACCGCCAATTTTCAACAATTAACGATTTGAAAGCTACAGTAAGAGATGTCTGGGAAGAAACAAACCAAAATTTCCTGCAACAATTGGTGAACTCAATGCTCAATCGTGTTTTCATATTAATTCAGAAAGATGATGGATTTACTGAGTAGGGGAAGACCGCCTAATTTGGACCACTGCTTAAATTGGACCACTGTTATATCTGCTGAAATAATTCTCCTGTACGTCGCCAGGAGTGTGGAGGGCTTAGAATATGTTTAGTTTTACTCGTTAAGGAAAACCGAAAGTTATTCGACAGCAAACAAAGCACCACGAGCTGAAAACGAAAATTTCATCAATCTGATCTAATTTTTACACTTAATTGGACGATTGATAGATTGGACCATAATTTATTGCGGTAAATTATCTTTAATAATATCAAATCTGCCATTAAGAAATGCTGTTTTAAAATGAAAGTTAATCACTACCGATCCATACCTGCATACTGTTAAGCAAAACGTAGAAAGTGAAGGGTTTGCTTAATTTGGACTATGCATGTATGCCTATATGAACCAGTGGTCCAATTTAAGCAATTAAAGGACCTGTTGAAAATGAATTTTTCTTTTATATAGGAATGTCAAAAAAAGAGGAAAGTATGGATTGTGGCAGGAGGAGATGATGGAAAGGGCTCTCTCAGCATTCAGGAATGGAGATTTCGGGTTGAATGAAGCAGCAAGGATATATGGAGTTCCAAAGGCCACTTTGAAGAGGCAGTTAGATGACAGAAACAAGAAAGCCTTAGAACACAAGAAGGCGTTTGGAAGAGATCCAGATTTGCCAAAAGAGACAGAAGACGCGCTGGTGGATATGTCCTCAATTTGGAACAAAAACTTTTTGGAATCAGCCGTATTGAACTACGTTGTTTAGCATATCAGCTGGCAGAGCAAAACGGAATCGATCATCGTTTTAATCGAGAGAAAAAAATGGCAGATGACAAATGGTATTACCGTTTTATGGCGCGACACCCGGAAATTTCATTGAGGCAGCCAGAACCTACGTCTGTTGCAAGAGCTCAAGGCTTCAAAAAAGAAAGAGTTCAAGCATTTTTCGAAGTGTTAACAAGAAAGAGTTCAAGCTGATGCCCTTTGGTACTGCAAAATTTGTGATGCCAATGTCATGAAGCTAATGATCCAGTGCATGAAGTGCCATGTTTGGGTACACCAAAAGTGTGCAAAGTGTCTGCCAAACAAAAAAAAATTTATTGTTGCTAATGAAACTGACACATGAGAACATGACTAAAACTTTGATCTTAGTATTTTTTCCCAACCTGTTTAAGTGTATATATATAAATTTTGAATAATTCAACTTATTATAGTATTTATTGGTCTTTTTCTAGATGGTCCAATTTAGAACAAATGCAGTCCAATTTAGGCGTATATACGCCTAATTTGGACTTTTGGTTACCCATATATAAAAATTGATAACAAAACTGATATTAGCAATAAAATTAAATGTACACAGCAATTTGGTTCAATATAAACCTAGATGCCTTGCAAACAAATTAGGCGGTCAATATCTCAAATAGTTTTCCGGAAATCGCCTTCAATGTAAAAGTGGTCCAATATAGGCGGTCTTCCCCTACTCTAGTGCCTGGCTTTATAATTTTTGGGCAGTAACTCCGACCCCACTGGGACAATTAGGCCCAAACTTCATAATAAGGTAGATCTTGCCTAGAGGAATCTGAATACCGAATCACCCTCCAGAAGTCCCATCTAACTCCCACCCCCGTAACTCTGACCCCAGTGGGTCAATCAAAACCAAACTAAATAGTGAAAGTATTCAATGGTCTTATTGAGGATTTTTACAAGCCAAACCATACAGATGTTTAAATTATTGATGAAAATATGAAAGAAAATTCCACAGCCTGGATTCGAACCAGGAACCTTCTGCTCACCGTGCAGACGCGCCAACTAATTGCGCCACCGTGGACATGGAAGCATTAATGCTATCTATATGCCTTTACGGCTGGAGGTGAGCAGAAGGTTCCTGGTTCGAATCCAGGCTGTGGGATTTTCTTTCCTATTTTCATCAATAATTTAAACATCTGAGGTTTGACGTGTAAAAATCCTTATAAGACTATTCAATACTTGATTAATGAATATTACGCCAGTAGGAAAGATAGTCCCAGCCTGCGAACTGGGTACTGCTCCAACAATGACCACCGTGACGCCAGACGTTATAAGAGGTACAAATTATTGAAAAGGAAAATCAACATAAATAGCTTCAACAAAACACACGACCAATTTATTTTTTAAAAAAGTAGCAAATTTTTCATGAAACTATTAAATAGGACTAAATCTGCATTAAAGCACTAAAATGGTGAATCACAACAATTACTTAAAAAATAAAGGTAAATATTTAAAAGCGAATTGTAATTTCTTTGCGGGAAAGGCTTAGTAATAAAAAAGAGGGAATTAAATTTTAGAACCATCAAGAAACTTGGTATATCTCAAAAGACAGTAAATAAGATACTTCGATAGGATCTGCGACTTGATAAGAGATACTCAGGCGTTCATCAACTCTTCCCTCGACGCAACGCAAACAAACTGCTCTAAGCTGTACAAAAAATATTTAGCAGGTGACCGATGGAAGTTTGTCGCCACTCTAGAAGAGGCTTGGATTTACTTGAACGATAGCAACAAAAAAAAAACGAGCCACCACCAACGCAAGAAAAAACTTATCAAATGGGTTGTCGTACAATGGCAAATTCACACTTCACTACCAAGTTAGTGTTTTGACAGAGTTTTTGCAAGATGCGCTTTATGGTCAATATACTACTCCAGCAAGATAAGGCGACCAATTATACAGCTAAATGAACCGTCAAATTTTTAACCAAATTCCACAACATAACTGGTATCAATATAGTCACTTTCACAGACATACACGAAAAAATAATACGACATTGCTCTAACAGACTTTTGTACCTTCAGATTGATTAAAGCGTGGCCTCAGAAGTCGCTCCCCACGAACTATTAATGGCTTTGGAACGCCTGCCTAGACATATGTCAAAAATAGGCTTATCCATTCTTCGCAGAAGTTCGTACTAATAGAAATTCTGCTGTCGGCAAGTAGTATGGATGGAAAGTCATAGAGAATAATCGGCGATGGCGAGAAGACATTTCGTAACGAAACCGACGAAACTTTCTCTGCGCCAACAATGTAGAATGAATCATCTCGCTATTATACCACCTTAGCAATCGACATAGTTCTTAAGGTCGAGTACTGGCTTTTAGAATAATTGAAAACTAAGTAGATTAATGAAAGTATAGCGAATCCTTTAGATGAATACTTGAGGATGTATGACTTTGAAAATTTGAATAAAGGCGAACCTGACTGACAGCGGATTAAACAGGAATTGTCTAGGGAAAGAGATACTTGGCTTTATTTGACTGAGGAGATTTAGTCCAAAGCCTGCCTTCTTATAAGGATTATTGTGATGGTGTTTTTGTTGTTATTATTAGGTAGGGATAAGAATTAGTCTTTTCAGTTCTTGCTTCATAGTGCAAACATAAAATCTCATGAAAATATGGGAATAATCCCTAAACAAGATGCCCCATGTAGCGTTAAGGATTATACTGGATAAACCTAGAAATACGATGTTGGTGATTTACATGGAAAAATCTTCACAATCAACTTGCTTACTTTACAAAATATTGATCGATCCTTTATTACAGTAGGTTGTTAAAAATTCACTTTTAAATTGAAAAGCTAGCAATCGTTCAGATGAATCGATTCCTAGTAGCCGCACCCCCCCCAAAAAAAAATATTACGAAGATCAAAAATTATTTAAGAATATAAATTCTAGTAAAAAGTAACATTAATGTTTAAAGGATCTCTCCTTCTTATATGCCAGCTTCTTATATTCAGTATGAATGACTGCATGATGAGGAAAACGTTGAAACCCGAGCATTATTAATGAACTCGGTTTGGGGTGAAGAGGTAGATGAAATGGTGAAATTATGGGTAAACCACAAAAATGTAAAACTATAGAATGAAAACAACTCTTTTCAGAAATCTAATACCCCTATCGTCCATTCTTACACGGGATCGGGAAGGGTCTTAGGGGGCAATTACCACGTGGAAAAAAAAATCATTACGATCCTTTATGTTTCACATGGAAAACACAACTCATCATAATTCGCAAGCTACCGAGTCGTTCGGAGCGAATTGTCCGTTATTTGCGGCTGTTTTGAGTTGGAGAACAGCAATAAATGCAGAGATTAAAGAGGGGTTGTTTTTGAAATGAATAACTCACAGAATTATTTTCCTTCTCTCCTTGTTCTTAAGAACCTTAAAAATTAAAAAAGGGCATCCATGTTTTTCCTTCTCCCTCCTCTTCTTGCTTGGAACATCTTGTTTCTAATTAAACAACGATGTAACTACGTAAGGGTGAGCATTTAGGTGCCCTCTAAAAGGGACCCAACAACACGGGCTCTCTTTCCACCCTCTCCCCCTTTTGTAAACCTGCCCACCCCAAACGATATCAACGGCGGCCACTGGTTCAAAGCGGCCTCTAGCGTAAGGTTCTGCGCCGGTTTATTCCAGTGTTACGGTTTATTTTACGATTCTCAGTGGTCGTTTTAACAGCTCACATACCAATTTAATTACCCCACGTGTTACTCTCCCTTATAATCGGACCATTCAAACCTCCGGGAAATTCTTTTGCTCTCAGTTGCTCATACACTTTGCACCACAGGGCGAGGGGGGGAAATAAGTGGTATCCCTAACTCCGGATTTTTAATGTGTTCCCACTTCCTTCGTTTATTAATTATTGCACCTTAAAGTATTTATGCACGTCTTGCTAAAATATACAGATAAACGGTAATAATTTACAGTTTAATTGTATAACTGACCACCACGCGATCAATCTTGCATTTCAGTATATTTGCCAGTTTTCAAATTCATTATGGTATCTAAAGAACTGATTTATTAAGTAGTACTTTAATAAGTCACTGTCATCAGATTTCGAGAGTTGGTTTATAGCGTTATAAATTCATTTTCTAGAATACCACGTCAAATACTGAATAAATTAAGAAAGCCTATTTCATAAGATATATTTTATCCATAATTAAACTTCTATTCAGAGCCATTTGTATCTAATTTATATTACTACAGTAAATCTAAAAATCAGTGGAACCTAAGTATTCAGAAAACTGCCCCATTTTGAGCATACACATCACTTATGCGGAATAGGCCTGATTACAGTGATCACGGTTCTCTTGAATCAGACACTGCATCTTTGCATTGCATTCTCAACAGCAGAACGTAAGATACCAAAAGAACGACCCTTAAGAATCTTCTACCCTTAAAAAACCCGGATATTATCTATGTTTGGATATTAAATCGGGTTTCGAACTGCCTTCTTTAAACGGACCGGTAGGAGGAGCTGCTTCCAAAAATTAAGGGCCCTATAAAGTAATGGTGTCCTTGAAGGCTCACGGAAACGAAGGAGCACTTAAAAAAAAAAAAAAAAAAAATAAGCAAGAAAATTTTTTCTTGTGCAATATATGTTGAAAATACAGGGTGTCCGTAAAGTCTCTCCGCAGTGGGAAATGACGATTCCATCGAAAGTCAGTCTGAGATGGAAACCGCAAAAACAGAAGGCACTTTCAACATCTCTTGTAAACTTGTGCGTATTCTCACCACTTATTTTTGTTTTATTGGATTATCCTAACATAAATAAAGTGCTATATTTTCCCGTTTATTGAATTATTCCTTTTGTTTTTCACTAGGGAGAGACTTTATGGACACCCTGTATATAAGGTGATCCTAAAGCCTAGCGCATGCTAAAAAGTTTTTGAGTTTTGAGGGTACCGCAACGCGGTTTGCGTAGAAATGATCAGAATGAGTAAAAAAAAATATGTATGGAGTAAAAAATGTAATCTGGATATCAGTAGCACTTTTCTTTACTAGAGCTGATAATTTTCATAATGCCTAATTTATTTTTCTATGAAGTTTGGGATTAATTAAATTCATAAATAGAATTTTTCTTTAATAAAAGTTTTCTATATCAGTGAGAGATCAAATTTTGTTTAAATAATTCGTTTGAGGACCAATGTTAATAATACGCTTCTTTAAATAATTTCCTATTTGGCTGCTAATTCCGTAACGAACAATGTTGCATTGAAGCTTAATCTAATGTCCTGTAGAGCGTATTCTTTGCGACCACTAGAATCATAAGACCGAACTTACCAAACTTCTTCGAACGTTGGTGTCTTGTACGTATGCCATTGAAACTGAAAAAGAAGTGAAAGGATTCGGAAGCCAACGAGAAAGAAAGGCCTGGAAGCGGAAAAGTCACCGCTTCAATCCATGGGGGGTGCTAGCAACAATCCAACCTTCATTATTTCCAAGAAACGGAAAAACACTGATTGTTAACATCCACGATGGAGATTTACTGTACAGGGAGTTTCAAATAAAGTGTAATGGCCAAATATCTGGAGAAATGCACATCGGATCGAAAAAACAAAACACACGTTTTTAAAGACTTTCAAAGAGCTATCCAATGATACCAAACTCGACCCTCACCTCACCACACTGAGGGTGAGAGAGAGGGCAACTTTGAAAAATTAAATAGGAATCCCTATTTTAATGGTATTTTCAGACTGTACACAACGTTTGAGAAATGTTTTATTCTTGGTGTTTTTTCAATAGATCCAACCGTTTAGGAGATAGAGGCACTGAATATGTGGGACTTTTAAAGTTTGAACCCAATTTTATTGATGAAGACGAAAAGATAGAGGGTGGATCTTAGAGACATTCCTATTTTACTTTTTGATGTTCTTTAAAAAAAATCTTTAAAAAAAGTCAGAATTTCAAAAATCCAAAATTTTTGTACACAAGCAAAGTCTTTGGGGCAGCAGTTCTATGGAGGCAGAGTCTGCGCGTGTGTTTTCATCACGGTGTCTTCGATGAAGTGATGCATCGAAGCTGTCACTCATATAATGTGGCAAGGTGTTCCATCCTGTATCAAAAATAGTGTGCATCCAGATATCATTGTCCTTGATATCCAGACAAAATTATTCAGTATAAGCCTATGAGGTTACGGAATAGGTTACTGGTCTTCTCGGAGTTATATGCTCCAAAATGAAAAGAATGTAACAACATCACTTGAGAAGCCACAACAAAATGGCAAATCGCAGTGACTACAATGGTTATTTCCTGAAGCTTATGGAGGCCCAAATATGACGATTTTTAGTTTATATTGTTTCATTCAAATACAAAAATGAGTCTCCTCTCTCCAAAAAATTCCCCAAAGCCAAATGCCTTCGACCTCCGTTCTGACCAGTGACGTGAATCAACCGCTTATCATAATCATCGTGAAGCAAATTCTGTAAATGGCTGATCTTGTATGAACAAGAAATTAACCCCCCCCCCCCCCGAGGACGGTATATAGAAGTAGTGGAAGCCCTGAGCTAATCTATTTTTTACCCTTTTTATCAGCAGTTTATATCTCTCATTGATGTTTTCGAATGTAGTATTTTGAAAATGTAAGAGAGCTCTTCGTTTCTCATTATTTCCGATCGAATGGTATATCACATGCCATATGTTGTTATTTGAAAATTTTAATAGTTCTAAAAACCATGAGACTGCTACCCCCACAATCCCGATCCCACTGGGAGAATTTGGACAAAACTTCATAGTAATGTAGATCTTACCTAGAGGAATCTGCATACCGAATTTCATTCCTTTACATATATATACCATATAAATTAGATAGTCCCCCGTAACTCCGGTTCCAAGGGCCAATGAAAACGAAATAGTGAAGTAGCTTACAAGCATATGGTAAGCTATATTCCAAATTTCAACTTTCTGCTTCAAAAGATGTACAAAGTATGAAGGAGACAGACAAACATTGTAAAACCGATAAGTAGCTCCATTCTTCCGCTACTTAATAAATTTAAACAATTTTGCGCAAGACTTTCCATACTGTGGAATATGGCATGCGCATGCGCAGTTAAACATTATTTAGTAAAATGCTTATATTTCATCAAATATTTGATATTTTTTTATTCTGATTGTAGGATGTTGTCTCTACTGTGGTTTGTCAAGTTTCCTGAAAATTGCATTGCATTGCGTTGAATACGCTGCATGTTATAAACAAAAAACTTACGAAAACAATTCGATTTTTTTAAAGAAATCTTTATATCTCCATGAATATACGTGCTATTCTCATATAAATGAACACGGATAAGTAAAAGAAGCTTCTTAATCCTACGCTAAACCTACAACGCATTTCAAGCGTTATTTTTTCAGGGTGATCCCAAACATTATTTTTTTTTTTTGTTCAATTTGTTGCTGGTCCCCTATTTGCCTTCGGAACAAAAACTTCGTTAAAATATATGACGTATAACATGCATTATTATATTTTAATGGCAATATAGTGTAGTTTTAATGGCTATTTTATATGTAAATATTGTGATTTCTATTACATATTCTTCTTTTATGGCTACTATAATTTAAGAGCGCAAGCGCATAAAATGTTTACAGCATAAATTGTTTAATTTAATTTATTAAACTAGGCGTAAGGTTCTTATATATATTCTGAGCATCATTTCGCTAGAGATATAGAGAATTTTTGTAATATTAGAGAAGAGAACAACAATAAAAGCTTTTGCTATACTAAAAACATACTGGCAATTATGTTTTTCTTCTGACAACTGATTTAGTATTATTTTCATCTTTAAATGGAATCCAGATTACCCTATGTCACTTTTCTAAAATCCTTGGGTTCGCTAAAAATTTAACTCGATCATTAGATCCGAAAAAAAAAAGATCTTTTGCAAAAAAATTTTTCTTTAGGGAATTTTCCCCCCAGCTTTCCTTCCCCCCCCCCCCTTAAAGGAGGAAGATTCATCTAAAAGAATTTTAAAAGATGAATAAATAGAAAAATATGATTAATTTCGAGTTTTCCATTCATACACTAAAGGAATGCGTTTTCTGCAAGAAAAGCAGATAACTGAATCTGCAAATTTTAATTATCTTTCTAAATAATAAACATCAGAGAAAACAACCTCTGTCTTTTATATTTAATTAACAAAATAAAAAGGAATGTCCGCTTTTGCACGTAGATGAAGATGCTGTAAAAATTATTTTCAAAAGTAATTAAAAATACTTCTCGAGCTTCATTTTGATCTAAGAAATATATGCTAATAAACAACATTTTAATTAAAACTTACTATTAATTATGCTAAAAATAATTTATTTTTCAATTATACCAAATATTTCGCATTTCTTTAAATGTTTGTGTTCATACACATCCCAATATTATCTTAAAACATTTTATTAAATTGTAAAACCAAGTAGATTTGTTTACTCTTTAATTCCGAACAGGAAATAACTAGGCAGAGAGTTTTTAAATAAATTAACGTTGTTTATCATTAAGGTACTTTCAAATTAAACATAGGCTGCAGCTTCTGATTAGCAAACAATGTTGCAACAAGAGTCCTAAGCCTCAACAAAGTAGATACCATCTGCAAGAAAATATGAACAATCAACTACTTCTCAGACTTGTCGCGGATATGAACGGCTCCTCTTCATGATTCATTTTAATGGCTCCAAGATATGATAACACTCAGTTTCCGTTGTATGTCCATGTGCAGTTCTTGCATTCATTTGCTGCGCAGTAGACTAGCGTTGTTATGCAGTAACGTGATAACATGAGACAACTTTTCATGGCGTTGAGGGATTTTAAAGCATTACGCCTGTATAAATGAACTCACTGCATTAAAAACACTGAATATGACCTTACTAGATTTCCATTAACTGCCCCTCCCCCAATTCTCACTCACCTTAAAAATTCACAACTTTTTCAACGTATATAATTTGTTCTACGTTTTGAAGCATTCGCTCTAGAGTTATAATGAAATCAAGAATTAATGCAAAGCCACCCCCCGATACACATATACGCTACGCGAAATTCGAAATTTTAAAAACTTGATTCGATATATCATCGTTTGTGCAGAAAAAATTTTCGTTTGGGCAACAATAGGTCGGAGTTGTACTAATTGGACTTTCAGGGTTCTGCTTAATGGTTTTAAAAGCATTTTCAAAAAATTCGTTTTCTGGAGTGATACTGCTTTGTTTGTACTGGATTGTGGAGCAAAAACTTTCATTGAGCTGCAATAATTTTGGAGCTATAACGACGAGAAATTCCGGGAAGAAGCAGCGTATGAATGAGAAAATCCCTAAATATAAATATTTTTAAAATTTTCTTTTTTGAGTCGATAGTGCTTGGTTTGTGCTGGATTATGCAGTAAAAATGTTCGTTTGTGCAGCATTCGTTCAAGAGTTAGAATGAAATCAAAGTGGGGGGAAGGAGCTGTATATAACTGCCCCTCCCCCAATTCTCACCCACCTTAAAAATTCGCAACTTCTTCAACGTGTATCATGTGTTATACGTTAGCCTCTACAGGGTGTTGCAGATAACTACAGGGCAGTATAACGGGAAGCCTACCCGCTCGATTGCAGGGGTCGGCTCGGTCGATTGGCAGAATGGAGGGAGATGAAGGTGGCCTGCAGCAGCCAGCAGTTTCCACAGTCGGGGAGGGGGGGTGAACGTCAAAACTGTCATGTTTTTGATAAAATTGCCCAATTATCATTTGATGTCGAGCCGGCCCCTGCAATCGAGCGGGTAGGCTTCCCGTTATACTGCCCTGTAGTTATCTGCAACAGCCTGTACATATTGAATAATACCAGCCTTAGCACTGGAAACGGATCTACGCTTAAGGATTTTGCAATTTGTAAAACTTAATGCATTACAAAATGCGAAAGTCCATAGATGTGGGGCCTGTCGCAACTGGCTTCCCTGTAATAATAACAGCGCTGATGAGGAATAGATCAAATTCCATTATCCACCATCCAGAGCTTGTATTGCATGCCAACGTTGGTCCTATATTAATAAAGGTTTTCCTAACTTTACGAGAATATTTCTATTATTTTGTCCAATTTCTTCATGCCCAGTAGTTTTTTGTTAGTTCAAAACGATGACGCAAACACTACATCTCCGTTAATTACAACTCAAATCCATTTTTTCCAGGCATTCACCACACCCAATAACATAAAAGATACATCCGGACACAACAGGACTCTTTACCATTAACTCTACAGTTCGAGATTTGTGCCACTTTTAGTATTTCAGTCGGCATTTGTTGAGGTGATCAATGGCATATGAAAAGCTGTACGGCCCTAGTAATCCATCTCATAATATACTATAATAGTGCTAATATAAGCCCAAATACTCACGGGTGTGTGTGTGTGGCTTGAGGCAATGGAAAATTTGATTTTCACGTACAGTGTACGTAGAACTCTCTTGTTAAGTTTTGATGATTCTCCAAGTCATTTTCGACATATCGTGTTTTCCGATTCCTATTTCGTTTGCGTATGAATCTACTAATAAGTGAGTGAGAATTCCCCAGAGTGACTGCGATATCTCGAACAAAACGCTTGCTCATGCATCATCCTACTCTTATTTCACGTTGGATGTCAATTCGAAGTCTGTTAATTTGACTGAACGTGGCATCTTGTATTCCCACTAAATCAATTTTCTGTTCCTAGGCAGTTTTACATTTTTATAGTGGATTCCAATTTGCATCCATAACATCCTTTCCAGTCTCAATGGAGAGATATCGGAATATTATTGATAGGGTAGTGGATATTATAGTTATTTGATTTTTGTTAAGAAAATCTTTATTCTCAGTCTTCGCTTTAGTGAAAACATTTCCATTGATTTTTGAAATGTGAATTTTGCAAATATTTTTAAATTCGTTGATTCTATACACGTGATGAAGTTTTATTATGTTAAATTTTTATGTTTTATATATATTATCCCTTTAGGTAGATCATTTAAGACTTCCAGAGCGTAGCAAGCCTAATAAAGATTTTCAAACCTGATTGCTCGCAATCATTAATTCCGGATTTAAGGAATAACAATCTTAATTAAGTGGCCCTATTTATGTACCCATGTAATTAAATAAACCCAATCAAACGTTTACAAATTATATTTATTGTTCTGACCCACCCACCAGTGAAGAATAAAAAAAACATTCACGTAGAACAGATTTCTAAGGAGGACTACTTTGTGTGCATGATAAACGAGAGGCAATTTTGTCAGATTTATCTTCCGAGCGATTACCATATTTCATGGGATTAACGAAGTCATAAATCAGGGCGTATAATAAAACATTTACTCGAACGATTTCTTAGGAAAACTACAATGATTCATTTTTAAGTAATAATGATATATTCATAATGAAAACGAATGTTATCCACTGAATTTAAGACAGATGCCATATGTCTTGAGTATAACCTCGTAGACGGGGAGTCTACTCTGAAAATACACTTTTCATGATAAATGCTGTGCGAGAATACGTGATTTAATATTAAAAAATGTTTTCTGCCGATAATAACCAGTGGAATTTTTTTTAGATCATAGTTGATAATTTTATCCACAAACTGCCTAATGAATTAGAAACATACATTAAAAAAAAACAGGATTAGATACACTTAATTTTTTGCTGAAAGTTACCCCCTTTTAGCATTAACAGAGTTCTTTAAACAATAGACATATTAGAGGAACCTGTATTTTAATCGATAATCCGATAGTGGCGCAATTGCTTTGACCCGAACTGCCACAACACAAGCATTCTTAAATTTTGTACCATTCTTATTTTAGTATTGGGATGGCATTGGGAACACGTTCTGCACGCCCTAACAAGTAAGGTCCCTGTCAAACACTCAGAACAGTTCATTCATGAAAAGCCTCTTAATTTATGGACTCCAGTGTATTTCCAGTATCCAAAGCCCAGAACGAAGCCAAATTATAATGACTCTTCCGAGAGTTAATATTTCATTGAGATTGTTATCAACAATAAAAACTAACCTATTCACGATATTATTGGAAAAAACTGGAAGGAAAAATTTATGGTTCGATTTACCATCTTGAATACTCGTGGTTCCTGGTCGCGGAAATTTTCCTTTCAATTTTTCAATATCTCATTACCTTATGCTTGGAGCATTAACACCAGTTTCATTTATTAATTTCAAACCTATTCGTGTGTATGAATAATCGCGTTTGAAAATACTGATCATGAAGCCCTTTACCCGAAAGATTTTGAATAATGCACATATATAATATCCATTCTTTGCTTAACAAATCAGCTTTTGGTTCTTTGAAAACAGATGTTCACAATCTCCTTCTTTCACGGCTTTGCACAGCACTAAACTCAACAACACATATTTGAAATAAAGGGGCTTTATGTATCAAGAATATAATGACGTTACAAGCGTAGTTCCCTCTAAGCTGCGCAACTGCGCACTAATTATAATGGCATTGCAATAAATTGTACAGAGATATTTATTTCTCACGCACTCAAAATTTAACATTAATTATGATTAAAATTATAAAAAATAACATTATCTAAAAAATTATCAAAAATGGTTTTATGTTTTGTTTGAACTTTGACTTTGAACACAGTTGATTTTTGACCGCGCAATCTCAAAAACAATTAGAGGGAACTATAGTTATAAAAGTGAGAGCCATCCTCCTATATCAACTGTTCACGTTCACGGTAATCAGAGGCTAACGCGAGAGACAGGCCTGAGCCAACACCACCACACAGAAACTGTATGCATTGTTACATCATCAAACGGCCAGATTTATGGTTTATTATTGGTTGAAATACGATTAATAATAGCTGCTTTTGTGTGATGTAACAATGTATGACGTTTCTGTGCGCAGGCCTTCTGTCTAGGGGTGCGTTCACTTATTCACTTGGAGTCACTCAAGTGACTCTGAGTCATTCGGATTCCGTTTCTTTATTTGCTCCGAGTCATTTGGTCTCCATTTCTTTATTCGCTCGGAGTTAACTCCCTTGACGTCCAACATCAGGGTACGCTTAAAGTCTTTCGGAGTTTGTTTCTTTATTCGCTTGGAGTGCGACTCGGGTTAACTCCCTTAACTCCTGTTTCAAGCTGGAGTCTTCGGAGTCAAAAAATTTAATGAGAAAGACGACGCAACAATGAAGAGTGCCAACAAAGTTGCGACTTCAACGATGATTAATTTTGTTACAATGAGATATCGTTTGCGAGCGCGCTTGTTAGGAGCCGTGCCAACCACACAAACAAGAGAAGACTTTATTTCTTCAAGCTGGCGCATACGTTGTTTAACTATCAACATGGCCGCCTCTGTCTTTCGAAAGTGCACGACCATAGCTTACCATAATTGGTTAGCCTTCCATTGTTGTAGGCTTGGCACGATACAAACGAAAATTTAGCTTAAATTGATCGAAAATTTGATTCAAGACAATTTCTTCAGCATAATTATTAATTTTTATATGCTCAATCTCAGTTCCATCTTTACGCATGGGGCCACCCTAGCGTCTGTGATAATAAATTAAAATTACAATTATGACCAGAACTTTGTTTTTATAAAAATAATAAAAAATATGTTATTGTTTATTCTTGTGAATAAAAAATAACTTAATGTTAAAGGTTCCCCATAACCAAAAGTGCCATGGTCACTGCTCATGCTTTTCTGATGCCTCTGGAGGTTGCGAAGAGGGGAAAAAATATCTTGAATCGTTCACAAGCAGTGTTGCCAATTTAGCAGGGATGTGTCCAATTTAAAAGCTCATTTTCATTATTTTGTGCATTATACATTAATTTACGAAGTAGTATAATATGTTTATTTATTAATGAATGATTCTATACTCATTTATAAATGGAGAAGATCAAATAACAAATAATAAGAATAAATAATAACAAGCTCACCAATGAATAATGATGAGACTTTTTGAAGAGAATTGAAGACTTGTAAATGAATGGTAGATGGTTGCTGTGCATTGTTTAATTTTTATTAAAAATGTCCAACAAAAGACAAGCGCATGAAAAAAAGGCTAAATTGGCAATACTGCACACAAATGATTATAACGATCAACGTCTTCGATTGTTACGTCGTTGTGTTGACTCTGAGCCATGACGCTAGTACTCTGATCACATTGACTCGGAGCATGACTCCGAACGAATAAGTGAACGCACCCTAGGTGGTGTTGCCTCAGCACTGAAAAATCACCTGACCAAAATAGGTTCAGTAATCTTCATTGTTTCCATCTTGTATTTTAACAATCAGTGTTTTTTTCGTTTGTTGTAAACAGTAAAGGTTGATTGTTCATGACCTAATTTGATCAGGTGCATCATCGGTTACGGCGGTAATCATTATATGCTGTTATTAAAAGAAAATCATAGCACATTGTTGTTGTTGTTGTTGTTGTTTAAAAAACGTGATTAGAATTGGCGAAATCAAGAGTCCATTATTATCTTATATACCGGGTGATCCAAAAGTGTGTTACGTTTTTTTTTACATTGTTAACGACATTTTCAGTGTTTGCTTTCCAGCAATTCACTGCTTTCATAAGAATCACGAGGCATGCGCAAATCTTCCCTTTTCTTTATTCATTTCTTTATTACATAAAGAAACACACCCATCAAGACAAACATTTTCCTGGTGTATGTTTACAATCATGAAATGTTGACCGTAAAGATTCTAATTTTAAACAAGAGGACTCGAAAAGCTATCCCAAGTGGAAGCCTCACAACGGCATTGTTAGAAAACGATAGCTGCTTTTTTTTCTTAAGAGACAATGAACGTAGAATGCATGTGGCGTTTTGTTTTCAGTTAGGGAAAAGCGCGTCTGAAACACACCAAATATTGCAATAAGCATATGGAAATGATGCGTTGCTATTATGAATGACGGTGGTTCAAGGAATATTCAGAACGGTCAACAGCAAAATAGACTGCTCGTCAGATTTTTAACAGAGAAAATGACTAAGGCAGGTGCCGTTATTGTACGAGATGACTAAAGCATCCGCATAGACAAACTTGGTGACTAAGGGTCAGTTCATTATCCATTTTCTCAGCTGAGATTTCTTAACTGAGTGTTCAGCAACAATACAGTAGCATTGTTGTAACCAAATGTTCCTCATCTCAACAGTGTAAGAAGATTGTTACTAACAACTCAGTTGAGAAGACTCACTTGAGAAAGTAGATAATGAACTGGCCCTTAGTAGATAATGAAAAAGTTCGACGAGGTCTACGAGAGACAGGTCCAGACACTCAAAAGCCACCTGACCATCGAGGTCTGAGCAACAACCCAAACTTCACTGTTTCCAACAAACGAAGAAGACATCGATTGCCCAGGCCTATCTCTCTCGTAGGCCTCGAAAGTTCGACTAATGACTCACGTAACTGCTCAAATCACATGATTTAATAGGAATTTTAGTGTCTGGTATTTTTCTATACTTTTAACTCACCGGCAAATATATCTGTTTATCTGTATGGCACAAATTTTGCAATCAATATTAAACCAACTTCTCGACAAGCTAAAGAACTGAAACTTGGTCCACATTACTCAGTGCCGATAACAATGCATTTAAACGGAAAATTTTTTCAAATGGTTCAAATGGTCCATGTTCTAATGGTACTAACTTATTAATACGAATTGCCTAATTGCTACAACAAACGATTCATTTTGATGAGGGATGAATGAATAGTCATTATTGTTGCACATTTAAGCATTGTTGCCGCTTGCTTGAAGCACGATCGCGTCCGCACCCAACGAAAAAGACAGGCTGCTGCACTGAAAAGTCACCTGACCATTGTAGTCCAAGCAGCTTGTTTTTTGTTTTTATTTTTTTTATAAATTTTTACAATGTAAACCGTTCATAAACCACGTGGTTACATTTTTCACCTATTTTAGCCCCCTCCCCACCCCTATGTGGTCATAGTTGAATCTCCCCTCCTAAAATCATATTTGACTTCCTTTACGTAGTCAGAAAAATTAACCCCCCCCCCA
>JAHWFO010001925.1:2248476-2285557 GCA_023313115.1 Rhysida immarginata
CCAAAATTGACCACTTGGTTTTTGAACGTTCTTCAAGAGAGATTATAAAACATTAAAAGCGTGGTTTGAAAAAATATCAAAATATCCCGTTTAAAATGCAGTTTATTCAGGTCCTGTTCAATAGTCAATATGTATATCTCCGTTTTTAAAAATACTAGAAAGAAACGCCTTACTATAATTTAAAGAATAAAATATTTAATAATAAAACATAAAAATATATTTTTAAACGGCTGCTATGAAAAATTCATACAGCGAAGTCCCATTTTTATTTAAATATCGAGTGTTAAAAAAAAGAAGCGTAAATTTAAAATTCCTTGCTTTAAAATCTCTCCATTTTCCCCAGCATGCTTAATCTCATTACTTTATAGATAAAACTCGTCAAATAAAGCTTTTATACTCCCCTCCGAGCAGTGTTTGCTTAGCTTACATTCATCTCCCTTAGTCTGTCTTTTTTTTTTCTTTTTACCAGGCAATCTTGAAATCTTCTTAATGATACAAAAACCTCAACGTAACTTGGATCTCTTCTTATGGAAAACTTTCAGTCGGTTCCTCTGGCGAAACTTTCTTTTAAAGTTCCCTGACTTCATCAATTATGGACGGAGAGTAGCCCACAAAGAGCCTTCTACACCTGCATGGGTTTCAATGCAATCGACTTCCAAAATGGTTCACTGCCATCACTAAATCATGAACGGTTGACACAACCGGTGCGGAAAGCCTCTCTGCCAGGTGATTCCAGCTGAACTCTTAGAAATGCTCTTTCCCAAATGCTCTTTCCCATTTAACGACAACACTTCATATTCGATTCTAAGCAGCAGAAGATGTGTATCGTAAAGGGATTAGTTTTCTAAGCATCGGCTAATTTTTTTTTATCTTAAAGAAAGCAATATGACATTTTTGAACCCGTTCATGCTTTCGAGTGCATACGTGCTAGTTAAATATTTTTAAATATTATTTTGAAAATAACAGTTATATTTACATGGTTTATGAAATAATATTTTAATGTAAAGACTTTAAATATTATTTTGGAAAATTCGAAGCACGAGTCAAAGAACATATAAAGCACGAGACGGAAAAATCAACATTTTCAAATCGCATCATTCACAATGATCAATATCAATAGCAAAATGAAAATGTCCGTACATACAAAAAAAAACCACTACGTAAATCCTGGGATGAAACTACTGAGAATAAAACTCATAAATGCTACATAGAATTGTGACTGTGATGGTCATTGTAGCTATGTGAGCTAGGTATCATGTTTTGTGAACCTTTCTGTGAGTTTGCGGGACTTGTGTCATATTGTCCTGTTGATAAATAAACCGGTCGGGCAATGTTGAGGTACGATGTTGAAGAACATTCTACAAAATATGAGGGCGACCTAAATCGTACCATGAAAACATTCTCCACATTGCTTTCATCGTAGATGAGAAAGGTTGTGACGTGGCACGACATGTGTATAGTTGCATGTTGTTTTCGCCATATCCTTACCTTCCCATCTGATCAGGGCAACATTATTACACAACACGTCTCGAGTCACCAAGAGAGAAACAAAGTAGTAGTTGTTCCTGAGAAGGCCGTCGACTACTATAGCCGAATCGAATAGGGCATCGCTGTGCTGTTTCTTCTTCTATTCAGCCTCAATGAAAGCTGCTGTTATTGGCTTCACTTTGGCCTTTTGATTGGTTGTTTTGCTTCCGGAAAGCCTATGCTGACCCGATGTGAACCATCATTTTCGATCATTATGTAGTTTAAAGGTGCATCCGTTTAACGACATCCGTTTTACACTCTAGACACAGCTGTGACAGTTTGAGAAACGCTTAGTCTAACCCTTAGGACACCTCGTGTGAATTCACTCAAATCAATACGGACGACCTTTCTTCTAGGGTCTTCCTATTAAATTAATTAATATGCTTGTTTATATGATTAAAATATTATTTTGAATGTAAATCCCAATATGACTCGTATAATGGAGATTATTAACATACAGGGTGTTTCTAAATTATCTCCCGTATGTTTATTACTCAAAAACTATTACAGATTTTAACGTGATTTCTTTTTATTCACAAAGAAAAACTCAAAAAGTTTCTTAGCATGCCTTATTAAATTTTAATGTGCCCCTCCCCCCCATTTATGGCGTGAAGAACGTCAAAGCGAAACTCGATTTCCTCCCATGTTCGGGCTAGCATTTCGGGGGTGATTTCAGCGATTGTTTCAATTATTCTGTTCTTGAGAGTTTCAATGTCATCAACGTTGGTCTTGTACACTCTGTATTTCACATATCCCCAGAAGAAAAAATCCTGAGGATTCGCATCAGGGTAAGCGAGAGGGCCAAAGAATTGGCCCATCCCTTCCAATCATCGTCCTGGAAAGTTCGTTTCAAGACGCTGCCTAACTTGCAGGCCCCAGTGAGGAGGTGCTCCATCTTGTTGGTAGACTTTGTTGGGCTACAGTTCTTCCACCTGTGGAATCAGGTAGTTCTCCAGCATATCTAGGTAGGTTGCAGAGGTAATGGTGTCTTCAGCGAAAAAGAAAGGTTCGATCACTCGATCATGCATTAAACCACACCAAACCGTTGGGCTGTCGCGTATATGCTCCCTTAGAACGTGGGGGTCTTTTGAGCCCCAAATGCGGCAGTTGTGTCGGTTTACTGCTCCGGAAGTATGGAATTTTGCCTCATCAGAAAACAAAATGTCCTCAAGGAAGGTGTGATCATTGTCGATTTTTTGGGGCATATCCTCAGCAAACTTCTTGCGCTTCGGTCGGTCATCAGGCTTCTGTATCTTTTTTAGCTTGTAGAAAGTCTCTTTCTTAGATTTTGAAATTTAATTTTTGTCACTGTTGAAAATGATGAAGAATCCTAATGACCAGGGAAAAATTTCCCTCTCAGACAGGTTTTTACTTTCCATTTTTGAGGCTTCATTGACATTAGATTTCCTTTTACAAAAAAAAAAACAAACTAGTGGGTGTAGCGTAACATATTACCTTATTCTAGAATAAACATTTAGACAAGTCTTTCCTTTCACCAGTCAAGACAACGTTTCGCGTTGGTAGTGGTGTTCTCTGGCCTATGGGCAGCAACCCGACCTTTATAGCCTAGAGCACGGACTGTCCGAAAAACCGTTGTGCTGCTGACAATGGACCCTGCCGCGTGCTCTGACACGCCATTTTGACAGGCCTCCTGATTAAGACACTTCGGTCTCTGTCACTCAGATTATGAGCTCTATCATCGCCATGACATCGCCTTTCCGCTGGAGTAGCTTTCAACTTTCGGATAACATCACCCAATGTTGATTTGGATAGGTTCTGTGGAATGTATCTCAGGCCGCTAATGTGGCTTTAAATCACTACATCTCTATGCAAGCGACTGAGCTGCTATAACGGTATAGAATTTATAGTTTGGCGGCATGTTCAGTTGTTTATAACAACAAATTACAGTTATACATGGTTTTTATATAAACAGCACGTTTGAATAGCTATTCAGTTTAAATAGCGTACGAAATAGTGTTCCCGAAGACGGGAAGCATTGTATATATATTATTAAATAAGGATTACCCATAGCTTGCACATAAAGATTAGCATTAACAAAATAATAACACTGCTAGCTTTGAAATAATCTAACAACATGTTTAGCCATTTATCCAGAAATTTATTTTATTTTTCAATTATATAATGTATTTACTAGCTTACAAAAATCTTTCGAAGAAAATATATGCTTAATTCTTACACGCATATGATATATACACGTAGCCTAAATGCCAAAAGCTCATTGCATATAATTGATCTTTGGCACTGTTGGTTTAGCAGTCAAATTCAATGATATAAAGGGGTTAAGAAAATTTATTCATGAAGCCTATCAAATCTTCTGGGGTTTGGAATTAAAGAATAAAAAAAAATTTCCCAACCTTTCCTTCTTGTAATTGACTGTTGAATGGTGTCACTTTCATTGATCAGCGAACGTATCGATTTCCAAGTTTAAATGACAAGTGACAGATTCTTGTATAATGGACGAATGCAGATACTCCCTGACTACCGTTGCAAATTACAATTTGCATTGCGATCATTCCGCCAGTGGACGAGAAGTCAGTAGCACGACTGGCGTTTGCGACCTAAGAAAAATTCAATTATTGCGCGTAGCAATCAGTTTACCCACTTTCCCAATGAGGATATTTAATAATCAACTTCGTTAACTCGATTAATTTGGTCCGACTCGGCCAATAATTATTTTGCTCCCTCCATAATCGCTTACCACAAATATTAAATTTTATTTTACTAGGTTTTTTCAAAACGACAACCGAAACAGAGAGAGAGAGAAAAAAATTGTTGATTTGGTGCAGGGATAATGAAGCGAATGATTGGATTCAGCCGCTGGAGGTTACGGTTTCGGAATAACTTCGGGCATAGATGCTAATTTTCTATCCTTCGTCATATTCATTGATCAAATTTTGAATTTCGCTAACTGAGAAAGCGGCATAAGGGATTCGAGACGTAAACAAAGCGACCGCTCCATACTCCATTACCCAGCGAAATGTATTTTGTTTTTCATCTCCTCAGAGCAAACAATCTTTCTCTTCCTTTTATCACTTCCGGGTTTTCCTTGCTTTGTTCTGTTTAGTTTTAACGAGCCCTTCAACTGCTGTGGTTAGCTCTGCACGGTCACCAAATGAGCAATTATGTAAATTCTCTCCTAAATTCCAAGGTTTTTAACGTTCAAGCAGCAGCTCTCTCCTCGAAATCATTTTACGCCTTTTCGGAATGAAAAATAAAACTCGACGTTTTCTTTGCAGAAAATATGCGTTTCGCCCTAACGAAATTTTTCTATCTGTCCTTTGACGACACTTTGTAAGCGCCTTTATTAGCATAAAACCGCTTACTTTCGACGTGCTTCAATTTTAAGCAAACGAGTAAGCTCTTGATATAAATAGAGCTTTAATTTTTATTTATTTAGCGCTTTTAAACTCTTTTTTTTATATTGCTGTTTCGACTCTGCATTAAGATGACAAACTTTTAAAGACTTGACAAAGATACAGAATATTAAGGAAGTCATACATCAATAGTTGCAACACTTGAGCACAAATAATACCGTTAACTACATATAGAATTAAAAGGAAATAATAAGTCTAAAGGCAAACTAAAAAAAAAAGACTTATACTTTTCACTACTAATCACAGACCGTTGGATTGTCAGATAAGTTATTTCAATTTTACAATGAATAACTGGAATAAACAACGTTTCCATCTTGAACCCTTCTTCATTGTTCAAAATTTATTACCAAAGTTCCACTAGCTTATCTATACCTCGGAATTATAAATCGCCGGGTCTTGACTTGAGCCACGTTTTCAGCTCCAAGTCGTTGTTAAACGACACACCTCGCAGACTGTTCAAGATCGACTGGGAACGGTGATAATCTGAAGGTACTTGATCAGGCAATTATGGTATGTGTGATAGAATTTCCCAACCGAGCTCTTCAACTGTAAAATAAAACTGTATAAATCAAGGGAGAAAACAAATGCTATGATATAAATCAATAAAACAATAAAAATTAAAGGGAAGGGGTAACGTAAGTGAATCATTAAACAAGAAAGGGAAACTTAAAAAAAAAAAACAATAAATAGACAAAGTAAACACTACATAGGAGAAACTTAAGGAGTGGAACCATGGATATGATGTGTACATAAGGAGGGGGTTCATTATAGGTACATAAGGTGCATTTCACCTTCACCGTGAACCTCAATAATCTCCCTCTAAAAAAGGTTAACTCTTGCGTTCAAAAATCTTATCACCGATGGAACTTCAGAGGCAGGTGAATTTTCAATTTTCACGTTCATTATAAATGAACACAACAAAGCGAGCAACTTTTGTAGAAAAGTACACCGATTCCACTCGACGCCAATCAAGCGACTGAACGTGACAAGGCGCTATCGACGCCACCGCGCCATTATGTATAATTGGCTCATAGTTTCTGGATGCGCCTAATATGTTATCTCTTGTCAAGTGCATTTTTATGATTTCCCCTATTGTAAATAGGACATTATTGATACGATTTTGAATTTTCTTTTAAATTGAAGAGGCCTCTTTCGCGCCATACACAGTCTCTTCGGCCTATAAACGTAACTTAATTTTCCGACACAAGTTTGCGTCATGGGCACCATGGAGTATTCTTCCATTCGTCAGCAATAAAAGGGCAGCATTCACATGCTCACTGGAAACGAAACCTCCTGTGTTTGGCCGAAGGAACACCAATTCTTACCAATGTCCGGTAAATTGTGCGTTCAGAAGTGTTCATTAGCGGTAAAGTGGATGTTACTCGACGAATTGTTGCACGCTAATTTGATTTTATCACCATGCTGATTTTACCACAGTCCTTCTGGCTAGATGCCATGTTTTTCCTGCCATTGTTGATACTCTCTGGCAACCATTGTTCTTGAAATCCCATAAACGTTGACGGTTTCGGAGATGCTGGCTACTGTGCGTCTTGCACTAATTACTTTCAACCGCTAACTGCACTGATTGGAAGAAAGTAATTGGACACCCATCCACCCGGCAAAAAATGGACCTTTCCGCTACCACACGTGTCACTGCTGTATGAAAATGCAAAGATAGTCATCAGACAACACCATTGACTCTAACTGAAGCATCATGCCGCGACAGGCGGAGCTGACAGAGTTCGAAAAAGGTGTCCTGGTTGGAATGTCGCTCCAAGGCGCATCCATACGAGAGATTGCCAGCAGCCGGAACCACCCGAAATCAACAGTGGCGTATTATGCTGAAGAAGTACAGGACCAATGGACATTGTATGAATGCACCAAAGCCTGGTCGTCCACCCGCAATGACCGACAGGGACCGTCGGGTGCTGCAGCGGGAGATACGGAAGAACCGACGTTCGACGATGACCACCATCGCTGGGGAATTCCAGCAGCCATCTGGATGTCACGTATCCACCAAGACCCTCCGAAAGGAGGCCCACATGCTGGGCTATCACGGCAGAGCAGCAGCCCACAAGCCGCAAGTCATACCGGCGAACAAAACGAACAGACTGCAATGGCCTGGGAACGCAAAGATTGGACCGTTGAGGACTGGAAACGCGTTCTTCACATTGTTTCGATCGGATGGCAGAGTTTGGGTGTGGCGTTTACCTGGAGAACGGCTCCTTCCTGAGTGTATCATCCCAACAGTGAAGTTCGGCGGAGGAGGGATTATGGTGTGGGGCTGTTTTTCGTGGTATGGCATAGGCCCGGTAGTGAAGGTGGAAGGCACCATGAGGGCTACGGACTACACTACCATCCTGGACAATTCCGTTCTCCCAACCCTTTGGCAAACCTACGGTCTAGAGACGCCTGTAACAAGACGACAATGCCAGGCCACATGTTGCAGCTCATACCCTGCAATGGTATGCCGATAATAATGTTGAACGCCCAGAGCCCCGACCTGAATCCCATCGAACATCCGTGGGATGAAGTCGAGCCATAGCCTAATAATACCAAGTCTGTACACTCCCGTCGAATCCCATAGTAAAAAACGTGCCGATTTCTGCTCTTCGTACAAGCAGCGAACCTAACGAATGGCCGCGGAACTTACAGCTAACACACGCATCGTTATGACGTCAAAATTCTCCAACCAATGGTAAAACGCTTTGTCAGTTGGCTATGGTTCGCTTCGAGTGGTCGTAAGCGATCCGAGATATTTATTTTAACTGCGTTAATGTTTCGTTTAACCGCAAAATACTTAAACATCCGAAAAAGAATTAGTTTATAGCTTGCTTATATATAAGAAAGAAAAAGAAGAAGCCGTAATATAACGTGATTGGAAAGTTAAAGCGAAGTTTCTTGATAAATACACGCGATCTAATTCAAACGTGATTGTGGGGCCGTCCGCTAGGTCGTTGGGCATGCGCAGATGGAAATCAGGAATCAAAGAAAACCCCAGAGTGTACAGACTTCGTATTATTAGGCTATGGTCGAGCGTCGGTTGAGGGGTAGTAGCCCACTCCCCAAAACACTACCTGAACTGTGGACGGTCGTACGTGATTGCACCCAGAGGGGGGCCGACAGGATATTAGCTGTTATCAATAAATGCAAATAAACGCACTGTGCGAGGTGTCCAATTACTTTCTTCCAATCAGTGTAGTATTCAAAACAGCTGTTTACATTCCTTCCGGGTTTTTTTTATGTGTAGCCACTCAAGGTGTAGTAAAAAAATATTAACTTTAAACCTAAAAACCATTATTGACTGAATAATAAATTTATCTATTAAAAAATCTAAAACACAATTTCGTAAATTATAATTTATTTATACGCATTATTTTGATTACACATAATTTCGAGACGTTACAGCTGCTGAAATATTATCCCGAAGAAAAAATATAAAAATTGCAAAAATCCATACAAATATGTTGACATCTTCAGTGGAAGCGGCGATATTACCATTAGAGTTTATGATAATAGGAGAAAACTACTAACAACATAAACAGGCCAATGAAATCCATTGTAGTCAAGTTTACTTGTAGTTTCAGCGAAGAAGATATACAATCATATTCCACTAAGGATAAGAAAAATTCAGCGACAGCGGTCCATATCCAGGGCAAAAGGTATTTTTTCCGACGTTGAGTCAATGCATCTTGAAGATAACTGAAGGCGATGCTGTTCCATTCCATACAGAGATAGATATTAATCATGGTGCGCGCTACATAACACCCCTCCTTTGCTTCTAAAACCATTACACACATAAACAGATTCACAAAATGACACAGAATTTTGAAAAGCGTTAGGTAAGCAGCTGTCCAAACTCCGACTTCTAGGTCGTACCCGAAAAATGTATCGAGTAAGATATAATCCATAACTGAAGCCGTCGATATAATTATGATGCACAAATACTTGAAATTTAGTCTTGTATATGCCAATGCTGGGGCAGGATGAAGTTAATTTTACATTTTTATTTTATTTTTAATTTATTAAGAATTTTATGTCATTAACAATAGTAAACGCTCACTTACATGTTTATTGTTGGAGTAGTGATTTCATAGTTTTTCGGAGAAGGAAGAAACAATATTGGCAACAAAGCCTGTTGTTGCCGTCCAAGCACTTCAAGACTCAAACGATATTTTATACCTAAGTATTTTTTAATAAAATAATATTTTAAAAGAACTCATTGTTGAAATAATATCAGAAAGATGGCCCCCATTTTCCTGCCCCAAATATCAATATTAATTTTCTTAGTATTAATCTATTTAAATGTGAAACGATAACACAGTTCTTGAATCTCATAAGATTGACTGATACTACATCATTAAAACGAAAAAAATTCTGACTATCTGGATAGCAGCCTGCAAAGATAATAGTAAGTGCCACAACCAAACTCTCAAGTCAAAGAAATTTCCAGAGCCGTCTCAGTCGTGATCTGATAGTTCGTGAGCAACCGACAGGATGCTGACAATATTGATTCGAAAAGAAATATCGAAGTTCGAACAGAGCATGATAGTAGGTACCAAGGGCATATGGCTACAGAAGGTCATTCACACATACGGGAAAAATGAAAAAATGTACGTTTTAATCCTCTAAACCATAATTTCCTCTTCTGCTAAGTTCAACTTATTTCCCCCCGCCTTTTAACACTGGCTCTGCATCGATATTTCCCTGAAAAGAGGCTTCGTTGCAGCATACCCATATCAAGTTTATCCCATTCATGCAGCTTTCCATAAACCATCCAGAGTTCTACAACGACGACTCCCCAGCGCCCTTTTAAAGGAACCAAATACGCAAAAATCCATAAGTGCTGCATCTTGCGCGACTTCACCGGAATTGCTGTTATTCCGGTTTCTGTCGTCAAATGGGCCATAAATGCTCGGGTCGATTTGGATGTATGGTTTGAAGCTTGATCCTGATGAAAAAAAAAACATGTTTGGCCTGATCCCCGTAAAATCTCGGAACATCCTCTCGAAATATGGGACCGCGGACATTCTCTTGATAATATGCGGAATTGATCTTCGCCTTAGAGGACACTTTCCGGATGGTTAGCTTGCCCTGGTAACAAAATTCCGCCGCCACCATGAAACCTTTCGGAAAAATTCTCTCTGCATTGCCTGATCCATCCTGACCTGCCCGTTCCATCGCGTTTTCTGTAATACATAGCCCGTCTTCCGCCACAGTCGGATAAATACAGGCATGCTTCATCAACAGTGACGAAGTTTTCCACTTATCTTCCGCCAGGTACTTTAAGTAAAGCCTTCTGCAAGACCCCTTCCTCTGGGTGATATGACGTGGCAATAGCTTATGTACTTGGGGTTTGTGATCCTTTCGTAAGTTCAAATCCCTTGTGATGGACATGTTAATTGTTATATATTGTTTAATTTTTGTTGTAACAGTGTCCAACAATTGAAACGGCCATCACATTTCGCTTTACAATATTAAAACCTTGTTTGGTTGTAATCTATGTTTTAACCAAGACTATTGGCATGACCGTGGAACCAATAGGAGGTCTGCCACGCCCTGGCCACGATATTCCAACTACAAATAGCACCATTATCGCCATATTGCTTAATGCGCGTTCCATTTTAAATAAACTCTATAACTTCCAGACGTTATCACTGAAAAGTGGCTTACGGTCAGCACCAAACGTGCAGGCCGTTAAGAATGTCATTACGTGCAGTCCAAGAAAAAAATTGGTCCGCCAAACACAAGGAAACTACCAAAATAAATCCCTTACCCCACACATTCATCTCCTCTAAGAATAACTTTAATAACTGTCACCATTTGTCTTTTATTCCATTTTGAAAACCGGTAGTCTTTTTAGGGCACTATGTACCCCTCTGATGCGGACTCCTATGATCAAGGCAAAATATTCACTATCGTCCAGACCGACATCTCGAAGACATTCGATTCGATTTCTCAGACCCAGTTAATCATCGATCTTACCGCCTTCGGGATGTCTGAAGTCTATTTGGCCCTAATAAAGATTATCTTAATGACCTTGTCAACATTGCTACACTGAGCTTGTAATTTCTAAACCATCTACGAGAGGAATCGTCCAAGGATCAGGAATCGGTCCCATGATGTTTGCTTTCATTTTTAGTCACCAATCTTAGTATTCGATCCTACGTTGATAACAATTTTTGTTTATTTCTTTTGACCCTCATCAAGATCAAGAGTTCATTAATCAACAAATTGATTCTCATTTAACCCACTTACAGTAGTGATATACATATTATGCCCTAGCTAAACACGAACAAACTCAATATATTTCAATGGCTCTAAATTAGAAAAATTAGATGCACTATTATAATTTTTGGAAGCACTTTTGAAACTCATTTCAGAGAGCAAATTAACCAGTTTTCTTAACCTTAACCGTAAAAGCTACATTAAATCTTATCATTTTTTCCCACAAGAACAAACTGCTTTTCCACAAAGGATCTTTGCAATCATTGTAACTAGCTTTAATTTTACTAGGCCCACCTAATCTAATCTTACCTAACCGTGTTCTGGCTCGCCGATGAAGGTATTCGACTGGAATACTTTCCCATCCATCTATGCTTGCATTTTTCAATTCTTGAACAGTTTGAAACTGTCTCTGATCTTTGTAAACCTGATATTTAAATTGGATTGAGACCTGGGAAACGTGTTGGCTAGGCTAAAATGTTAATACGATTTTCAAGAAACCACGTTTTCATCAGGTTTGAAGTGTGGCAGGGGGGTATTATCTAGTTGGAAAGTGAAATTTTTTTCTTCCAAGGATCTCAGCATAAGCTCCAAGTTGTTGTTCTAGAAGCCCTTTATACTTCAATGAATTCATCCGATCATCGACTATTACCAGATCATTTCTATTCATAGAGGAAAACAAATCCCTAACTATAACTGAACCATCATTTATTTGGCGACTCATTTGAATTTTTTTCTCTTTTCGTAGATCATGCCAATAAGCGTCCCATCCATCAGGGGGGTCTATATTAAATCGCTTCTCAAACAAAAATAATCTTTCCACACAGAATGTTAATTTGTGAGTCCAGGACATCTTTTCTTTAGCATGGTTCAAACTTACTGTTCTATGAATTTGTTTCATGGGCGGTTTCCTTTTCATCTTTACATGACAGCTGAAGGGACATCTCTACAGTACACGAGAAGCAGATAGTCGAGAACAGTCCGGGGCAAAAACATCAATACAGACAGCAGAAAGATTTCTCTTAGTTGCAAGGTGGCGAATATGAGGTTCAGCTCTGGCGTTGAGGATTTTCTTCCTCCATTTTCACTTCGCTACCAAGTTCTCTTGCTAGCACACCTCTGACAGCACGCTGATATCTGTTTATGTAAGCTGCAATTTATCTCTGGGTTATCCCAGAACCACGCAGCAACCAAATTTTATAAATTTCTTCCTCCTTCAGTTCAGTTCTTCTTAGCATTGTAAAAACATTATAAACAGTAGCTAACTAACCACAGTGTCAGAAATTTTGTTATTCCTAATTTTATACACTAAAATGCTTAAATTCATTCACATAAAGTGAGCCTTTAACTCAGGGCGAATTTATAATTTTGGCCAAACTGAATGTACATTTTTTTTGTTTTTCTCCAATATTTGAAAAGATTTATGAATACAAAAATGTGACACAAGTTTTAGTAGTCATTTGATAGCTGAATAAGTTTGCTTATCAAGTTTGTAAAGTAATTTTTTCTTTTCATTTAAGTTTTGTGCAATGTGTATGGGAGTTTATAATTTTGTCCAAGAGTGTAATCATTATCTTTTGCCATATAAGAATATAAAAATGCCTTTACCTTCTATTACTTTCCAAACATTATCTAAAATCGGGCTATTTTTAGATTAGTATAGGAAGGGGGGGGGGGAAGAGTATGCGAATGGAGAGTAGGCCGAATCAGTGATGTCATTACTCTCTCTCCACTCTCCAGCGACTATCTCTTGCGTCCATAAAAATGTTCTCCGATCTTCATCTTCCCGTGGCCGTGATGAATGCGAATTTTTAAACCGTCTAACGGGAGAGGACACGAAGCTCATAAATTCACAGGCCATTACAGAATGACTGCATGCACGTGCACCGACGGTCGTTTCAATAGCCAGGAAGCACGAGCTCATGCAGGAGGAGGGGCGGAGCACACGCATCTCTCGGTGTCATCGGAAGCCACCCATTCATCACGTGCCAATTCCCTCGGCTAGATCACTTGACTCCTCGTCTTCCCCCACCCCCGCACCGTCGCTATGGAAGCCACGGTCACAGAGGGAACCAGAAAGACCCAATGACGTTGCAAACATTAAGAGCGTAGAGTAAAGGAACAAAAAAAAGCCTCTCGCACAACTCACATAAAAATCGAGAGTATTTTTATGTAGAAAACTTAATCGGCGAGAAATCTTTAAATATTCCAAGAACTGAAAGAATATTCAAAGTTCCGTAAAAGTAATAATCACACAATGAGATATTTTTTTTATCTCCCAATTAAAAACATGGGAATACGAAATCACAGAAAACAGACAAAAGAAAGAATTTGGACTTATTTTCTTATGCTCAATCCTATAACGGTTTTCTTATAATTTTAACCTTAATTTTAGGTCAGGCAACGGTGTTAGGGCCTTGTTTGATTGCCCAGAGATGTTTCAATTAGAAACGATTTAAAAAATGAACTATTTTCTGTCAAAGAAAAATACACTAGAACTTCTTTAGTACGGACTCGGATTAAAGGGACCAATTTGTTTTGGCCAGGCTGAAAGGTTTCTATACTACAGCTAACTGCTTCTATACTACTACTTTGGAATACTTCTTTCCCTTAGCATACACCTGCTTAGAAATAACTCCCCAAATATTCTTCATGGGATTCAAGCAGAACATATAGCTGGCCACTCCATGACTTGTAAATGGATGAGCTTCTAGCCAAGCCATTGTTGATTTGGAACTATGGATGGAGCATTGTCATATTGAAACTCCAACTGGGTCCACCAATTCATTGTCCAATGGGCAGAAGATGAATGTTCTAAGGTGCGTTGATAATCTTCCGACTTGTGCCTTCCACAAATAATCGCCAGTTCGGAAGTCATATGAAGACCGAAATCTCCCCAAACTTTCCGTCTTTCTACAAATCGTGTCAGTAACATGCCCAGCCATCTGAGCTATCTAAACTCCATTTCTTTTTATCACTAAAAATGACTTTCTCATTCAGATACCCAGGAGATGTTGTCAAGTGCTTCTTCTCTTCTTGCAAGTTAATGTGCACTAGTGAGAGGAGGGGTTTTTTTTTGTTTTTAATTATTTTGCAGATGACAGTAGGTATCTCTTTGAGGCGATTGTGCACAATCTTAGAACATTCTCCTTGAAGTTATCCTCCGAATTATCCTCCGATCAACCCGTGCAGTGATTACTATTGGACGTCCAGAATGGGATTTTACCTTCCACTTGGCTTTTTTTCTCATTATTTTCCATACCCCAGAGATGGATTTACCAGTAGATGCAGCTATTTCCTTCTCAGTTGCCCCTTCAGACTTCACTTTTCAAATTTTTGTCACTTGTTCTGCAGTAAATTCTTTATTGTCATCCATTGCTCTCATGTGAAAAGAATTGTTGTTACAATCAGCTTTATATGTTTACTACAAGACAAAGAATAAATAAGCTGTCTCTTGCAAATGAAATGGAAAGATTTTATTATTGTGATGTGGGTGACAGGTTTTTATCTAGAATGACTTTTACCGATCAAAACTATAACATCAGCATAATTACTTGAAGTGTAAATTCTTTGAACGAATGATAAATCAAGAAAGCTGAGTCTTCAATTTTCTGTATACATTTACCGTAGTTTGAAATCTATCTTGATAATAAACGTTACATATTTCTTTGTAGACATCTGCGTTTTACACCACAGTATATTTTTCACATATTTATCCATTTTCGGATAATACGGACCTCGGTTAAAATCACGGGTTGTTTTTGATGTTTTACAGAAATTCGTACTACCGAAGTTTCACTCTATTTGGTAGCCTCCACAGTCCAATAGGAAATTGCAGATTTAGTGAAAACGAGCTCTCCATTCACTTTATCCCAAACCATCTTTTGACACTGTAAAACAAGACGGCCAATATTTGATATTAATCTAAAAGCGAAGATTTTCATTTTTAAAATTTATTGTTGCTTCTGCATTATCTCCACTGCTGCTGCACTTTTCTGCATTTCAAAAGGAGACGCTGCGAGCACTCGCGATTTCATGGCATGATTTAATTATAGTTTCCGCGAGGCTACACAAAAAGCATTAAATTTCATTTACAATTGCTTGACGTCAATGAAGAAACCATCCTTTTATGCTTTTCTTTCCGCTCCCCAATAAAGTGATTGTACGCTTTAAGCCCAACGCTGTTCGCTCTCCTTTAGCAACACTGGAAACGCATTAAAGCCCAAAGCGATTCCTTTCGCGCCTTTTGATTTAATGCAAATGATAAACGCTGTCAGAGACACGGCGACGCTTGAGTTAGTTGAATTGCGAGTGGAAAACAAAGAAAACTATTTTCCCATTCTCCATTTTTGGATAGAACTGTCATAAGGCTTTTATGGTCCAATCAGGACCGGAGAATGGACGTGGCAAAGGGGCCAAAGTTTTTCTCTCGCAACGTAAACAACCGTTTTCGTAATGACGGCCGCTCTCAGGGTCGACTCCAAAATCAAAACCATCATCATCCGTACTACTTAGAGGAATAATTACTTTCAAGTGTTAGAGACAAATTTATTGATTCATGACCCAGGAATGATTCCGGTGCCATTCCTGGGCGATCCACGTTCACGGGGAGGGCGATCGGGGTCGCGACCGACTGGCGTTCGGATCATAAATGGAATGTGGTTGAGATTCAGTAAAAGTGAAAGCATGTCTGGCATTCTAAGCAATTCTACGACGACCCAACGCTTTCCCCCACTGTATTAAGATGTATACACCATATGCAACGCCATCTGAGTAAACACTTGCACCCATTATTGCCACTGAGTAATTAACTTTAGCGCCATTCATAATACAGCAAATGAAGTAGAAAGCGAGCGAATTAAATAAATATTAAGTAAACTCAGAAACGAAATATTATTTTCCTTTTCCCTACCTACAACTGTTAGCAATTTAATTGCCAATTAAACACATTAAGAACTTAAAGAGAAAGAAACAAGGCACACCCCTCTTTGGATCTTTAACTTTTCTTTTTAGTTTCTCCCCTTAAAACAGACAGACTATTCATTCAAAATACCACAAATGTGCTATTCCTTTACCTATAGGCTCAAAGAGCCAACTTTAATTCACAGGTTTTCGTTCAGTTTCAAAATAAATATTTAGCCACTTGCAGCTCTCTACATTAATTGAATTACGGTCCTACTAACAAGTCTACAAATGTTAATGCTGTATTTAACTTAACATTGCTTCGCGGTTTAATATTCAAAGCGTAAATAATTTAAACGATTTTTAATATTTAAAATATTTTTCCATTACTGCGATTATATTTACACAGGTTTGTTTAGAAAAACAGCAGAACGCAGGAAGGAAGATTCGAATCTATTCTGCCCTTAGGCTTACATTCGAGTCAATAAATTTCCCCCTTATCTGGCAATGTTAATCTATCAGGATTAAGTCGGTAGGAGCGTCGGAGATTAATTCCTACATTCTAGCTGTTTCGCTCCGTTATCTTGCGCTTAAATCAACTTTCAAAATAACCTACACGTTCTTTTCGCTTTCTAAGGGTTGTCAAGGGTCTTGGTGCGAGTCCTACCCAAATATTTTCATTATTGTCTATAGATGTAAAGCGAAAAATTCCAATTAATGATCACATTGTTATCAGAAATCATAGCCAGTTATAAACTAAATAAATTTACTATCGAAAACAACAGTGCGAATCAATACATGCCCATCTTGGGCGCCAAGTTTCAAGGAGAGTCTGACATTGTTCTGGAAGTGCCGCATACCCTTAAGCAAGTCTCCATGAACACAGAGTTATGAGTTGAACAAGACTATTTCCACCTCAAAACCCAGGGTTAGTCCATGTATCCGTGTAAATTTAAGAATCATGCGAGTTTATACAGCAAGTACAGGAATTGGGTCCTAAGCTTCAGTTTCTGCAGTGATAACACACAGAATAATTGCCGAACGAGGAATAATTGTCGATGTTCGAAGGGATGGATTAAGCATTTCCCCAAATGGCTATACCACTCTCTAGGGTATGCAACGAGTGATGTAAATAGTGAAAGCATGCAACTGGAAACCACTTAGTGGGCACAACAGATTGATGACAAGTGTAACAGTCAATCAAAGGCTTTTAATGATTGTACAGATCTCAGCACAAGCAACATGGCGAATCCTCACTGACTCTGATAGACTGTTACAATACTTTGTGGAGTCAATGCCTGTAACACAATCTTGTCTGCACGCGAATGTTTGATCCTAAAATATTGCAACGTTTCCACTCTCTCCCTACAGCCCTGATCAGCACCATGTGATTTCCTTTTATTCCGAAAACTCAAATCTCACCAAAATGGACATGGACGTAGCCAGGGTGAAGGGGCAATTCCCCCACCGTAAATCAAGTCAACTTATATACAAATACTTGTTTACTGGTAGAAATAAAATGTACACGGGGAAAATTTGAAGTATTGTCTTTATTTTACAAACATGGCTGACATTTAGTGCACTATTGCCGCCTAATTTTCAAGTAGCGGAGAAATGAGACAACTTATTGGTTTTTACCATGATCGATTTTTGACGTAGAAGGTTGAAATTCGTTATACAGGGTGTAAATGGACGATGTTTCACAAATTTAAGGATATGTAGAGGATGAACCTCTGAGCAAAAAAGCCTAGTCGCGTTTTTCGATCTGTGGCTCCGTTAAAAAGTTATAGCGCTTTAAAGTTCCGTGACGTCACTTCCGGAAATATATCTTGGTACAGACGCTGAGCAATTTTTAACTTAGAGCTATAACTTTTTAACGGAGCCTCAGAACGAAAAACGCGACTAGACTTTTTTGCTCAGAATTTCACCCTCTACCTGCCTTTTCATTTGAGCACGACCTTTTAGAATCACCCTGGCCGATACCGATACCGATATTCCTTACCGATACCGAACTTTAGAGCGCTATAACTTTTTAACGGAGCCACAGATCGAAAAACGCGACTAGACTTTTTTGCTCAGAGTTTCATCCTCTACATATCCTTAAATTTGTGAAACGTCGTCCATTTACACCCTGTATAGATCACTATGGGCATCTGTTACTATTGAGTTTGGTTTAGAATGGCCGACTGGAGTCGGAGTTACGAGGTTGGCAGTTATAGGGGTCCATCTGTCTATATGGTCTAAAAATATGTAAATGAGTGAAATTCGGTATCCTGATTCTTCTAGGCAGTATCTAAGAAATTTGGGCCAAATTGTCCCAGTAGGTTCAGAGTTTCGGGGATAGCCGTCACGTAATTTGTAGTACTATTAACATTTTCATTCACAACATATGGCATGTGATATGTCATTCGACCAAAAATGTTGAAAAACAAAAGAAAGTAGAACTATTTTCCATTTTTTAAATACTAGATTAGAGAAAATCAATTTTTTGATGAAAAAAGTGGGGGTTAAAAAGTACTGATAAAAAAAGGTAAAAATAGATGAACTCAGGCTACCGCAACTTTCCTATACCCTCCTCGGGGGAATAATTCCTTGTCTTGCATGGGTATCGTTAGTTCGAAGGTGATAACTAGGGCTCGAATCTAAGGTGGAAAAAATTTTTGTTAAAAAGGTGAATGGAAAGGTAGGAAAATAAGGCTGAGACGATGGGATGAAAAAGTGGAAAAATACAATTAAAATACCAAGGTTAAAGATTGACATTATTTTTAGTAATAATGACGAGGCAAAAAAAAGTTTTCTTTTTTTACATACCGAAATAAACCTGAAGAGAGGCGTGCTAATGAAAGCCAAAATAAAATTCGTCGATAGAAAAGTTTGGAACAGACAAAACAATGTTAAAAGTACTTTCAATTCATGACATTTTGATTTTTAAATTGGCTTATAATTAAATTTTCTAACTATGAAGAATCTAATACTGAAAAAATATTTTTTTTCATAATATTCATAAAAGTCGCGAATTTTAGAGCGAATGCTATCCTTAATTTTCTGGGCACAATAACTAATTTTCAAGGAAATGGTAGGAAAAAAGTGCAGAGAGGAGGAATGGTGGAAAAGGGGAGATAAAATTGTTTTTAAGAGATCTCTGCTACTTTTGAGAGGTCTAAATGTGTTCTGTGACATTTTGATTCGTAACAAAGCTAAGGTGGGCCACCTAAAAATCCGAGCCCAAGTGATAACATTCAATTGCAAAATTTACGAATGTAAGTATTTTTTAGCAATCACTCTCATTACTTTTGAGACATACCTCGTATATTATGAACGTAAAATTTTTTTCTATATTTACACAACTCAAAATCTTAATATGCATCACCTTACAACAATTCATCTTGATCTATGTTATTTAGTTTATAAAATCAATAGATATAAACTTTTTCATTTTCAAAGCAATCGATATATCGAAAAACGATTTACTTTCTTTCAATCGAAAATACTCCATAATAATAGAAGTCAATAACTTGGAAGAGATGTTTAACACACACTCGTTCTCTTATTCAACTCCAAGTCTTTTTTTTTTTAATTACATTCCTTTTTTATTCTGAAGTTTCTTTTGTAAAGCAAAAACTAAACGCCCAAACTCAGCATCATTTTAATTTATTTTTCTTTAGAAAAATGTAAAGGCTCGAATTTTTTTTTTAGTTGTTTTTTTTTGCTGCACTTCGTTTCGCTCCGGCCCTTCTTCAACTCGTCTCTTCTTCTTCATCTCATTCGAACTATTTTCTCCCCCCCCCCCCTCCCACTCGACATGTCAACAAAATATGTTTTTTCCATCATCACCAAAAAAAAAAATTATCCCCATTTTCTTAGCCCCCTCCACCCACCCCCAAATCCCTCCCCTTCTCTAGTCTCAACCGTTGTTAGTTGACGAGCACGCTTCTTGATACATATTTATTCCGGTATTTCCGCATTGTTACCTGTCATTAATGTCACTTAGAGTGCATGTGCATTGTTAAGATAAAAGTACACACGCTCAAAGAGAGATGACGGAGGGGATGCGAAAAGTAGTAAGGGGGGGGGGGGGGAGGGATCTCCAACATAACATCATCTTGCGTTTTCTTATTAAAAGCTAGTTCTTTTTCTAATTTTCCCCCCTACCTCTCATCATTTTTAGTGGTTGCAGCGGTGCTCGTTTACTTTGAAAAAAATGAAACGAAAGAAGATGTAAAAAAAAAAAAAAAGGAAAAAAAAAAAGAAGAAGAAAAAGAAAAAGGAGCAGCAGCTTTCTCATCTTGTTTATTCATGACACTGCTTTCCCTTGTCATCCGAGGCACAATTGATTGTCCAAAAGATAAAAGAAACATTCTTTACATAAAAGAGAAGAATAAGGAGAAGGAGTAGAAGGAATAATAATACGTTGGGGAAAAAAAAGGAGAAAGAGGATGAGAAAACGAGAGATAGAAAAGTGAGAGAGAGATTAGGGGGAGGCTGAAGAAAACAAAGAAATTGTTCGTTAGTTTGTGTAATGGGTACTGATATTAAAATCGTTGACGAAACTGAGCAAAACAGGGAAAGTAGTCATTATAGCACTTTTTCATAAGTAAACACGTTAATCGATTACGTGATTTCATCAACAGCGAATGAAAAGAGCTTACAGCATTATATTTAGGAATCTCTCGACGTTTCAAAGGAATCTGAATAATTTGCTAATCCAAAGCAACAAGGAAATGTGATAAAAACCAGGCGTGAAATCCTATAAACTTATCAACAATTTAGATAATTTGTGTCATTTCAGAAGAGTTCGTTTCAACAATAATAGCGGAAGGATGGACAGCTTAATAGTTTTTATCTGTACATTACTCTAGGCAAAACTTACAGAACATTACAATGATGTTTAGGCCGGATTGGCCTATTGATATCGGAATTATGGTAGAAGGGCTGTTAAAATGATTAAATAGAGAAAAATAGTAAAGAAAATTTCACAACCTAGACTCGAATCAGGGACCTTCGGGTTTCCGTCTCGATACCATAACTACTAAATCACCGTGGACATAAAAGCTATCGCTATCAAACATGTCCTATGAAAATAGGTTAAAGCGCGGCTTCTTCCCAAGCTAGGACTATCTTTACTATTAAATGGCGAATAATATTATAACTGTAAAATGAGTGTAAGAGGGTTTTTCATGCCATACCTCCGGACATTATAATTAAATAGAGAAATTTAAAAAAATCCTTCTAGAATAAAATTAGTTTGGCAACAGCAATACACTTACAACAGATTTCCAGAAGTGGTTGAACGGCTGTGCCTTTACGTAGTCACCCATGCTGTTCAGGGAACGCTCCCAGCGGTTAAAAAGTTCTTGTAAATCTTCTGCAATATTTCCGCTGAGAGGAGGAGCCTGCCCACCCTCCATACAGTCCGGCCCTCTCCCCCTGTGACTCTTTCATCTTCGGACCGCTGGAAAAAAGGTCTTAAAGACCTCCGATTAAGAGATCCGTGTTGCGGTGGGGTAATAGCTTTGGCTCCATCCCCCCCAGCTTCTTTGCAGAAGGTTTGTTGGAACTCTGAACATAAAGCGCTACTACGTGTAGGCACAACCGTTCGATCACAGCTGACAGTCTATTCGTAGTCTGTAGTAACTACTGTTATTTTGTCAGTCGTACAAAAGTCTATGTTTCATTTGAAAAATCGTATGATATAAGAGTCTATTAATGGGCTAAAATTTGCAGTAATCTAGAAACAAAAAATGTGACAAGTCAACTTAAATGAAGCGTGAATCGTCTCAATCAAACGGGAATTGTCATGTTTTGGTGTTTCAAACTTCGGGATTAACCTTAGTCATAGTGTACATTCTTCCATCTTGTAGATCACTTTTCATGGATTACTTGAAGTTAGGAAACTTACAGAACTAATTGACGCCAATTACTGGAGACAATAAACACAAACCTTCAAACAGAGGACACATTATCGGACTATTTCAGTTTTTTGAATCATATGAATATGTTTAAAGACATTTTTACAAATCTTCCTATAAATGACCAAGGAAGTCAATTTAGGAATAATTTAGGTTTCTTTTTCAAAAGCCGCCTTGTACAAATCCCAATTTGATAATCTGTTGTTTGGCCGATAATTATTATAAACTTTACTTTTTTCGTAATTGTTTTTGTAAATTATTTGTTTTTGAGGTAATATACAGTTTACGTATTTCACTTTCAATTTTCACTAAGAACTCTTAAGGGGAAAATTAGCTTGAAAAGCGATTTAAAACTGAAAATTATGTTAAACGAAAAAAAAACAAACTTACAACTTCTTTGAACTCATGCTTTTCCACTTTCCTATATCTTTCTTGTAGAGATTTAGTATCCTCCATCACCTAAACAACTAAGTCCAGATCTAGAAAACGTTTTCCTCAAAAGTTATATTTACTTTAATTTCTACTGTCATTAGCCTTTGCTCACCTGTGTCAACTCACCTCATGTTTTAATGGTCTCCAACCACGGTGATGGTTACAACATTTAAAACGGTCGTCTCAGTGATTAATTTCCTTTTTTTAAATAATTTAACCGTCCTCCAGGTTGTGGTGTAATAAAGCACAAAGCTACTCAGCTTTAAGCTTCCTCTGACGTTTTTTAAAGCCATAAAAGTTTCAGTGCAACCTGGTGTTCGTCGTATGTGGATTCAGTCCTTCGTTAAGAGAACACCCGTATTTACGGGCTAAGAATTAAAATATTGGTACTAAGTATTAAGCTCTTAAATACCAACAGTAATTTTCCCCTTTATCTAAGTATCATTACTACTTTACATTTCAACTTTAACCTATTAAAGCGTTCAATATGCAAATCACTCCTCAGTACTAATTAAACACGCTAACTCAAGACATTATGGGAGATTATATACTAAAGAAAGATCAATAGAATAGATTTCGTATAAAAATCAGACAAGTTATATAAGAATTTATTCCGCTATAATTAGGTACTCGAACCAAAATTATTTCAATACAGACGTGTTTTTTTTTTCCTTGTGGATACTTATATAAAATTAATTATTGGAACAGATTCCATAAGAAAAATATCAAATGAAATTCTCAGAATATTCCTCTTCGGAATTAGATACGGCTGTCACCTGTATGCATTATTTATTACCTTTAAATTAAATTAGGAATTAAATAAATTAGAACCTTTTCGCTTTTGGCTTACTTAAATTCACTTTACCAATTGAAGCTAGTATGGTTTATTAATTGTATCTACACCTGTAATTATTCAACAAAACCAAGATAGACATAGCTATTTAAACCGTAATGCTAATGAGATTTACCTCCTAGGACAGTGTTTATTTAGTAAAGCTTATAGAGTTCCATTCCATTAAGCTTAAAGGATAATTTATTATTTACCTAAATTTAAGCTATTTAATGAAAATTAATTAAAAAGTATGTCCATTTCTCAAGACTAGTAAGGCATCTAAACAGTCGAGTCATATTAATGTGACCACCTGTTAATATCCAGAATAACCACCATTATGATAGCGGCTAGACGGGCTGGGAGAGATTCAAATGAGTTGCTAGAAAGTGTTCACAGAGATATTGAGCCATGCTGATTGCAGTTCAGTTGACAGCTGTTGGAGGGTGTGAGGTGGAGTATCCATGGAGCGAATAACCCAATCGATGGTCCCATAGGTACTCGACTGGGTGAAAGTCCGGGGAATTTGGGAGCCAGGGAAGTTCAGTGAAATCTTCCTCGTCCTTTTCTAAGTATTCACGTACAATTCCATTTGGTATGAGATGTCGCTTTGTCGTGCTGGAAGATACCATCATACCAGGGAAAAAGAATGTCCATGAATCAGCAATGATCGATACGTACTTAAATCGATTCATATTGCCATCCACAATGATGAGTGCACCCATAGAATACCACAAAAGCATTCCGCAGACCATAACGCTGCCGCCAGTTTGTTGCCGTCCACAAATGGTTGAAGGGCGTTTGTTTTTTGACGTTTCTCGCTGTATGGGCCAACGTCCATCCGTCCGATGGAGGGAAAAAAACACATGATTCATCTGAAAAGGTAATCTTTCCAGCCTCTTCCGCCGATGCACAGTCGTTAGCATAGGTACTGTCACCGTCCGTCTGCTGCGGGGTCCCATACGCAGTAACACACTAGCAGTAGCCCCTTGGTTTATTAGGGCAGTAAGTTGCTCCACTGTAGCATGTCGATTCGCTAGAATCCACCCTCACAGTCGCCGTTCCCCTCTTTCATCTAAGACTCATTTCCACGTCGCTTATTTTCTACATATAGTGCCATTTTGCCATGCGCTTACATTTTTACCAGAGCAGCACGTGAACAGTTCATAAACTCCGCAGTTTCTGAAATGCTGCTACCCTTGACTCGAAAGCCAATAATCATTCCTTTTCTGATAAATCACTCCGTTTCTACATTGCAACAATTGAAATGTTTTTCGAATGTCTTATTTATTTAGAGCCTCCTGCGATTTGTTATTTAGCGTTGAAATCACAAATGTGGCTCATTGTTTATTTTATTTAATATTCGTTTTTTTGAATTATTTCATTCGTGTGAGGTCACCATGTTACCATTCTCCGTTCTGCAGTTACATTTTATTCAGATTCTTAGTTTCTATTGAAATTTATTCTTTCTACATTTATAAAATCAGGAAAGGTCTCAGGAAAGGTGCAAAGGTCTCAGGAAAACTGAACATCTGGTATATCAATGTGAAATAAATTTGGGGACATGCATTTTGGAATGCCGAGCGTGGCCACCATCTTGAAATCCTCCTTGTTAGATGGAGATCAATTTTTCGAAACTTAAAGTGGTCTTGAGGCATATCAAACAACAGGAGAATTTTCTCAGAAATTCATTCTACTTGTCGGATTTGATCTATCTCTTTGCATGGTACTGATATTTCATGTGTGCTGTCTTCCTTGGTACGTGCGCTTGAAGATACTTGCACAAGCACATGGATCCTCCTTTCATTTCAGATGATCCTTATGACGAATTTTCTCTGCGTAAATGAGTTGCTTTAAATATCCCACATAAAGAACTCGAGAGATGGAGATTGGGTGATCTCGAAAATCATTGCCCTGACGAACTAACCCAGCGACATGGAAGCTGGATATCAAGTCACTGGGGAATACCTTTCCCATAACAAAGCGGAGCACCATTTGTTGGAGGGGTCCATGCAAATTTTCAGTGACGATAGCTTTCAAGCAGTTCCTCATATCAATTTCACAATGGGGTACTTAGATGTTTAATTTTCCGGTTAGTTTTGAAAATAAAGGGCTGTACTGGAGCTTTATAACCAATCTCTAAGTTGTTTTGAAAAAAAGCTTCCTTTAACTAGTTACATAAAATAAAGCACAACAAGATTTTTTCGATATTTGGTAAAAGCTTTTAGAAGATTCTTTTATTGTGTGATTGAAAGGCAGCCCTTATCGTAATCTACACTATCTGTAAAGTTTAGATCCATTGATTCTAACTCTAAAAACGTGCGGATAGAGTCTAATGATTATAATTTCTTTTAGACTTAAAGTTGAAAAAAAATGTACCATAGTAAATGGAATAAATTTAAATGGAAAAATGGTTAAATTTATTTTAACCTCGCTCTTTAACATAACACGATTAAAAGTTTTGTCTCCAAAAAAGTTTCCTGGTGTCATTTCAACAAAAGTCGTGTAGACTAAGACGAAGAGGAAAACCCAAAACTTTAAATTTCGAATTTGTTGAAAACCTCAGAAACATCAAAGGCAGTGCTGATCTTAATGATCTCATTTTTTTTTCATCCAAAGTCACCAGTGGAATAAAACATTACCAGATAAGGTTACATTGACAGGTTCTCTAGAAGAAATTACATCAAATGGCACAGTGTGCGTGGCGGCTCGCAGAGATAGAGGGGAGAGAATCTTATTCAATTTAATGAGTTCTGTGGCCTGAGTCCGTAGAATGCAAAGTCAGGATGAATCAGAGTGTGTACGTGTGTGTAGTTTGGGGACGACGAGTGGAGACGATGGTCAGGGTAATGAGTCTCCATGGGAACGACAGGGGTTCCTTGCCTTGCCGCCAAACCTCACCTTTTGTTAGCGACGAGGGAGAGATGAGACAGCAATTGCGTCAAACCATGCTGAAGTCATCTGCATCCGTCCCTACACTACTCCTCCTTCGTGGATCCCACCCTTCTTCCCAAGACTTCCCGGGGCCCTCCATCTCCAACGAAGGTCTCTAAGTGACACACGGTAAAGAAGCGATAGGCAGGACCCCGGCGCAACAGTAATTAATGCAAACGAACTGAAGGTGAAGAGATAGATTAGACAAGATAAGGAAGACAGATAGAGAGAAAGAGAGAGCGATGGAAATGAGAAGTTGAGAAAGAAAAGATAAGGTGAGAAAACAGAACCCCCACCTTCAAAAAAAAAAGACTATAGAAAGTGAAGAAGGGTAAAACTTTTGAGAGTCACTGTTATCTACTAATGAAATTCACCAAAAGAATAAAAGTTGGAGAAAAGGTGGCGCGCAGACACGGGTTAAGAAACGCGGAAGGAGGAACGGCTAAAGATGAAAGGATTCCTATTTGAATTTTATTCAGCTCTAAGGCCCCATAGTCTCGGTTTAATTTAATTAAAAAAATTTTTTAAATGTTTTATGTAAAAAATTATGGTTTGTACTTGAGCGATATTGAGGCTGACAAAGCCAGAGACAATCAAGGCACAGCCTATACACCTGAAGTATCAAATGGAAACAGCTAAAAACGCATTAAAGAGCCAAATAAATTATCAGGCAGTCAATAATTTCTTGCAGAAGGCACAAAAATAAGGTTAGATTTAGTGGATTCATAATCCTTACAAACGATACTGTACATCATCTATATTGAATAATATTATGATATTTTAGTTATTGTATTATAATACCCTAGCTCTTTTTTTTGTACAAAATCTCCATATAAGTATTAAAATGTTCATTGAACACATGTATAATTTCTTGCAGTCGTTCTATTAGCATTGTAACGATGAAGCTTGTTCATGGTAAGACAAGCATGTCTTGTTTTATTTAAATTGCCTGTTCATCTCATAAATCAAATTTTATGGCCATTTTTTTGTGGAAAAAAACTGAGACCGTGTATACCTATCTGAACGTTCTTGAAAATTAGCCTAACCGACACTACGGCCTTCCACCGTAATTCCTTGAACATAATCTTGCAATCATTTATAAACAACCTCATTGTTCTTATATGCAGATTGCTTTCTTTATGTTACACACCTTGCGTTTTTAATAAATCATTTGCCGTCCGTGCTTATGTTCCGTGACAAAACCAACAAATTCCGGTAGCATGTTGGGATAGCTATTTATAACAAAAAAAAATTCACATGGACCATGGGACCATCGTTTCCGAGATATGGGCATTTTTCTTATACGGAGTTTAATAATAAAGTCTATCCGACGGCTACTTAATAATCTCTTAAGACGACACCTATGGCTGCAATAGATATCCCATGCCTTATACGAGGAATGGCCATAAAGTTCATACAACTGCATAGAAGGCATGCTCATACGACATCCAAATTTGGTGGGATCACCAACCCCTCTCCGTAAAGACTACCTGCAAAAGCGCACACTTCTGCCAACGATATTTCACCCGTGAATGCCGTAAATGTAGAGCCCGTCGTCTGCTTGGAAAACCCTCCTTAAAGCAGAAATAGCCTCATCATCGCTGTTAAATCGCTTCCCACGTAGTGGCTTATTCGATTTCCTAAATAAGGCTAGGCAGATGGCCAGTGAGATTTTCCTAAGTAGGAAAACGAAGAAACCACTTCACAGCGTTGATGAGACCGTTACTGCAGCTAGGGATGGGCCTCTACATTTACGGCATATCGATGGCAGAAGTGTGTGACCTTGCGGGGAGTTTGTATGGAGAAGGATTGGTGACATCACCAAATTTGATTGCCGTACGATCATGCATTCTATGCAGTTGCATGAAATTGACCGCCCCCCGTACTGTACAAAATGAATCGAAACGTTTCCCAATCGATGTATAGACGTCAGCTAATAACTTCACCTTCTTACAGTCTTCTTTTTGAAAATCATTGAAAACTGATTTAATTAGCGTAATTTCAAACTACTAGAAAAACCTGCCTCATGACCGGAAAGTTCATTTCATCTATGTCGTCAGAGGGTCAAGAGCTATTCTCGTCAGTGTTGAAGGATACCACTTCATGAAAATCACTTTATGTGATCGATTATTTTAATAAATGTCTTTATGAAGTTTGTGAAAATCTTAAGGTATTACTGTCTTAATTGTCATGCCTAAATAGCAACCCGTTACTTAAATATCATGCTAAGAATTAATGTAATAAACGTGATTAATGTCTTCAGGTGGTCACCGTTGACGTTTATTGTCCCAGCATTTCGAAAACTGTCTAAGAAACTTTTGTTTAGATTAGCTTTCCAACAAGGATTCACTCCAAATCACAATACTACCACGACCATTTACGAATTTCACCACAGTAACGGTATCGAAATGGAAATTTTTTAATGAGAGTTTTTCTCGATTTCAAAAAATTTACCACGTTAGGACGTATACACCTGGAATGCGACGCTTTAACTCGGTTCCCGATTTAAGCCCATGTGATTTTTGTCTTTTTTTTTCTTGTGGGGATTCGTGAAAGATACTTGCTATCTTAGTGCCAGCAAGATTACTTCTTGCTAATCTCCAGGAACTTAACCGTATCATCCTGGCTGTGACACTGAGGAAAAAAAAAAAAAAAAAAAAAGAGTATCCGGTAGATCTGCCTCATGAGAAAAGGTGAACCCTTTGAGTACAATATTTGTAAAATATGTAAAAAATACTTCGAATGGGTATTATTGGCGTAAGAACCACTAACATCTATCGCGTAGTTTTTAAGACGTGAATTTCTAAAATATTTCGCAATAACCTTGCATGGGGCGGGAAAACCTATTTCAATATGTTAGAGTTGCTGAAATTACAAAATCCATTTTTGAGATTTATTGAATTTTCTTAGACGCATGCCCGTCATTAAGAAGAAATTATTAGGACTTCGTAAGCAACAATTTAAAAAGGCATGCAAAGTCTTAAATCCTTTTCAAAAAGCATTTCTTCACAAGAGAGTACTACGTCTCTTACTTTTATTTCATCTTTCGTCTCCGTAATTTTTTGCATCAAGAGCCCATATACTATTTCAATGGCAGGCTGCTTAGACCGCATTTTTGTGATAAATGTCTATACATGTCAGTGCCACCTGGATATAGCTACTAGGCTTTCAATCAAGTGATGGTATAACAAAGCGTCTAACTTTTAATATTACATGCATTTTAATATAATAAATATTACTGACATGGTTTCTGTTTTGTAATTTAAATAATGTTGGATGAGACGCAAGCAGCCTACTGCGACACCGTTCAGTTCAATTATGACTTCGTAATAGCGAAGACTTTCTTTCTGAAGTAATTTTTTTCCTCACTGGGCGTTCTCTTTTATTTCTCTCATTCTCAACAGTTATTTCAGGATTAAATTACTGATTTTTGATGCTGCCAGAACCCTTCACCCAGTGTGAACTCGCTTTCGTCCCAATAGGAAATGTTGTTTGGGGATTTTCCATAAGCTAATCTTCACGAACGGGAAAGGTCGCTTGTGAATTAATAAATTAATTTAAAAATAAATGAATAAAAATTAATTTGCTTTCACTTTAAAATCTTTTAATTAAACATCTGGGTATGACAGTTTTAATGAGCGTTCTTTGCGCATGTTCGATATCTATGTAGATGAAAAAAGGCAACTTAAAGAACATACCTAAGATTTTTTAAAATTTATTTCTCATCCAATAGAAAATAATTTTTGAAATTTTACGAGATGTTTCACTTTTATTATTCTTATTTATATTTCAAGCAGGATAACTGTAGCTCAGCGTTCAATCACATTTTTTTACACAACTTACCTTCGTATTCATTTTATAATGAGTTATAGCATTTTCTCCTGCGTTGTCGATATTCACCAATAATTTTAAAAATCATGTTTTTAAAAGGTGGTGTTTTTATTCTGCCTAAAAACAAAAAACGCCTACGTTGAAAGCGTTGCTTGACAACATCCAAGAGGTTAACGGGAATGAAATAACTAGTCTTTAGAGGAGTCGAATGTTTTTGAAAATTAATTGAAAAAAACAAGAATTGTTTGTAAAGCTTTAAAAACAAATGAATGAAAAGTGCTTTGCTTCATTTCATCATTTGCAAAATTTTCGATGTGGACATCGTAATAATAAAGTGAGTCTCATATTGAGATGAACAGGTGTATAACTATCTTTGATATATCATATAAAGAGTGATCCAAAAGCCGGAAAAACTTTAAAACTCAAGAATTCGCACACGAATGCAGATAAAAAGATTGAAATGATGTCGGATTTTTAATGCTAGAATTGTTCGTTTTTTGACCAACAGATGGCGTTGTCAGGTCACAGACATCAGTTTATGAACATTTTCAGACTATAAGAAGCCGTATTAACTCTCGGCTTACAAAAAGTCAATGTGCCGCCGGTCATTCAGCAACACAACCTTTTCATACCGCCGATCTAGGTAGGCCATTATTCGAATTACAGCAAGGCAATACTTCGATACATATAGCAAAATCAGCAAGGAATTTTTTTTTTTAGAAAACGGGATTCAAGTAATGGATTGGCCACCCCTTTCTCCCAATCTTAATCCGATGGAGAATGCCTGGAGCCATCTTTCTCGCCTTATTTACGCAGGTGGAAAGCAATACTGTTCTATGGATGAATTAAAAGTTATCATCATCTTCGGATGAGAAAAACTTGAACAAAATCATCTGAAGAAGCTCATAGATTCAAAGGCAACACGTGTGTACAATGTTATATTCAAAGAAGGAATTATCATTGGCTTTTAAACCAGGTGTTCATATATTTATGATAAGATTTATTAGTTATTCTTCATTTTTTACTATTGTGCGAATTTCTGTTTGTCTTGTAATCTCTTCATTAATTCGAAACAAGTTTGTAAACATTACTTCAGTGTGTATGATATATCAAAGACCTGTTCATATAAATATGAGACGCACCTTATTGCGCTACCCGCTCAATCTAACACGTCGAAAATAATAAACTTTGCTTTTTATAAAGTTACAAAATTTTTTTAAAAAATATACAAACCAGTATAAAATATCTTATTTTTTATTTTATTAATGCATAATATGTACTATATTTTGTTTATCAAATAACTGGCTTCACTACAAGAAAAGATAGCATCGTTGCCTTCTGACTTCAAGGACGGGAGTCATATTTCATAACATTTTTAAGAATGTTTACAGAAATTCGCATCCACAGGAATCGTACCCGGTCGAAGATGGTAAAACATAACCCCTATTAACCGTTGAAGGTCGAACGAATGACACCGAGTTAAAATTTCCATAAAGATTCTTATTTCGAAGACCGCTATTATAAAACATCCAGACAACATAGCCCTCACGCCTGAATTCCTGAGGTTCCTTTTTTAAAAAGTGATTTCACAATCCTACAACGGAGACAATCATCTCTTGGTGCACATCGCTTTTTCTTTTTTTTTTCCCCCCTTAAACACAAAAATAAGACAGAAAAGGTAAAGGCGATAGATATTTGAAAAACGAAAGGTGGAAAAAGGGATTGGGGAGAAGTGGTAGGGGAAGTGTGAAGAAGGAGGCGGATGCGAAGAATCTTGCTTCCTCTCTAAGTGGATCGATAGGTAACAATGTTCACCCGACATGGGTCATGCACTGTATCGGGAATGCGGGGAATGTTAGAAATTCCCTAGTCCTCCTCCCTCTCTTTTTACTCCTTTCATTTCCCCCTACCCCAGCGCCGAAGCACCCCTCACTCGCCGATGACCCAGCCTCAGTCGGCGACGTTGCTTAGCAACAGCATCACGCTGTTCGTCGTCGGCTGGACGAGATTACCAAGCGTCGCAGCATCTCGTTTCGACTTCATCACCTCGTGAACTAGCGTGCGTGCCGATTACACGACCCACTTCGTCTGAAGAAGAATCCCCCCAAAAAGAAGAGAGAGAGAGAGAAATGGCTACAAAGGGTATGTGTGAGTGAGTTGTGCATGGGAAGCGCAGAAGAAGAGAGAAGAGGAAGAGGAAGAGCGAGGCAAAAAAAAAAAATGAGATGGAATATTAATATTGCATGTTTCCTGATCCAACGCGCCGATGCTTAAATAGTCTATTTAGATTGCAAAACTCGATATTTATGCCAATACACTATGGAAACTCCAAAGAGGGAAAAAATGGGAAGAGAAGTCTGAATAAGGGAAGGGAAGAGTATCTATACATATATACAAGGAAACTTGGGGTGTTTCTATGATCCATTGCTCATAATTCATCAAGATTCACGAGGAAAGAGGGAAAAAAATAGAGAAATTTATTATTTATTAAAGGAAGAGAATCATGTAGGGGTGTGCCGCCTGCTTTCACGCTGCTATTTCATGTGTATTTTAAGACCAAAAATTTATATGTATTTCCTATTTAAAATTGAACGATGCCTTGCACCAAGACTTATTAAAGTTTTGGCGCCAGAACCAAAATAAAACGAAATACCTTTCTATGAATATACCCAGCGTTCGTTTTGAATGTTCGAATTCTGATGTCATAAAACACTGCATAAAATATCAACTGAATGCCTTGTCTTCTCGTTTTAAAATAAACCAAGAAAGGAGAGAAAAAAATTATTTCTATAAATAAATTTCCAAGAACCCAACAGCACTTACAGAACAAATTCCACTGCAATAAGCATGAACTTCTGAAGGATGAAAAGATTCCTTAAGGGATGCAAGAGGAATTTTATTTTTAATAAATATTTCTTTCTTATTACTTTGACAGGCAAATAAATAAGCCAACATCATACTGAAGTCAAGTCATTACATTTGAATAAAACAAATCGAATCGTTGAGCATTTCATTGGAAATTACATTTTCTTTTCCTTCTTTTGCATTGACTATAATCTAATTGGAATTCAGGTTTCTGTTCAACTTTCGAAAGTAATAATCTCCTTAAATAAATATTATCGAATACCTTAAAATTTCTCATATGCATTTCATAATTTAAAAAATGAATACCTTAAGTTCTAAATCGTTCTAGTTAAAAGTGATTACGGTTATGATAATTTCATCTGCTGAACTTAGTAACATTTTTCAAAATACAATTTTTATATACAGTTTAAGTCATCAATATTTTTATCATTTGGTTTGTTTCATTGTGATCTGTGCAGTCTTGCAATTAAATTGTTTTGTCTCGATAGCGATATGAATAATATAACTTTCCTACCATATTACGTTCTATAAAATTCAATAGTTAGACAAAGTTAAAAATCGGGGACCTATTTTCCTTTGTCTAAACGAAAAGCCACACTACGGCTACTGCGAGACATCAGTTCGTTGACGTGGCGATAGATATTCTGAGGTATCTATATCACTTTTCATTTAACTATGCACCCCTTCAAAACAAATGCACTTGGCTTTCGCCGGATCTGATGAAATAGTTTTTCCGCTCTGATGAAATACTTCTTATTTTAAATGTTAATAAGTCGGCTTCTAAGAACGTTTCTAAAATAAACAAAAAGGAAAACTGTATACGAAATGTTAAGTCGGCTTATTAAAAAAAGGTAGAGCCGATTAAATTGTTTTCGGAATGTCCTGATGTATTATTAAAAAAATGTTTTTAGTTTATAGGCTCTTGCGTTTTAATTATTGTGAAGATCGATGACAGGCATGTTGATTTCATTCGGTAAACGACGTAAAGCAGCCACGTGCAATTCACGCAACAGCCTGTCGCTCAACAATTTATTTGCTTGTTTTGACGGGGTGCATAGTTCAATGAAAAATGGTATTGTACAATATATCTAAATAGCAGCGCTCCCAGTACCCGCACAATTTGAGGCGGTGGCGATACCAAACAGTACAACCAAACAATTCCAATGAGTGCTATTATAATGTTTCTCCTTTCAAGCGACCGGATAGTTAACCTGAGACAATAACCACTTGGCAGCTATAACACTGCACGATAAAGTAGTTCTAATAAGGTACACTGAAAGAAAAGATTTTGTACACTGGCAGAAAGCCTGTGTTACTGTACAGGGTGTTCCAAAATGATCTTTACAGCTTTGATCACGTATATTTCAGAAATGGGGATAGGTAGAAAGGTGCGGTTTGCGGCATTATGTACACACACACACACACACACACACACACACACACACACACCTAAAGTTTTATTGTTGTTGTTTTTTTTAAATTGTGCGCGACAGTCCAATGGTAAACGTGTGGTGTGGTCTGCTTCCATGTCCGTGTGATGGGACCATTTTTCTTTGCAGAGACGTCAATAACCTCCACTGCTTATCTAGACATGTTGGAACAGTTGGCATTTCCACAGGTTGAAGAACTGCAAGCTGACATCATGCTGCAGCAGGATGGTGCCTCTCCTCGCTGGGCCTTGATCGTTAGGAAGGTTTAGACGACACATTTCCAGGTCGCTGGATCGGTAGAGGAGGACCCATTTCCTGGCCTCCAAGGTCTCCAGACATAGCCCCATTAGATTTTTTTCTTTGGGGCTTTGTGAAGGATACTGTCTACCATACCCCGCATCACAGCAGCAATTGCAAACGTTAATGAGGGCATGCTAGGCCTGGCATGGGAGGAACTGGAATATCACTTAGATATCCTGCGTGGTACAGATGGCGCACACATTGAACTCTGTTAAACGGCTACTAAAACTTTAGGCGTGTGTGAACATTATGCCGCAAACCGCACCTTTCTACCTATCCCCATTTCCGAAATCAAAGTTGTAAAGATCATTTTGGAACATCTATAGTACATTATGCATTATTTATTAGAATAAATTTTTAATAATTTATTGACAAACTTTTAATACTTTATTCTTAATATTTTATCGGCAATTGTTTAATATCCTATTTTTATAATTTTATTGGAAACTTTTATTATTTTATTCATAAAATTAAATCGGCGAATTTTTATTATTTTATATTTAAAATAAAATCGGCAAATTTTTATATTTTATCTTCAAAGTTAACTCGACAGATTTTTCAGTTTTATTTTTAAAATGGAATTTGAAATTTTTATTATTTTAATTTTAAAATTTTATTTTTCATGTTTTATTAGCCATTTTTAATTTGTTTTTAATTTCTTAATTTTTTTCATTAACATATTAAAAATATTAGAAACTTTACGATAAAACATAAAAAATTTATTAATAAAATATTACTAATTTTTTTAACTAAAAATAACGCTTATGATACAAAATAGTACAAGATAAATATAGTAAAATGATATAAAAAGTAATAACGGAAGAAATCTTTTTCTGTTGATTCTGTCTTTTTTCCTGGTAGATCAGGTTTCACCATAGATTTCCTGTTATCCTGTGGTTTCACCCTTAATCAATCTTTTCTTGTAAGAAAGTAGGCCAATGCCTGAGGTTAAATATCAGATTTCATTGAGACTCGATTGGGTTTGATGAACTGTGTGCTCTGAAATCCTGTCCTGTTCATCATTATTGTAGTTGTGTGGATGTTTTTACCGACTATGGTTTTGCAGTCGCTATGAGCAATGCGCGACTAATTAAGCATCAATGACATTAGTGTACAGCAGTTTACAATGGATAAAGCTTAATACAATAAACCAAGTGATACTTGTACTTTCAGAATTTGTGATTAAATTTTTGTCTACACAACACATTTTTTAAATAAAGGGCAAAACAAAGATTCGGTGTTCGAGCTACGTATTTTTTTGGTTTACGTCGGGCCATCCAGACACAGCTTTGTTTCCGGAAAGGTAAATGTCAAAACCCCCAAAATCCAGATCATTTAGTTGATCCCAAAAAAGTTTTGTTACCCCACTATACATTAAATTGCGGTTAATGAAGAATTTTGTAAAAGCGCTGGATAAAAACGGTAATGACTTTGGATATATAAAAAAGTGTTTCCCACCATTAAGCCAAGCAAAACTATAAGAGGGCATCATTGTTGGGCCTCAAATAAGAAAAATTTTAAAAGGTGAAGTTCTTGAAATTATGTTGACTAAAGTAGATTTGAAAGCATGGAAATCATTCAGAGATGTAGCGTTTCATTTCTTGGTAATAACAAGTCTGAAAATTATGAGAAAATACTTTTTACCATGAGAATAAAGACTTATAAGAAAGATGGTTGCAGAATGTCCCTACACATTCATTTCTTAGAATCACATCTTGATTTCTTTCCTGAAAATTTAGGAGCAGTAAGCGACGAGCAGGGAGAAAGGTTCCATCAAGATATTTTAATCATGGAACAGAGATACTAAAGCCGATGGATCCTGGAATGATGGGCGATTACTGCTGGCTACTGAAAAGAGGCAGCGACTACAAAGACAAGCGCAAATCGAATAGAAACTTTTTCTAAAAATTTTTGTTTTGTTGCAATTTTGATTTTGTGTTTTTTTTTCTTAGTTCTTAATTTCAGTTTTATTGAATTAAAAATATTCAAGTTAAATATCAAAAAATGCAATCTATTTATCTTTAAATACATTTTTGTTAAAAAAAATAAACAAGCTTTACTTTAATTGGCTGTCATTTGTTTTCTAGACGTGACAGAAATAAAAGTTATACATTTTTAGAAATTATTTATCATGTTCAAACACATTCACCAACTTTTACTTCAGGTGTATGGCTTTTCTTTAAATTTGTTACCCAATGTTATTTGCGGTCGACGACGGTTTGTCCGTCATTCAGAGATACTGATTCGAGGCTTCATGCCATCACAACTTATCCTTCGGCAACTCTTCCATTCTGACATCGAGCGCACTTTAGGAGCATTGAAAATTAAACAGATTTGAGAGCACTGTAATCCACAAAATGGACCCTAATAATTTATCAAATACTGATAAGGGGCCAATTCCAGAATCTACTCTATTTGATTCATTGAATCTTAATTTTTAGTTCAATTTAAATTCAATTTTTGGAATTATCTCTTGTGTTCTTTTTTTTTTTTTTTTTTTTC
>JAHWFO010001925.1:2321247-2359311 GCA_023313115.1 Rhysida immarginata
CGGTAAAATTTAAAGAACGTGTTTCAGATCTGAACGCTTCAGCAAAGCTTCAAATTTCTTGTTTCTGCAAATCATGTTTTAGCAAAATAGTTTATAAAATTCCCCCACCGTGCTCCAGGACGTTAAAACTATTCCTAGTATACGTTAAAAACTTTTAATTAAACTCATTAGGTACTATGTTTAATAAACTCTCAACATTTTCCCAGTAGAGTAGGGCCTCAATTTAACGAACTAATCGGGAGGAAAGATGTCCTAGGCTTAATTATAGAGCAGCAAAGCATTTGAAGCAACATTTCAAATGAGATTTTTTTTTAAAAAATAGTAAATTATTAGCTCCATTTAAATTCAATGATTCCGTGTCAGCGAGAATTAATCATCATTCTCACATGGTGTCTCTTGATCAAATTAATCTGAAACGGTAAATGTTCCACAGTGACATTCGAACTCCACCCTTTGCGGCAGATTCTTTTCGTTCTAGAAAATATCCTATCAGAAGTCGAAAGAATATCTCTGGAATTTAGCGCCATTCTTCCACTAGAGCGACGGCGAGTTCAGCATTGAAGTTGGACGATGCGGCCAAGCCCACAACCGACGCTCGAACTCATCCCAACTGATGCGGTTAAGTTGGAGGCTCTTGGAAGGCCAGTCTAATTCCTGCACCCCCGTCTCCTGAAACCATATCTATACGCATCTCTCACATTATAAGGAATCTGTACATTATCAAATTGAAACAAGAAAAGCCCTTACCTAAAGCTAAAAGCACCGAACTGTCTGCAATACCGCTAAAATGTTGAACACAGTATATATACAGGGGGAGTCAAAGCTCTGTTACTCCCCTCCCATACAATTTCAAAACGAGTGGAAATATAACAAACCTGTTACAGGTAACATATAGGAAATTAGGTAGGGGCTAAACCCCCGTAATGCCAAATTTGACCTTTGACCTCGAATTTTGCTCCTTGCAATTTGTAACTTTGTAGCCGTTACAGATAGAGAAAATTTTCCAATTGTACAGTTGTAGAGTTCAAAACGCTGATTTAAACAAAAAAAAAAGATTAAAAATAAACCCACTACAACAAAATGAAATTTCAATGATCAAGCAACGAGGGGTGATCAAAAAGTAAGGTTACAAAGCCTGCAGTGAAACGTGTAAATTTTATTTCATACAACCAATACAGCCAATTGATAGTACATACATTAGGTTCTTTTTCGACAGTCTCCATATCGGTTTAGGCACGTGTCGGTTTGTGAGATGAGTTTGAATATTCCCTCCTGGAGAAAAACCTGTCCTTGTGTGTTCAGCCACGTTGTCGCGAAACGACCAGGACTTCTCATCCTCCTTCACGATAACGCACGACCTCATACAGCCCAGAAGACCACCACGCTGTTGAAGCAGTTTCACTGGGACATCATCGAACACCCTGCCTACAGCCCGGACTTCGCTCCAAGCGACTTTCACCTCTTTCCGCACTTGAAGTAGCACCTAGGAGACCGACGATTCGCTTCAGAAGAGGAGGTGAAACACTTCGCGACAACGTGGCTGAACACGCAAGGACAGGATTTTTACCAGGAGGGAATATTCAAGCTCATCCCACGAGTTTACTAAGTTGCAAGGTGCAAAATTCGAGGTCAAAAGTCAAATTTGACACCACCATTGTTTAACCCCTACCTAACTTCCTATATGTTGCCTACAACAGATTTGCTGTATCTCCACAGACCTTTGAGACTCACCCTAAATATACTCGATCACACCGGGATTCTGAAAAATGACCAAATACGAAGTTCTGGAGAGAACTAGCGTATCATTTCTATCCGATTGCAATAATGTTTAATTTTGACTTTTCTTTCCATTCTTCCTCAGTCTAATGACTCGCGCTTTTCACTTGCCAAAACTTGGTCTTATGTTAATAAGGTTGACCTGTAGTTTCCTCCGGCTGTACGCTCATGAAACGCAATTTCAGACTGCTTAATGAGCTTTTAAAATTCTTAGAAATGTTCAACGGGATGCAGTCTGCTTACACTGAAACTTTCAGTTTAAGTTAGCGTATTTATTTCTTTATTTTTTGCTGTTAACGATCGTTATTTATCAAGATAAAAGACAAGCAACGCCTGTTATCAGAATAAACAGATAACTAAATTCTGCTGTTACAGTCTCCGTATTTAATGCTATTAAATTTAATTACGTAGATATTCGTAATGTTGGTGTGGAGGTAAAATATACAGGTGGCGGTATGATAATAATGCATCCTATTTATTTTCATCAGACAATTAACTCCTTGAATAATAGGTTTTTACCTAGAATTAATGCTACATCTTTCATCATTAGTATTTTTATCTTCCCGCAAAATCTCCATTATTCTCTACACATTTTTGTCATCGCTGAAAGCTGTATGGAGATTCCATGAAATTCCTTCCTCCTTCCTCATATCCCCTCACGAACTCAGTCAGCAAAATAGGGTCCTCCGAGTTCGACGGTTCCAGCTAATCCAATTTTGAAATTTCTTCCGCATACGCAAACGAGTGTGAGGTCGGGTGTTTTTCATAGAAGAACAACCTCATTCATGTTTCCAGTGAGCTTAAATTTCGGGGATGCATTTTCTCCATTTCTATTGACATTTATACATATCACTCACAAGATGTCCGCAAGAGAGGTTTCCAATTTTTAAATTGGAAATCGCAGATCCTGTCTTTTAAATTTCTTCTTTCGCTGCAGTAAGATGATCATTCCACAGTTTTTTTGTATCGTTCGTAATGAATGTAGAGCCATGTTCACACACTGGCCATTGAATTAGAAGTATCGTTTAAGATTTTATTGGACCCCTCCCCACTTTGGCCCGAATTACAGCATTATGCAGGTTGACCCAGAATCAATAAGATGTTGAATTATAGAGTGATCCAAAAAAAGTAAATATTCAATAATTCGAAAAGTACAGACAGTAGCACGATGCGGTTTTCACAGAAACGCAGTGGAACTTGAAACGCAGTGAAATAGTGAAACGCAGTTGTGTCACTATTGGGCGCAGCACAGTTCGCAACGCAGCTAGGATTACAAATCTTGAATGTGAGTGCCATCATTCAAAAGAATGACTGTCAGATATGGCACGACAATCTGCAGAGCATCCAAGAGATTTTCAGCTGTAATTCCTGTCAACTGATAGTGAATAGGATCTTTCAACATGGCCAGAACAAACATACATACACAGAATATACATATGTCTTTCAGTGCATTGCTGTGTAAACCGTATTGTGCTCTGTCTATACTTTTCAAATTATTGCACTTTTACTTTTATATCACCAGGCTTTCACCAGAATTCCCTTAGTTCTCGCAGATTCTTGGAAGCCAGGAATTTTCCAAACATCTCTATGGGGATGGGATCTGAGGCAGCCAGGGTAAATGATGAAAGTTATCTGCGTGCTCCTTAACCACTGCTGAACCAACCGTGCGCGATGAGCAGTATCACTGTCGTCCATGAGGATAGATAAAATCCACCATTGCAGAAAGATTAAGATCGGCAAGAAGTTCAGGTAGTCCGCAAAGACAACTGATAAGACACGTAAAAATTTCGACAGGACTCGGTTTTTCAAATCGAAATTCACTCACCAACATTTGAGTCGCATTTTTCACTCAAGAATCATTCACGTAACCAATTACACCTAGCTTACTCAGGTGGGACTGTGATCTGAAGCAGTCTCACAAACCCTAGCTGAACGAGGAAAATTATTATTCTTGTATTCCAGTTTCGGTTAATCAAACCATTTAAAAGGTTATGAAAATTTTCTGTGATATTTCAAGGAAGCCCGCAACAAGGGAAATAAAGATTTAATGCTTAAAGAGACCTTTAATAGGCAGAAACAGGCTACCAATCAAAACATGTAAGGCTCATGCTTAATGAACCTTCCATGAAGCTAACCTCCAAAATTCTAAAACTTAGCAGAAATAGGACGAGAATCATAATAGGCTTTTTAACAGACCATTATCAGTTTAGGAAACTCCTACACAGGAAGACAAACCACTGTGTAGGAAGTGCAATTTGGAGAAAGAAACAGCCCACCATCTACTTTTTCAATGAGTGGCATTAACACATATACGACACTCGAGCTTTGATCTCGATTTAGGCAATTCGCCAAGAACCTGTTAAGAGCTTAACTAGCTTTCTTAGGAAAGTCAGCCTTTACAAATAGGGAATTGGTGTTTGTGGATAGGCGCAATATTCCCCAGGAGGGACCCTTCAGCATGGTGCATATCCTGTTTAATTAATGTCCTTGTCCTGGTCAGAATACTTTTAATGAAAGAGATAGAAGCTGTACAATTCATATTTATTGGAAAAATGACTAACAACCAAATTCAAGAGGCTTTTCAGCGATGCCCACAAAATTCCACTCGTCGTGCTAGCCGAGAACTTACCATCCCTCATGGGACTAGCCGGCGTGTGTTGAGACGGCGTTTGATTTTGAAGCCAATACAGATTGCAACTGGTGCAGATGACAGAAGAAAACGTACAGATTTTGGTCAAATTGAGATTGGTCATATCTTAAATGATTTGGAGGAGGACACCAAGTTACCGCGATTGATTTTTAGCGATGAAACAACGTTTCATACAAGCGGTAAAATTTCGCACCACAATATGGGGACTCAAGAATCCACATCAAATTGAAGAGCATGAGTTAGATAGGCCAAAATTTAACGTTGTTTTTTTTTTACTAATTCGTGCTTGTAAGATTTATGGCCCATCTTTTTCGAGGGAAGCACTGTTACGGGAAATTTACACTTTGAAATGCTGCAGATTTGGCTGTTCCCACAAATGACTGAAGGCACTGATGAAGATTTCATTTTTCAGAAAGATGGAGCACCGCCACATTGGTATGAAAACGTTCGTCGGTTTCTAAATGAAACATTGCTTCGAGGTTTGGCAAGGATGTAATTTTTACTTATAGGGTTACGTAAAAGAACGTGTTTATGTTCTGCCATTATCCGCTGATTCGATGATCTCAGAAACAGAATCACGGATGCAGTAAATTTTGTGACATAAGACAGTCAGGCGCGTTTGGGAAGAATTCAGCTATCGCATTGAAGTTGTCCATGCAGCAGGTGGAGAAAACATAGAGCCTGTAAGTTGTTTTGTAACTGTAACCCATTTGCATTATTAAATATAATTATTTGAAATCTGGACATTCTTTTTGGATTAAAACCCTTATGCTATTATACTGGGAGTAAATATACTGCTCACAAAAATTAGGTCCATAGGTCTTGAAGCTGGTCAAACACAGACGACAGTGGAGCAGCACTTGGAACATCCCAAAGCGCGATTAGCAGACTGAGGAATTGCTTTCAAGAGACTGGTACAGTACTAAGAAGACGAGGACAGGGTCGCCCATTTGTCACAGTAGCAAGAGATGATCGCCACTTGACGTTATTGGCAAGTAGGAACAGTTTCTTGCTGCTACTGGGCGACGGATATGCAGCCAGACCATACGAAATCGGCTCCATCGTGTTGGACTGTATGCTCGGCGATCAATGATATGCATTTCGTTATCTGTTGAATATTGTAGAATCCGTAGAAAATTGGCTCATCGTCATCGGGCTGTCAGAGATGAGATCCTGCACCTTATAGTGTTATCCTATGCTGAATCAGTTGGAAACAACTTTCTATTCGTGGGCGATAGTGCAAGGGCTCATCGTGGGCATCTCGTCAACAACATGCTTCAGGAGGCAGGAATCGAACGCATGGACGTTCTCCAGACCTGAATCCCATTGAGCACGGGCGAGATGCACTGGGAAGACGCTTGGCAAAAGGTTCAACGCTTTCAACAAGACTTCTTGAGTTGGAGGTTGCCCTGGAGTAAGAGTGGTAGAGGATCCCATAAGAACTACTCTCAGTGCATTTTAGCAGTCCAGAGTGAACAGTCAAAGTGTGCCATCTCGTCCAGTTTGACATGCTTCTGTTCACCCCCACAAACGTGTAATTTGCTATCCGGTCGCGCTAATTGAGTTTGCATCTCATTTGCATAGCCGGACAACTTTCTTTGACTTGTAATTTACTTTACTGATGTTCCTGTTTAACAAGCAAAAATCAAATGCTTCTTTTTTATCGCTTCATATTTATTTTTTTTGTGAACAGTTTATTAAACAAGAATTAGAAAAAATATTAAACCAAGTATTAAGAAAAATGCAAAAAAATAATATAATTAGCAAAAAATTTAAGAAACGTTGAAAGCAGGAATAAAAGTTTTAAATGGGGAAGAAAATGTATAAAGGACTTTTAAGTGATCCAGTCGGAAAACAGCCATACATAATAAAATGATTTTATAGCATGTAAAAATTTTTGTATCAGTTTTCCTTCTCTCCCTTTTCGTGATAGTCGACATGGCATGTGTATCGACATAAAATCGATAAAATAAAATTGCGTGTACACAAAGGGGACAAATCGTATGGTGGTCATATTGAATTTTCTTCATCGATGGTTTTAGATGGAAAGTTAAAAATGAACTAAACTTTCAGCCAACAAGTCTTAATCCTCATGGCTGATTTTATGATTAAGGATAGAAGTTGCCTCAAAGCACTAAAGAATAGTTTTGCTAATATTTTCAACTTAAATTTGATAGCCAGCTTTAAGCTAACGTATACGAATAAAATTATAAGTTTCGATATTCTATTAAAGTTGCGCCATACTGATGGATCCCCTGATAAAACTCAAACATAATAAATCGATCTTAAAAAAAATTAGAATGATTAACGCATATATTAGTAGACGGAATAAACTCCAGGAGTGGATGCGCGGGCGTGGATCGTTTTCTCAAGCAGATGATCCTGCAATTATCCTTTTTATGATTTACGGAGAGGCCTGTATCTCCCTGGGCCGTCGTATACGCGGCAAGAGGTTCCTTAAGGTCCGCCTCCTCCTCTTCTCGTCATAATTTGTTCATTAAGTTGCCATACGGGGTGGCAGGATCGTCTCGTGCAAATCACGCGAGAAAATTATTAGGGCCCCAACAATATTGCTCGCAAACAGGTCCCCGCCAAACGGGATCTTAAATTATTTCTAAATTAATTCTGAAATAATGAAAACGGCGCAGGCGCAATGCGATCCTTGTGACCACAACCGCTGCTATTCAGAAAGGCATCCAATTAAACGCTGTCAGAAGCATTACAAAATGCCTTATTTAATGTTTCAATTAAAGCGGACTTTTCGTTCTCTCCCTTTTCGTAATCATAAACATGGTCTGTGTGTCTGTGTGTGTGTGTGTGTGTGTGTGTGTGTGTATGTGTGTGTGTGTGTGTGTGTGTGGTATGTGTATTTTTAAGTAAGCACTAAAAATTGCTTTTGTTCAACTTCCACACGACTAAACTCATCTACATGAGTGTGTGTCTGTGTGTGTAGCTCTTTTAGGCGATTAGATTTTCATTTTCCGTTTTCTTTAGAGTGAAATATTCGCCAGATTTAAAAAGTTTACATTTTCTCTTTAACAGTTTGGCGTTTTAAATCGTCAAATTTAAAAGACATTTCTATGAAGGAAATGTCATAAAGTCGGATTCAGTCGCATTTAATAGCAACATCGACTATCATAAATTGCCTGCATTCATATTTCACATTTCCACAGCGTTCAACCTTAATAAGCTAACATTCTAGAGCAAACAAAAATTAAAAACCATAAATAAGTGTTTAATATATTTTTGTTTAAATTACTAAATTCCTAGCTTGTTCACTCTCATGTACTACAATTAGAGTCGCTGCAAGGCTAAGTTATTTGTTTTGAGAGTGTGAATGCAAGACCGTCTATTGAGCACTGACAATTCCTATAGGTTTCCATTACTATTCCAAACACAGAAGCCATTTATCTCTCGCTTGATATCTTACTTTGAAGCCTGCGGCGAACATGGAATTCTTTTTATATTATTATAACGCACGAAAAAAAAAAACCAGAAAAAAAACGGCATCAAATTTGGTAAAGTGGTGCGCGTGCAATAACTCGATTCTTCAATAATGGCAACAACAAGGAAATTAAAAAATAAATTTGACTGGTAAAAGTTATTTTGAAATTGTAAATTCAATGACGGAAATTTCAACCCAATAAGGGCATTATGGATTTCCAAAAACACATTCAAAATTTATAAAAAAAAATAGCTCACATATACATTTCTTATGTTACAATATTAGAATTTATTTCGTTAAACATAGTTTTATGTTCCTAAGAATGCAAACTGGATCATCACAATGTATTCGTAATATCATTCTATTCACTAAAGATTTTTCTATCGAAAAATGGAAGGAAAAATTCTGCGACCTGGGTTCGAACCAGGAACCGCGGCTGTCATGGCCGACGCCTTTACCAGTTGGGCTATCGTAGACACCCGGACAGCCAAGCTGTCTCAAGGTGTCTTAAAGACAACCAAGTTGTCATGGTTGAAAGCCCAAAGGGAGGCGGGCACCTGGCTCACAGATCGAGAATCTCTCCTATCCAACCATCAGAAAGTTTGTGGAACTCACAGATAAATTAAATAATAAATGATATTATAACTGGAGATAACGATACCTTAACTGGTAGAGGCGTCGGCCATGACAGCCGAGGTTCCTGGTTCGAACCCAGGTCGCAGAATTTTTCCTTCCATTTTTCGATAGAAAAATCTTTACCTGATGCTTGGTAGGCTTATCTCCAGTTATAATATCATTTATTACTTAATTCTATTCACTGTTAATTTTGTCCATTGTTATTATGCCTTCATATGAAATGGTAAAAACAAAATTTACGTTAAAATCATTCAAAAATCTTACACCAATGCATCTGCATGAAACGGATTGCCTCTAGCGGGTCTATATATTGATTGGGAAATAAAGCGAATTCCAATCAGTGTTTGTTTAAATTACACATTATCATTTAAAATTGAATTCAGGTTTTATTAAATTGATCTTATATAAACCAAGTGAAATTTAATGGTTATCGGATTGATTTAATTCAACCATTACAACAACACTTACATTCTAATCTATGTATATGGATTACAAATATTCTTGTTAGAGGATTCATATTACATCAGCGGCACTGTTCCTATACAAGAGCCATTCAAGTAAAAAGAAGCAAAGGACATAGTAAAATAGTAAATGAGTTTATTGCGGCATCTTCGATGCGAAACAAAGATGCCAACACTGAAGTATGTTGGCGCGCTGTCTCATTGGACAAGAAGATTCGCGGTAAAAGCGATTGCCGGACTTGAAGATTTGCGCGCACAACTTTGTATTTGTGCAGAATATTTGTTCCGGAATTCGAAGGAACGTCGCACTTTCATCGTCAGAATCATTGCAACAGATGAAACATGAGACCCTCATTATCAGCCAGAAAGCAAGAAACAACTAATGGAAGCACATGTCTCCGCCACCAAAGAAATCGGAGAATGATCAAGTTTCTCGACAACAGAAAAGCCGTCTGATATGCTGAAACTCTCAACTTTCTGCGAATACCAATCAAGTCCATGTGAGGTCGAGGCTAGCTGCCTTTAGGAAACTTTCCAGCATCTGTCATAAGGCTCAGATTATCTCCCACTGACAATCACATTTTCGGAGGAATCGAACGTGTCATAGTAGGATAAGTGCCTTAAAAGTCAAGGGGAGTAGTTTTTAAAGTTCGTTGCAATAAGTCCTTTAAGTATTAAATGACATTTTTATAACCTGGATTTTGGTTGAATTATCTTGTTTTTGCTTCTTAAGGAAGAAGGTCATCTTAAATTTTAAATATTAAAAACTAAACACAATGTGGTAAGACCCTGAAAAAGCTGACGTTTCGGATAGATGCTATCCTTTGTCAAAGCAAAAAATTAAAGAGGATATCCTTTCTTCAGGGTCTTCACCCTCTGTTCAATTTTTAATTTTTTTTTTCAGGGTTCTTGTGTCTCGTCCTTCTTTTCTTCTACATCCATCTTAAATTTCAGGAATACATACTGGGGGTTGAGTGCATTACAATGAAACGATTTACATATGCAAATTCTCTAGCCACGTGGTTGACAGGGCTACGCGGTCGTGAGGAGTTATAAAGGGGACATCGCTTCTTCATTCTTAATCGTTGTACAAATTCTAACTGCGAGAATGCCGCTAAAAATCAATAGATACTGAGAAGGATATATAAATGCACTTTCCGACGCCAAGGTCCTATTCCATGATCATAAAACAATGCAAATCCAGGGATCTCACCATTTCGAAGGCAGGAATCTGTAACATACTAAATAAAAACAGAAAAACCGCAATACCAGCAACGTTGGACGAACCTGGGCCCTCAAGAGAACGTCCCACTCCAAGCAGAACACCGGAGTTTGTAGCCAAAGTCAAGCGTCTCATCTGTAGAAAATCCCAAAACTCAAAGGGCTGTCGCAAATAAGGTAGGGTTATCACAGTCAACGGTACGCAACATAATCCACAAAAATCTCCGACTGGTTAAGCGTCCGAAACCTGGTAGGGGTGCATCAGAATAAAGCTGCGAGTCATACGTCCAAGTCAACGGTCGCCCATTTGCGAACACTGGAACAGGAGACGGGCATACATTCAATTCCGTTTGAAAGCATACCCGTGAAATCTCCAGACGCATCTCCCATAGATTATTGCGACTTTGGAATGCTGAAACGCGCCCTTGGAAGTAGACGACCCCGTATATAGGACGTGCTATGGAAAGCGTGTGAAGTGGGGTGGGCACAGATCGACCTAAATTCTTTGCGGCGAATTCTTATTGAATGGAAACTGCGATGCAGAGCCATAGTTCGACACAGTAGGCACCAGATAAAATATCACCGAACATGGGGGCGTGGTTTCTCATAGACTTATGACGCTTGCAAATCGTTTAGTTCTAACGTACTCAACCCTCTGTATTTACACGACGTTATACAGATGTTTAGGAAAGTGTGGAACGGAGAAAAATTAATTTCTGACAGAAAATTAGACGGAAAACAAACTGCTTTAGTCATCTTTATTATTTTGTTCTTAGACTTGATTAATATCATCTTCAGTCAAATAAATACCAATAATTGTTCAATAAGAATAAATTGTTCAATAAAACACAATATTGGTTTAATAATCCAAGTTTATTTTGTCGACTTCAAAACAGATCTATTTCGATCACTGATGCCAAAAAATAATCTAGTCTCCGAAAGCATTTCTTATAGACACTTTCCAATATAGCTTTCAGCAACTTCTGCGAATTTTGTTTGATGGACTGAAAGCGTTTCCACGAAGTAGTAATTTGATTTTGGAAAACAAGAAGACGTCCAACGGGGCCATATCTGGCGAATACGGTGCTTGGTCCATGATATTTGTTGAGATTTTAGTCAAAAATTCAAGTACAAGGAATGACGTATGGAAGGGCGCATTATTGTGGTGGAAAAATCTAAGAATTGTTCTTCGATAGCTCTGGCCTTTTCCAATGCTTCAGCACAAGAAATTTCGTTTCAACCTCTTTGTTCGATATTTTTATCCATTTCAAAAATCGAAGAGCATATTTGATGTCGACTAGCAAGACCAACAGTTGTAAACAAACTGGTTAACAGATGGCGCCAGATTTGAAAATTGTGTACATTGGTGCAGTCTTACAGAAAAATAAAGTTCAAATCTTTTATGCGTGCTTTTTAAATGAACAATTCCCGATATTTATTTGGCTAATGTTGGTTGACGACATGTTTGATCAGATAGATATGTCAAAGTTGATGAATCAGCCTAACTACGGCCGATCTTTCTCAGGCGACTATCCGCAATACGATTTTCTCTCCCAAATTATATGCATATCTCTCGTGTTCGTGAATTACATGCTAAATTCTTCGAGTTGCAGGAATTTCATTGTTGAATATGTGTTTAATATTGCATGAAGACGTGATAAGAGGCTGAAAGTTTACAATTTATAAAAGTTTAATTATCTGTTTAATATGATCACCTTCAAAGACACTTCTAAGAACGTCATTAAAACTGAGCATATAATTAATACTGGTGTTACTTATCGATTGGTAGTAGGCTTACTAAGATTTTTGCATCATTCAAATAAATTACAAGAGAGAGTGGATTTCAATGTATTTACTTTTATAGCATATAACAGACTACACAAATGTTTGAAGAAGATAGGGTTTTTTGTAAAAAAAAAACTGTTGTCATCTTCTTACCTTCGTTTGAAACAGTTACGCGCAAAGATCTTTTCATCCCCCTGCTAAAGACATAATGAGATAATTACATTTCAAGCAAACATCATCTTATCAGGAATTAGCATGCTAAAAAATTTCCATCGGCCAATTCACGTAATAATATCAGCAGAACAACCCTAGTGCACCCCTTGACGAATTTCGATGACGAAGGAGAACAAGTTGACAGATTCGGAGGTTAACGAAACCAACAAAAGTCGGAACTCCATCCTCCCCCTCCGAAAAGTCTTTCAGCTGATTTCTGACGCAATAAGCAGAGCAAACACATCTCGCTTTGCTGCCTCTCTCATTCAAGGGAGCAACGAAGAAGGGGTTTTTATTGGCTGCTCGACCTCTACGGCTCTTTCAAGTGGCACCTTCCACTCTTGCATGACTAATGAGACACGCTCAACGCGAACATCTTACGAGCATTCAGCGGTTAAGTATTAGAAGGATTAGGGCATTAAAGTGTTGCCGAAGTTTTCACCGAGCCCCTTCTTCTCCCTTTTCCCCCTGATAAGTCCCTTTCCAAGACGGAGGGGACAATGAAACTTTTCCCTCAATGCCTTTATGCCTTAATTAATGGCGGCGCGACGCTTGTTTGGAGAAGAGGAGGAAGCCGAGCTGTTAAAAATTTCAATGAGTTTTCAGGTCTCTGTAAATTAAAAAGATAATAATGGCGAACAAAAGAAACCTCCCCGTGATAAGATAATTTACAATCATTGATGGCCATTTTTCTAATGCACATTATAAACAATGCGATGCCAGACCGAACAGCACACGCAACACACATTTAAGAAATTAAGAAGGAAAAAAAACCAACTCTCGAAAAATCCTTACGAGATAAAAGCAAAACACGGCTATATAACAATAAATATTCTACGGGAAGATGTTTTTCCTTCCTATAACGGCAAGAAATTTAAAAGAAAAAAATGGCAATGAAGACGTCAAGATAATTTTTTTTTCATTTTGTGCTTACGCTCAAAATTGGCAAAGTGAAAACTATACTAAAAAAAATCGTTCAAACATAAAACCTTGAGTGCATTTAAAACTGATACTACTAAACGTTAATAATAAATAATAAAAATAGAACAGGATGGTAAGACCCTGAATAAACGTTAATAAGTAACGTACTAAGTCGGTTTGCTTAAAGACACAATTTATTATCTATTATAGAACCAGAATTTTCTACGGTTTATATGATAAAATTATAATCATTTTCAATTCATAGAAAACAGAGGGCCATAAAATTTACCCAGAAGACTTATTATTAAGCAAGAGAAATTAGGCACATTTTTGAAACACATTCGAGTATTGTGATTTGCCGGTTATTTGAGCTCCATGACGAGGTAATCGCGAAGGCACTGTTTAAATCCATTATTGCAACCATGTGGGGTAATCTTAATACAGGGCTACTATAAATGATTAATTGCTTTTTAACACACCATAAGAAAAGAGAAGACACAAATAATTTTATACAAAGCTTGGATGCGCATTTCGACCATATTGTCGTTTACAAACAAAAATACAAAGAAAAACAGGCCACAGTCGTTTAAGTAACAGTAACAGCCAATTACATACTTACTTACTTTTCAAACCCGCTTATACGTTAGGGTCGCGGGGGCAGCAGCCCTATGCAAGGTCTATAAAAGACCTTGCCCTATGGAGGATCTCCAGCGATCGCGATCTTCCGCCATCAGGTGCATGTCCTCCCTGTTAATACCTAAGAGACTCGAACCCAGATTCTCCATGTAGTCTAGCCACCTGGTTCTAGGCCGACCCTTTGGTCTTTTACCCACCGGCTTGGAAAATAACAACTGCCTAGGAGGACTAGTTTGCGGCATCCGTATCACGTGCCATACCAGCGCAACTGAGATCTCTCAATGCGGAGAAGTAGCGGGTCAACACCTAAAGACTCCCTTATTGTGCTGCTGTGTACTCTATCTAGTAGGGTAACACCTGCCACACCTCTCAGAAATCTCAATTCGGCCGCTTGTACCCGCGATCGCACTCTTTCGGTCATTACTCAAGCCTCATGACCATAGGTTAGACTGGGGACAAAGATAAATTTGAAGACGGAGAGCTTGGCTTTGTTACCCAGCTGGCGTTTCGTTACCACGGATCACCACAGTTCACGCCTGACACAGCTTGCTGCACCGATCCGAGCATCCAATTCTTTCTCCTGCCGTCCATCACTCGTGAATGCAATCCCGAGATACTTGAATTTCTCCACCTGTCTCAATGAGGCTCCCCTAACATGGAGAGCGCACTGAGCAGGGTGTCTTAAAAAGACCAGAACCTCAGTTTTAGCCACACTGATCTTCATCCCAGCTTCTTCACATTTGGCTGCAAACCGGTCTAGTGCATGCTGAAGGTTCGTGCGAGAAGACCCAAGGAGGACAAGGTCGTCAGCAAAGAGCAACCTCTCCACCAGGCAGTCACCCACACAAACACGCTCATCGCCTCGGCTGCCCCTGTCTATCCAGTCCATAAAGATAATATCGACAAGAGGGGCGACAGTATGCACCCTTGGCGGAGTCTAACACCCACGGTGAACGGTCTTGACTTAATGCCGTTTATCCGGACACACATCTCAGAGCTTTCGTACAGAGACATGATAGCGACCAGTAATTGCCCATCCACTCCATACTCTTGCATAACTTGCCAGAGCTTCTCCCGAGGAACTCTGTCATATGCTTTTTCGAGGTCTACAAAGCAAGCGTAGACCTCTTTTGCATACTCCCAGGATTTCTCAAAGATTTGCCTTAGAGCAAAGATGTGATCCGTCGTGCTTCGGCCAGGTCGGAAACCACACTGCTCCCCCGACAGTTTGGAGTCGACTATTTCCCGATTACATAATTACAAAAATAAAATAACAGCCAATTACATATCAATGAGAGCTTGGTTATTCATCAAATAAAAAATAAAACAGCTTAATTTTTAATGACAAATTTAAATAATTTTGATTCTCCAAACAGTCTCGAGTCTTGCTTTAAGTGAAATTTTCTGGGCCAACTTCTTGATTTCAAAGGTTTCAAAAGCATCTAATAAATTTTTATTGTTCACTCTACGGATTAACTTGAAGTTCTCTTTCAAAAAATCGTGTCTTCAGGATTCACGTATTGCATTCACGTATCGTGTCTTCAGGATTGTATCAGGATTCACGTATTGCAATCTGATTGGCCTCAGTTCACGTAATCTGATGTTTTTCATCAATCAAAGAATTATCAAGTGCATTTCCGATTGATCATCTCGCATTATTCTTTTTATTTATTTTTTTTGTTTCTTTCCTAACGTTTCTCTGGCTAAACTGTAGTTGACTTATCCGGAAGTTATCAAAAATACATCGACTTAACCGATGAAATTATAAATTCATGTAGGGGAAAGGATTTAAAATTTATTTTGACTTAAGCGGAATTTCGACTTAACCGATTTCGACTTACGCAGAGTATAATGTATTTCTTATTTATTTATCGATGGTGGTGATATAAATATTAAATTTGCCCCCCTTGTTTACTCTTAACATTCTAATTTTACTTTTTTTTCATGTGAAGTTAGAACCTAGAGCCGAGCTCAAGGTTTTAATTACAAAAGGAAGAAAAAATAAAGACTCTACCCGCTTTTATTAAATTTTAACGAAATTAATTTTTTAAAAACTATTTATAGCGTTTAACCTGGGCTACTTTGAAGAAGTTAGGGGTTGAGTTTTCTTGTCCTTTTAAATTGTTTTTCTTTTCTTGGGGTCTTTCCTCCATTTCTTTGTTTAAAATGAATTGCAGCTGTCATTGAGATTTACCGACATTTTATGCATTCGCAAGGATCTGCTTAGGGGAAAAAAAAGGAGAAAGGGATAAGGTGGGAGGGTAGGGATGGAATAAAAAAAATGAGCAAAGGGAGTAAAGGGAAAAAAGGAGTGGGTGGAAAGGCGCGCGCACACACAGAAAGAGAGAGAAAGAGAAAAAAAGGAGGGGGAAAAATTGGCACCACCATCAAATGAAACGAAATCAGCGCCGCTAACTTGGTAGATTTCATTCTCTTTTCCTTTCCACCATTCCAGTCAGCTGTTTTTTACTCTTTTCTCTCTCTCTCTCTCTCCCTCTTTGCTTTTGCTTTCTTCTTTCCTTCAACCATTTCCATTTTTTTCTATCTCTCAACTTCACCACTGCTTTTTTTTCGCCGCGGAATTTTTACGATGGTATATCTATGATTTTCCGAGATAAAATTTAAACTTGGCTGTGAAACGAAATACACGGGTTTTGCATTTAAGGAGAATGAGCATTATTTTCTCCAAATACTTTTAGAGAGAGAGAGAGAGAGAGAGAGAGAGAGAGAGAGAGAGAGCGAGAATTTTTTTAAATATTTCTTTCCCGCTCCTTAAAAACTACAAAAAAAAAAAATTTCGGCTAGTACTGCTGGAAAAAAGAAAAAACATAGTTAAAAAAATTAAAAACTTAAAAAAAAAAGGTTAAGAAAAAATTAAGTAGATGGAGAGCTTGAACAAAAGAGTTGAGGTTTGATGGAAGAATTTTGCTAGAAAAGAATTTTAAAAATCACATCTTTCAATTTTGAAGGAGAGAAAAGTAAGAAATAGTTTTGCTTGGTGTGCTTCTGTTATCTTTTTTTACACAAACATTTTGAAGGTTTAAGTTCTGCTGTTTGAAACCATTAACCGTAAACATTGTGCAGTTTTCACATTACAAATTCAGAGAGCCTTGAAGATAAGTTGCAAGAATAATTCAAACAATTTTAGAAAGAAAACAGATTTAAACAAATACAACATTTCATTGCTCAACACGATTTAAACATTTTGCGTTCGCACAGAAGCTATGGTACGTTTTCTGCGAGTAATTTTTTTTTCCATTATCGCATACCATATTTGTTTTCTTACTCTGCCTGAATCGTTTCCGCAATTTCCACTGTTTAGGTTTATGAATGTGTCTCTCCTCTGGTTAAACATGTCGGATGTGTTGGAGTTAGGGAATAAAACTTTCGGTAAGAGCCGTAATGACTAAACACAAAAATGTTACATTTCTTTAAAAGCTTGTTTGGAAGGATCATCATAGAGAGCTCTTTCTGGTGACTTGTTGGTTCTGATTCCTATTGTAAACTTAAGCTTCATACATTTTGCTAATGCGACCGCACATCGTAGCAAAGCCGTGTAAGAATATTTTATAAGGATAAGAAAGACTTCGATTACCTTTAGGAAGGAATAGTTTCCAGATCTAAATCGGTGGTGAGCCATACAAAATGAATCTCGTTCAAATTGACAGTTAACGATCATTTGCTGCAGACATGTCTACCTTCAAAAAGCAAAGCAACTTTTGAAGGAGGACATGCATTAGGATAAGATAATGAAGGGTTCAGTGAATGGTTTAGGAAATGCTTCATTTTTGTTTTGCCATAAAAAAGAACCATGGCTTAGTGGGTCAGCTGTGTAAATCTAGGATTATTTATTAGACTGATAGATAAGAGAACTTATATTAAGCTCAAGTATATTTTTGTTTTTTCTCTTTAAGTAAAATAAAATTGTATAAAAATTTATCTTGGTAAAATAAATTTATGTAAAATAATTGTTTTCTTGCAGTAACATCCAGCAGAGTCAACACACTTTTACCAACGAGACACAAGAATATTTATTCCGGTAGCGTAGAATTCTGGATTTCTGGAGGCGACAAACCCGTTGAAGGCAATTTTCGCATCGTCGTGGTTTTTGAAGCATCTCCCACACAGGAAATTGTCGAGGTGCTTGAAAAAGTGGCAGTCAGTTGGCGAAAAGATCAGGTGAGTATGCTGGATGATCAAGAATTTCGTAGCCAAGATCATATTACTTATGTCCGGTGACTACTGTGTCGTACGGCCGAGCGTTGTCGTGAAGCAAGATGGGACCTTTCCGCTTGACTAATTCTGGTCGTTGTTGTTGAAGTTTCGCATTCGTCGACTTGTTGAACGTTTGACCGGGCAGTAATGGTTTCACCCTGATTCAAGAAGGTGTGATGAATGAGTCCTGTTGCAGACAACCAAACACTCACCATAGCCTTCTTTTGGTGCAATTTGGGCAACTACTTATCGAGCTTTTTCACCTTTCCAATTTGCTTCAAGTTGCAAACCACAGTAGAATGCCTTGAGCTCTTCGGCAACTTCTCGTGTGCATTTACGAGGTCGGCTTCGATTAATGCATCGCTTCTCTGAGCACGTCATCCACTTTTAAACGTCTCAGTCCACTCTATAGACTTCTATCAAAAATAAAGGCATCTTCATATTAACCCAGCGTTCTTAGATGAATTTCACGAGGTTTCACATCCCCAGACCACAAAAATTTAAATGGCATCTCTAAATGCACCGCCATACTGCCCTTCCGATTATGAATGCCATGTCATCTATCGGCCACTGTGAACATCTTTCGTAAGAATGTATCTTCCCTACGAAGAAGTTTGAATGCCTTGGGTGCTCCTTTTCTTAAAGACTGTCAACTTGATGTTATTATGAGCCACCCTCAGTTTTTGTCTTGTTATCTGAGCACATTCCAAAATAAATTAAGCTTATATCTTTAAATAGCTTATGTGTCTTTTTCTTTGGAAATATTCTTTTTCAAATAAATCATTTTAAATAGAATATCTTTAGGTTAAATAAATAAACTCTCAAAGCAGGTAGGGACAAAAACATTTCTTTTCTGATTGACACTTGCAATAGATATAAAATTACTATTTTGTATCCAAGTCTGTTTATTGTACGAAATACTTTGAAAAGTTCAGCATACATAGAGAAAATAACATGTTTTAAAAATATGATAATAAGGCTAAGCGCGATTAGTCTCTTGAGAATAATTTAGATACTTTTGAAACCGGTGCTCCTTTCATTAATGTAGCTGATCTTAAGCACAAGTAAATTGAGTCTTAAAACTATGAAAATTTCGTTTTTACAGCTTTAACGAATATGCTAAGAAACCTTTATCTTGTGTGTACTTTATTTATGCAGATTTCGTGAGAGAAAGTTACATTGAAAGAGGTCCGTTTCTTGAGACAACACCTGTGATGGCGAAGAGAGCGCCTTCTTTCTACTGGAAGGGAATCCACTATTTAAGAACAGAGGGGAGTGAAGTTCAAACATCAAACATCACCAAGCTCCCTCGGAAAACTGGGATGAAATCAGAAGATGTGTGCTCTCCTATCGATCTTAACCATCCAGCAACATAGGGAGCGGGAAAGAGAGCAAGGCTGAAGTACGGATGCCAATGTTCCCCGCGGCCACTGGTCTCTTAACCTTACGCTGACCCAATGGGGTCTCTTTAAATGTATTGATGAAAGTCAAGCAGGAGTTTGATGCTGCCAGTGGTCAAGGCGAAGTGATGATAGTTGTCACGACAGAGAATGGGCGAAAGTCTCTACGTTCTGGGTGAATGTTTCCTTCACGTCTCCTTAAATCACACGACGTCCTATTGAACTGGTTCCTTATGAATTCCTTCTTTCTCTCTCCCTCCCTCCTTTCCTACTTCCCCAGTTTTATACTCTTTCGTGTCGCTTCAACTTTCTGATTTATGAGGAGGATGTGGCGTAAAACATGATATCGCAAGAAAGTATATATTATTCGGCCATGAGTTATACAGTTTCTTTATTTCTAATATACAAAATACTGCGACTATACAGTAAACAAACTCCGAACCTGCAAAAATCTAAAATTTAAGAAAAAAATACTAGGGTGGGGGTTGTATTACTGCATGATTTTCATTATTGAATAACATAAAAAAAAGAACTTCAATAAATAAATGAACTATTAGAATGCATTCATTATTTGTCAATTACATTACGGACAAAAGTAAAGTCATATAAGAAGTAAATGTAATTCCAAATAGGGTACATTACAAGCACCTTATACTATAAAAAAATCATAAAATTTTCTCCCTTATCTCATTATAAAGTTTTTCTTAAAGCTTTCAGTGAAGCATCTTATCAAGACAGATTTCAATATTATTAACCTAATTGCAAAAACCTAAAGTTTATTTCATTTCTTGAAAATAAATATTTTACTTAGAAGTTGTGAATATGCGACATAATATTCATAAAGAATTACTAAACTCGTTAACTTTTCCTTCATAAACTGGAATTTTAAAATGTTCACGTTTGTATAAAGTTGCATCAAATTTTCACGCATTTATAAAAGATTAATTCTAGGAAATTTGTGGAAATTTAGCTATGTCGGAATGCGTTTAAAAATAAACAAATTTAAAAGATTATAAATGAATTATGAGATGCAACTTGAACACAATTCATAAAAATAAACACAATTATATGTAAAATTTGATATTAGCAATTCTAACAAGTGTACATATATTAAAATTGGCATGTATACAAATGAAATAAATCTCTAAGAATAAAAAAAAAAAACGAATTCATGATGACTGACATTGAAGATAAACTTTAAAGGTACACTGGAAGGTTGCACCAAATATTGCGAATGGGTTTACTCTTTTGAAGATTTAATGAGATCATTTTGGGTAAGAAGTCACCGGAATCCCCTTAATTGTTAAAATTCTGTAATCTTTTCATTTGTACACGCTGAAGATGACGACTTGGTCTTTGAAAAGTGCATCCGTGCAAAATATATATTATTAAATCTTGTGGAAATGTGTTTCCTTTTTAGTTTTTAAATAAAGAGGACATGGTAAAAGTAGTTTTGCAGATCACGTATTAAAATCAGGTCACAACTATGACTCCAATAAGTTTAAAATTTTACACTTTACGGATAATTCAAATATGCTAAATTTTCTGGAATCAGTGGAAATTGCTAAAAAGAAAAAAAAATCCCCAACAAATTACTAAATAGCGACAATTCTCCAATAAATGTTTCTGAATGGTATGAATTTTTCAAATATTAAAAAAAAACTGTCTTTTCAAATAATCAGTTGTTGCAAAAAAAAATCTTTTATTATAAAGAAACAGCTTTTTAAAAATTTATTTTTATATAGAATCACCGTAAATGTTAAAATTATTAAAGATGACGACTTGATCGTATAAAATATACATTAGTAAATTATGGGGAAATGTGTTTCCTTTATATTTTTTAATTTTTAAATAATTAGATCAGTCTTATTTAAGTAAATATTATACAACCGTTTTAAAACAATTCAGTTTTTTTTATTTTTAAAGAAATCAAAACACGCACAGTTGTGCTTTCTTTTTCATTACAGATACAACATGAAAAAAAAAATTCAGAAAAAAAAAATTTTTCATAAAAATAAAAGATTTACGCACACAGAAAAGGCTAAAGATAATGAACTTGGCTAGACCTTTGTGTTTTTTGGAGGGGAGACAAATATATTGGAAGAAAGAGACGGACAACATCCGATGACAAATGCAGTGGACGAGTGAAGGAGAGGGCGAGGGTTCGAAAACAACGGAGGCCATAAGATGTCAAAGAAGGGACATAACGGGAATCTCCTGATAATGATGATGGCCGTGGCTTGATGGTAAGGCCAATGACTAGAAATTGAGTGCAGCCATAGATCTCATTCCCCTCTTTCTTGTTGGCTGGCACAGAGAAGATGGTTTCTTTTTCCCTCCTTCCTTTAGTTTCCATTACCATCATCATCTAGCTCTTATTACCGGTGGTCCCACCTTGTATTAACCCTTTTTGGCTCTGGTGAAAAGCAAGGAAAAGGTGATGGTATTTATTGGAGAGCTCTCCTTTCTTCCTACTCTCCGCCCTCTCTCTTTGCGTTTACCCCAGTTTTTTTTCCTCGCCAAGTCCCATCTATCCCACGACCAACGTCGCTAGCAACCGCGATCAGTTAATGAATAGCGAGAAGGAAACGTTTGTTGCCTTTAAAGACGAAGGACGATAAAAGAACATCAAAAAAAGGTTAAAGTCAATTGTAAATCGTCAAAAATTCACTTTCAAACGAGTTCTTAAAGAAATAAATAATTAACTCGCCAACCGTTTTATTAAATTAAGTGTTACTGAAAGACCATCAGTTAATTATTTAATTTGATTAAGTTTGTTTTGTTTTTTTTAAAAGGGGAGTATGTCATAATTTTTAAAATTGTGAGGAAACACAAAACACCCATGCTATGTAAAATAAATCGGTTTTCGAGTTTGTCTCAATTATTAGCTAAAAACTAACTTGATATCAAAACATTTGCAAGTTGAGGTACATAAAAAATATTTTATGAAATTTTAGAAAGACTTTATTAATGTGAAAAAAGTAACTGAAATTAACTCAGTATAGGTTTATATCGGAGAAATTACAGTAGTTATCAAACAGAGATAGTACAATTTGTATTGATTTGGGCTTTCGTTTTTGGTATTTAAATTACACCAGTGTATGAAGTTTTGTAATTTGAATACTTGCTGACACAGAATACAATCGTAGCTTTTTCATTTAATAATTCTTATTACAATTAACAAAGAAAACACTTAGGAACAGTTTGTTAATCTCTAGGTCATTTTCGTGTTCTGTTGGCCAAGAAAAGTTTGCTGATAAGAACTTTCTCTGTTGGGTAAGCAAATGACGATGGTATAACACAATAAACCATTGGTTGTGAGATATCTTTTGATGCAACCCCTTCTTGCACTGCTCTAAACAAAAGGTTTGTCTTTCTCTTCAAAAGTACGATTTATTTGTAGTAAGTCTAGTATATCCTTGGCTCCCTATTTCTTTCACCAAGAATTTAAGAGGCGTACTCTGCATAATGTGCTTATCAACTGTAAAATATTCTCTCGTGTCTTCGGATGTTTGGAGAATATTCCGAAATCTCCGTCACATGATAGGAAAAGTGATACGACCTCTGATAGGAAAATGCTGTTGTATGGTATGAAATCGATCAGTATCTGTGAGTGAAAGAAGACAGCGAGAAAGGGGCTGATTTTTATTTTGCCGTGCGATATAATCAAAAACGATTTACGTATAGCAAGTGTTTTAAATAATCTGATAAAAAATTCTGCACATTTCAACGTTCAATATTCTCTGCAATAATGGCACGACAACTGCCGACTAAACCTATCTAAGCAGTATCAGAAATGATAATAAAACAAAAATGGCCTTAAAAATGAGTTGCGCCCTTTTTAAAAATTTTGATTCGTTTATTTATTCATTCATTCATAATTTTGCAATATAAGAACCTTATTCGAAAAGCGACCTTTTTTGTTTTAAACTAAGCTTTTAATTTCAGATTAGTGTCATTTGCGACAATAATTTTCAGTTGGAACTAAAGTGCATTATAGTGAATTCACGAAGTCTCATTTACAGGAATACCATTTTTAATTTAGAATTCATAACAAGCTAGAGACTATCCGAATTCCGGTTTTTAAAGAAGCTTTGGTTAAAGGTTAAAGTCTCTGCTTAAAGGTCAAACATATTTTCAGGGAAAATAAGCTCACAGGGTCCTCAATTTAATCATGCCAAAGCTGGAAATGCAAGACAATGAAGATGAAAATATTCTTAGACCTCCCTAGGAGAGAAAGAAAAAGCTTAAGGCTGAAAAATTTCGTTGTCCCTTGCGATTCAGTCTTATACATGTCTCACTGTATAATAGGAGGGTGAATCAATAAATTAGGGACAAGACCTACACGAATGTTCAATTAAATTCAATTAGATTAAAGTGACAAACAAAATGAAGACTTTCTCAAGAAGTAAACAATGAACTTTACAGGAACGAGGAAAGGAACGCTCTTAGGTATCATTAATCTAACCAATCCATTCAGAACTCGTCTAAGCGGACAGAAATATCCAACACTTAAAAATGTTGTTCAACATTGAGCACTGCAGTGAGCGTAGATGGAGATCGTCTTGACAGGAAACAACAATGCTTCCACAGAAAAATTTGGATGACTCTTCAAGGTGGAGAGCAGTCGGAAAATTGGAAATCGGTCAACCTCACACGGAGTTTTACAGAGACCCTGAAGGTTTCCAGGCAAGTAGTGACAGCCTCTCGAGACAGTTCCGGGAAGCGGAAATAATAACCAAAAGACCAGGACAAGGGCTTCCAAGAGCCACAACAGACCGGGAAGACGAATATTTGGCTATCTGCTCACCGCCCGCCGTAAGAAGCCAACAGCGAGGCAACTGACCTGGACCTGATAGCTGCTATGATAACTCTTCATCAAAGACGCTTGTATGGAAGAAATGCATGAGGCCTCGTTTGTGAGAGCTGTAAAGGCTTCTGCTTATTTGACTCCAATACATCAATGCGTATGCTCCAAGATTTTGAGTGATTTTTGGACGGTTTTTGTTATGTATGTTTTGTAATGCTTCATTTCTTTTCAAATCAAGTTTCATTTCTATAAGTAGTCTTCCTTTACTGTTTGCCACTTGAGTTCTGGACCTATCGTATAACATAGCCAAATCTTAATATCTAGAAAATTATCGGGACGACTAGGTTCGTGTATGCATAATCAAATATCTAGGTAATTGAGACCATAAAATTAATGTTAGGGTGAGTGTGATTAACTGATCAAGGACTCCAAAGTTCTTGTTTCACTTTCGGCTTTCTTACTTATTTCTTCACGCACTGCACAGCGGCGTTGATTATCAAAAAATTCTTCGCTAACTTAAGTAAATTAAAGATTGCCAATCACTAGTTCCATGGGCTAAACTCTCTATAATTTTCTTAGAGTATAACCAGCAACATTGATCTAAACTATCTTTCAGCTTAAAATAACATAGCCACACTCTTCTAGTACAAATTCTAGCCTGTGTGATTTGAAAATAATAAAATTCATTCATGGCATTAAGAAATGGCAACCTTTCGGTTGATTTCTATATTAATATTTCTAAAATAATATTGCGTCTTTCATCGTCAGTCACATAAGGCTTTATCTTTAGGGCTTTTAAAATGCAAATAAGCATTATTGGCTACCTCATCGAAAATTTTTTAACTCTATTCCCAAGTCCTGTTCAGAATTCCCCTCCAATTCATTCGCTGGTAGCTGTATCCCGGTTTTTGCTGTATCAGGTAAATCCGGTTTCAGTTGTATCGGACTGATGGACGCGTGAGAGTGTGGCGTATGCCCCATGAAGCTATGGATCCTGCGCGTCAACAGGGTTATGTCAGGCAAGAGTGTGCCTCAGTTATGGCCAGTGTTCAGTTATGCGTGGGTCAATATCTCTCCAGAAGGATTCCAACACCTCGTAGAGTCCATGCCTCGACGTGTTACTGCAGTTTTAAGGGCTCGCGGAGGAGCGACTGGCTATTAACATCACATCCAGTGCCTTCCAATGGACAATGGAACAGTGGCTGCGTGTAACATGGTCAGATAAATCCCGGTTTCAGTTGTATCGAGTTGATGGACGCGTGAGAGTGTGGCACAACAACAATATTATATATCTGTTATTTATATAATGCTAAAGCTGCTGTCTTTACTTACAATATTACAGGATGGCGCAAAACCTACCAACCTACGTAAACACCAATTTCTCAGCTAGCACTAACAAGGGAACCCCACATAGCCTAACCGCTTTAACAATGGAGTCCTTCTATGGCTATGTATGCTGAAATTTTTTCGTTTTCGCGGTTTATTTTGAAAGAAACACAATTTCGCACTCTCTTATTTTGCAAGCATCTACAGTAGCTTCAGATGAGTAACATATTTCAATTTGTTTTCAATATTTGAAAATCTGTGACATACATGTTCGAGGGATTCCCTTCTAAGTGTCAATGGTTGAAAAATGTGTGATATGTTCGTGGTATCAAGACAAATTTGGATTTGCAGATCAGGGTTTGAGGTCAGGTGAATGCGGGGGCCAGTCGGCGCCAATCCATAGTGCTTGGAATAATCCAGCGCGAAGACATTCTGTCCGAAATGTTCACGCAACAGCTAGAAAATGGCGGTTGTGCGATGGGGGCGTGAACCACTAATGTCAGATCCGCAGAACCCTTGAATGACAGGAATGAACTGATTCTCAAGCAGCTGTCTGTACCTCTGCGATGATGCTTTTTCCTCCAAAAAGACTGGTCCACAAATCCCAGCTGTTAAACAAAATTGGGTAAAACAAAATGCCAGAAATTGAGGGTACACTAACACTATAGAAATAAAATTGAAAACACTTTTCTACAGACGGTCATAAAAGACTTGACGCGTATGTACATTTCGTTGGCAGTGCCAACTTCCTCAGCGTTTGAAGAAGAACCATAAGGCAAGTGCTTACAGAAAGATTACAGAAAGAGGACCAATCAGAAAAAATATAGATCAATGAGGACCACTCAAGATTTTATGACTTTACGATCATCATCCAATCGCTGACGTTCATGGACCCTGGTCCGAATTAAGTATGCGATTGGATGGTTTCTTAGAAATATCAACCGATTCCAGAAATTTCTGCAATCTTGGATCTTGAAAAATATGGAAGGTCTTAACCAAAATTGAATCATAGTTATGTTTACATTTTTACAGTGTGCTCAAACAAAATGCCTTGATGCCACAAACATATCGCACAATTTTCAAGCAAGTACACTTAGTAGTGGATGAGAAATTGACGTTTAATTTTGTTAAGTAGGTTTTGGGCCACCCTGTATAATCATTTGATGCTACTTACTAAGATATTTTTTTGGGCTTGTTAGAAATGGTGTATTATTATTGCTCTGATTTATCTGTCAAGAAAGACGAGTATATAAATACTTGTAAATTTATTTACAGGTTTACCCTTTGCACAGTTATCGACATAAGCAAAAATTGTGTACATACAAGTATTGAAGTCTTTATTTATTTCAGATGCCATCTTCTAATATCATATCTTAATGGTGTAATCAGAAATTTATTTATACAAAATTTCTTATTTTCAACATTTAAAATTACTATGCAAGATCTCATTATATATATAATTCAGTTTTCAAAAAGAATGCCTATAGTCTTAAAAATCATTAGATTTTTATTATTAGAATATTTTTCTTATTCATTATTTCTAAATTCTTTCGGCGGATTTTTCTCTCTCTTATTTTTATTCTTAGGAAATCACTAACCATAAAACTGTAATGGGAGAATGCAATTTAAACATCATTTTTAGTATTAATCAAGAGGAAGTCATAAAAAATGCTTTTAACGACTAATGAATTCCTACATCATTTCATTTCATGCATTCATCTTAGGAATGGATTTTGCAATTTTATTGAAATGAAAGTTGAAAAGTCGATTGCCATTAATCTTCTTAGACATCCCGTTCTTCGATATGATGACCGATAGGGAATCCCATGTGGGGAAATTCGGTTTGACTGGTCGTCTAAAATCTCGCATTTAAATGTGACATCAGGATACATTAAAGAGGATTACCGAGACAAGTTAAGTACAACTTAATTTCTCGTTCGGTCATAATAAATTGGAAATAAACGGTCATTTGCTTTTTCGACTTTCGGGATTTAAATTCAAGTTAAAACTCGTCGACAATCGATAAACTTTGATGCTTCGAAAAATTATCATTTTTCAAAAGCTTATTAAGAACGATGGAAGAGCAAATGCACTTTGGTGCTAAATTCGCACCGACAACTTCTAAATAAGCCAAATTAAAAAAGTAAAATTATTAAAGTACAACCTAATAACATAATAATGGTAACACCAAAATTGAAGATGAAACTCATTTACCAAAGATTCCTGCATTTTCAAAAATAAAACTTATAAAAATATCTGATGCCAAAATACGTAGACTATTCAATAAAGACTGAGAAAGATTCTTTTCGAGATACACCATTTGAAGATACACGAAACATGGAAATTCTACAGAAAAATTGAGGCAAATGAAAGTACTTGGTAATGGTACTGTTCATCAAGGCTTGAATCAATGTACAGACGGCAGCAACTCCACACGCAAATAGAATATGCATTGTTGTGGTTCCGATCACGAAAATGGCCGTGAAACTGAACGCTTTGGGAAAGCTACATGTGTCGACTTATCGACGCAAAAATGAGCCACCAGTAATGTGAAAAACTATCCCACGGGTGATTTGATTGTCAGCAAGTCCTACGTTGGGAAGACATCTCAAGATCCAAAGCAAACTTGAAGACAAAGGTCGTCCAGAGAAATGTAACTGAAGCCTAACAAAGCAACGAATGTATTCCAATGAACAATTCAACATTGTCATTCATGAAAACCATCCTTTGAAGTGTTGTCATAAGGCCCTCGAAACAAGCTACGGCAGTACATATACAAAAAGGAATATTGAAAACTCTCCCAGGGATACCTGAAAATTGACCAGTTGGCAATGGGATGTTTCTCTGGATGAAGCTTGAGTGTATCTGGACCAGTTCTAGCGACAAAGGGAATGACAGGCCGCGTGCGAATGCAAAGAAAAGTCTTCCACAGGATATTTCAGATCTTCTGGGAACAACTGGAAATCAATCGCGCACAAAATTACGCCAAGGTCAGTGAGGCGTATTTTTAGGAGATGGTCACGAGCCCCTTGCAGATATTGATATATGGTAGTCGGAGTTCAAACGTCTGTATCTACATGGTAAAGGCATTAAGCCGTACCGCAAGGTCTTCGACGAAAAGAAGGCAAACAAAACTAGCTTAAGGGTTCTTCCATTTTCGTCCTTTCCATCCGGCGCATCACCTGTGAGTTTTTGTGGATTTGGACTGCTGAAAAGGGAACTGTGACGGCGGCGACCACAAACTATTGACTCGTAAATGTCTCTCAATAGGTCTGATATTCAATTCTACTGCACCATTTACGTCGCGATTTGCTGCAGACTCGATGATGTAGGGACGTCACTTAACTTGATGGAAAATGCTTCTGGTAAAACTTGAAGACAAGCTGCAAATAATTTTTTAATTGGTTTAAATTAAAATAGAAGATGGGGCATATCAAAAATATATTAATGGAACTATTCTTAGCCCCAATCCAAATGTTTTATCCAAAACATCTTACTTTATTTACGGTTAAACGGGGCACATGTAATATCTGAGATATTTCACGAACGGATTTTCCACAACGGTAACACCCAATCACTACATCAAGTTCAAATTCATTTAGCTTCCAAATCGTGAACATAGGTGGAATGAATCCGATAAATGGAATGAGAAAATTCTTGCATTGTCTGATATGTCACTAGGCCCACTTTCAATTTGAAAAAAATCGACTCCATCCAATTTGGTGAATTTCAAGATTGGGTCAAATTCGTCACGTATCCCAAAATATAGATCCCTATTTCCATTCAGGGTTCTCCCCAGGCCCTTTTTAACGGGCGCGGCGCCCGGCAGATTTTGGTGACCGCCCGGGTGAATACACGAAAAACTGCGCACCACTGCATAATATTTTATTTGTTTTCAATTTTTGTCCGCCCGGCTACTTTATCTTTCCACCCAGCTGATAAAATTTTCTGGGGAGAACGCTGCCATTTCATATGATGAAATCGGATATTTAATTTTCCTTTCGGTTGTGGCAATAAAAGTCTGTACAGGGACTTTTGCGCAACCCAATATTTGGAGCGGGGGGGGGGGGGGGGGGCAAAAATATTTAAAGAGGGGGGGAAAGGAGACACTCCGACATGTAAGAACCGCTAACTTTTTGTTTTTGCTTTATAGTGTGCACTCTATTCAGCTGTTAGCAAACGTCTGTAATCTGTGCACGTGATGCACATTACCTCCGACCTTACCGACTTCTGAAGAGAACAAATATTTGGTGTACACCTAGCCGGTGCATCTGTGACACAAACATTCAGTTTATTGATAACTAAGATAGCGAAGATGATGACAGCATACACTGTGACAGATAAAACATCTGATAAACGCTGTAATGGACGGAAGTGCAAGCTGAATGACAGTTCAATCTAAATTTCTACATCACGAATGGTATAAAACTTCAATGACCACCATCAAGAGTTGTGCGCTTTCAATGCAAAACAAATTCAGACTGGACTGCATGTTACCGGTAGTTCTACATCATATTAATGAAGATTTTCATTACCATGTAAGTGTTTCCAATATTTTGCCCATTCCCATACTTGTTTCTTTCACATACTCCCTTCCATTGCTGAGGCATGATATATGTATTCACTTATTCGGTCAAATGGTGTATAAATTTCTGTTTGCCCATTCACCAAATATTGACGTTTTGTGTAAGTTAACTTGATGGCGAGATATTTTATATGAAGTTTAATATATATGAATGTTTTCTCACCTTCATCTGCCATTTGTCTTTCCCTCCTTTTTGTGCGGCGGTATCTACTATTGCTGCTACTCCCACTACCCTCACTCTCCTTCTGAACCGTTTGGAACCATAAGCAAGAAAGGTTCGGGAGGTTTATCACCAAGTTGACTTCACTTTATCTTTCCATTGTGCAGTGGAAATTTAATTGGCTCTCCGCCTCTGATGACCCTGTTGGTGGAAAGAAGTGTCAGTGTTTTCATTAATCATGCGACTGGGTGTTTCCCTTTTATTTGAATTTGTTTTTCCTCTTTTGTTTGTTTAATTTGTAGCAGGTCCTGCTTCATACCGATTCTCACCCGAAGTTCGGATTTTATTAAGGTTAGAGAAACCTTTGTTTTTGTTTCACGAAGTCTTCGGCTACCTTAGCGCTACAAGTGATTTCTTGCGCCGCGCACAGTATTTAGCAATTTTTGTTTTCATTTCTCCCATCTCCTATTCCCCCTTCTGAAACTCCTGGCCATCTTCCACGGCTTTAGCCAATCCTTTTTTTCGTGTTTTTTCTTCTCTGAGGCACAGCGATTCGACTGTCGCCAAGAGGCCAGTTGAAATTGCAGTGCAAGAATGAGTCTTGTTGTCCCCATATTTTGCCTTGTTATTATATTGACTGTCATTTATTTTCAATAACTTTAAGCTGACGAATCATCGTGTAACTTTAATGCTATTTTTATTAATTCATTCAAACTTACATTTAAAAAAAATTAAATCTTCGATTAAATTCCTTTCTTCAAAAGAAGAATTCAGTTCATTCAAAGTGTCTTTCTTTGTCTGGAATATCGATTTCCATTGATGGTGAGGTGATGTTTTCGTTTGGCGTAACAATAAAGTAAGTGCACTTATATGGTCTTTAAGTATTTTATGATATCTGGTATTTCCATTTATTTAATCTAGCGTCCATTTCGAAAATCGATAATAGAATGTGAATTATAAATAGAACTCAGAGAATAAACACAGGGAATGGCCAACGGTAAATGTCTGGGAAGGAGAAACGAAAAGTGGACAATATCGTTTTAATGCAATACGAACTGGGGCATATAGATTCGACTGAAGTTAAGCAGAATGAATCGAAAATCTTCAGACTGCCAGATGGATGACGCATCATTTACTTTCTACATTAACTAGGCAGATTTGCTTCTTTATCTCCTGTCAGATATAAAACGAACAACACATGAAATGACGTACAGTAAAATAAAGTCGCTAAACGTGAGCTGCGATCATAAACACAATTTGTATCAACTGACGTATTGTTAAATGCCACGATTGCTAAAATGTATTGTTAAGAATTGTTGATAGCCATAGGTTTTGGGTTTGGTTTTGGGTTCGATTTGGAGCGTTGTACATATTGCATCGTTTTTAATCGAGTTTTTAGGCGGTTTTAATCGGTTTGAAAAAATCAATCATGGCACTCGCCGGCTGGCAGACGTTTAGAAAAATATGTAATAAATTTTATATCAGACTAGAAGCGAACCGTGACCACCGAGAGAGAAGGCCTCCGCAATGAAACTGAATACATTGTTGCATAACGTACATAGTGCATTGTTATTCGTGTTTCTACCAATAATAAGCCCTGAATTTGCACTATCTATGATGATGTAACAATGTATTCAGTTTCATTGCGGAGGCCTTCTCTCTCGGTGGTCACGAGCGAACCCACCCGATTTTTTAATCGGGAAATAACCCATTCTTAGATAACCCATTGTTAGATTTTTTTCTTTGTTGTGACACAGTCCACCGTCGCTGATTTTTATATATATGATATTATTACCTGGAAATAACTGAACAGAACACTACTCTGCTTACTGTCGCTTAGACGCTTAAAGTAAAGGAGGCTGTAAGTGCGCAAAAAGCGCGACTAGAATCATAGAACGAGGCTGGTTTGCTGTGCGGATGTGTAATGATGGTTTTATGAAAAACAGAGAAATTCCGTGGTTTGGATTTTGCTTCGGTTTTTGGATTTAGAGGGTATATGATGTCATATTTTTTTAATATCTAAAACGCTAAAGACGCAACAATCCACGTGTATGTTTATGAAAACAGACTATGTACTATAATCCGATATAATGATGTCCCATGCAACATTTATCTGCATAACCTCCTGAACCAACCGACCTGGTTGCATACTAAAAAGTTCAATGCTGAACAGTGCAAATAAAAATATGAAAATAATGTCATCCTTAAAATTTTGGGTATCAATTCTTCAAACATCACCTTACTGCATGGTCTTTTAATCTTCTGATCTGTGCATTTCATTGTTGGTCTTCTATATTTATTGAACAGTCGATTTTCGCCCACAGCGAGATGAAAACAAAAGTTCATATAAACATGGTTCGGATAACGAATAGTTTATGAGATTTCCGCAGTTAAAAGTGAAGTTTCAGTAGCTGGTATTTTGCTAATCTGTGGATGGCAGGTGACATGCGGAGAAGCTATAACAAATGTCAACGTTTCAGCAGCGAGGTGGTGATTCCCCCTGAATGGTTAGGTTTGGTTTGGTTTATTTGGTATTAACGTCATTTTCAACTACTATGGCCATTTCAGGACGGCGTTATAGGGGCCGCAATTTTGTCTCGCAAGGGTTCTTTAACGTGCAGCCAGCAAACGACTACAAGGGACCAACGGCTTTACTTCCCTTCCGAAGGAAGGGCGTGATCTCAGGATTTTCCCCCTGAAAAAATCCTCGTCGTCCTCGGCCGGGATCGAACCCGGGTCCTCGGGCATCAGAGGCGATCACGTAACCACTGAGCCACCGAGGCCGATGAATGGTTAGGTACACCTAAAGTTATTAGCAGGCGCACCTGTTAATAACCAATAAATGGGACGTTATTTCAAGAATTTATTGTAGCTTCTCCGCATGTCACCTGCCATCCACAAAGTAGCAAAACCAGCTGCTGAAACTTCACTGTTAACTGCGGAAATCTCAAACGGTTCGTTATCCGAACCATGTTTATATGGACTTTTGTTTTCAACTCGCTGTGGGGAATCACCACCAGAAGTTTGTCACAGGGCTTTAGATACACCTTGTATTGTATGACTTTGTAACGCACAGATCAGAACGAATCCTGCGCGTTACGCACATTTAAATACAAAAACAACAACCTTTCCAAAATTAAACAAGGCGGTTGTAGTGCAGGTTCGATGGTCGGTCGCCGTCAATAGTTATTTTCAATGTTTACTTCCATATCTGCATTTATACGTGCTAATTGCGGCATATGGTGCAGAACATGGCCAGCGATTATATTGACAGAATTAACAGTTAAAAATTTACTTACCATATCAAATAAAGCAAAAGTATTTAATCTTCAAGGTAAATATTTATAATTCTGGCTTTAAATGTAAAAAAAAAAAAAACCAAACAAACAACAACAAAAATAACATTTTTCTCTTCTACAACTTTGGAACTAAAGTTACACTTCCACAAATAATGGGTTAATATGCCTAAATCCACTCATAGCATTTAAAAAGTCAAGAAACTGCTCTTGAATTTCAATTCGCGTGACATTAAATATTCTGTTTTATACAATTCAGCTTTCATTTCTCTTTCCTTTATTAACTCGCTAAAGAAGCGCAACCATAGCTAGTACTATTGAACGTGGGGATGGGGGTGGAGCGATTTAACGGCGAACTTAAGAGAATTCCATCCACGTAATAAAACCTTCCATAACTGGATTCCTTATGGTTACACGGATTAAAATCTTTATACAATGCCGACTTGACAACTCTTTACGTATATACAAAAAAGAAATCTTTCTTTTGCATCTTCCTTAAGCTCGACATGGTTGTGGCGCAGTGACGTATTTACATGTGCTTTTGGTACTCATGAATATTAATACCATTCGACCAATTAGAAGGGGGGAAAGAGTGTGAAATGCGAAGATACTTCTTTCTCCTCCTCTTAATTATCCTCGTTACTTCCCCTTCACTCCCGCGAGAAGGAAAACGAGACTCGTTGAGCGATTACCGCCAGCAGACGGCATCCGTCAGCCTTGTTTTCCTATCAGGGCTTTCGGCTAGGCTGCGGTAAAAATAATAATAAAAAAAAAGAAAAGAAAGAAGAAGAGTCGCTTTTTAAATCATGGCAGCTTTCACTTTTATGTCAGCAGACAAAATTTTTATTCTTGAAATCATCGTCTTTTTATTTTCTTAGACGGTTGACTTTCTTTTTTTTTTTTTCCTTTAATGTTTACAATCTGGGGAAAACTGTCTATTTTATTTTACTCTAATGTATATAAGTGCGTTTTTTAAAAAAATGTTTTTGTTGTTTGTGTTTTGGTAAACTTAAAACATTTACAATATTCAAGGGCGAGTTAAGAATAGAATACTCGCTTGAGCTATGTTGTGAACTTTAAAAAAGTATTAACAAAAGAAATCGAAGATGAGATTCCGTTTTGTACGGGCATTTTGGCTCAATACTTCTACCTTAAAAATACTAAGTTCAAAACCTATCTTCAAGAAAGGTTTACAGCTTCTTTCGATTTTCATTCTAATATTTCAAAATAACATTCGGAAAAAATTCAAGAGAAAAATGATAACGCATCTTGGTTGTAAGTTCCTTCAGCATAGACAAAAATTTTTTGGAATAAAAGTTACGGTTAATTATTTTTAAAAAATTAACTGTATGCTGAAAGAGCAAAAAATGTATATTAGAGATGGCTTCGAGCCGAAATGATCATCGGGACTTTGTAATTTTATTATAACACTGCTTAACTCTTCAACTAATAATGCATGCTAAAAGACCAATAGTTTTGTCTAAAACATACACTGAGATATCAATTTAATAAGAATGCCACACATTGAAAGTGCTTCGTTCCATATGTGCGCAGTGAAATGAGACATCCTAAACTCTAACAACACAGTCCGCAAAATGCCATCATACGACATTCGTCGTTTCGCATATGCGCACTCACATTCTCCATCTCTTAGCAAGCCACCGACGCCATCACGAAAACCATCAAATCCTATTCACGTACTGTTCTGTGCCTTTAAAATGTTTAAGACATTCCCGCCAGCAGTGAAACACGGCCTGCTATGAGTTTTTGAATGCAGGGCGTTAAATCAGTGAATGATAAAACGGTGAGGCAAAGAGTTAGACAATTCAATGAGGAAGTGCAGAGCATCTTTAGTCAGTGGTCGATCGACTCAAAAACGGTTGAGGTTTACAATGTCATATCGATTTCCACAAATTTCAAGGGCCGTACTCTCTAAAATAGTGTCATATCGTTGGATCCGTTTATGCTCAAGCTGGATGCCGAAGATGCTTTCGAGATGGTATGCCGTAATTTTTCTGATGCGACGCAGAGAAAAAAAAATCATGTGTCTTAAGACTTCACATGGAATCTATTCTCGCCAGAATGTTTCCGACTAAGAAAGCCCTAATGAAGATTGTATTCCGTATCAGATTCTACACATTGAAGTCTATCTTTTATCAGGAAGTTGTTTATATTGATTAGTTAATTTTGATCATTCTTTCCCAAGTATGAGGGAAATACTGAAGCTATGATTCAAATTATATCATTATATCTAGATGAAAAAGAAAAGGAACTCGTCGTCCCTGATTCGAATCAAGCTCGCGGAATTTTTTCCTTTCATTTTTCATCTCTATTTAATAAACATGAAGCTTGCTAAGTTCCGTATTTCGCATTTTTAATCAAAAGACAGTCATCAATGTATTTTTAATATCCTGAAATGTTCACGGGTGAATGGTTAAATTGAAATGGAGTTATTCGATAGAGATGAAATAAGAGCCATTTTAAAGCAAATGACATTGTTAAGAATACCGATTATTACAAGTTCGAAATTTCAAGTATGAATCGGAATAAATTAACCAAAGGAGGGGAATCTTCTGTTTTTTTTTTATTTTCCAATAACTAAATTAGGCTCTACGATTGAATAGGTTGAAAGTAAAAACAGTTAATTATGATCTTAGTTACATAACTGAAGGTACACATACCGTAGTTTTCTTAATTTTTCTGCACTTTCGCATGCATATATCAGTTAAATTTCTTTCAAAATATTCTTTACTTTGAAGAAATGGCGAAGGTCCTGTGTTGATCATTTGTACAACGAATTCTATTAGCGTTGCTATAAAGTTCTGCGTCTTTCTTAAAAATTAGTTGCGTTGAAATCAATGATCGTATGATAAATTCAAACGCTAATTGCTGTTTCTCCACCCGGAGGTCTACCATATCGTTGGTATATATCTGCTAGCGACCATATATTTATCCGACATTTTTAGGTGCGACCCACCTGGTGTGTAGATAATTTTCCCACCAAAAACTGCGTTCTTAAGTTAAAGACATTTCACATCACCAGCTTACTTGCTTAAGTATTCCGTGAGTTATATTTAATTCGTTTATAAAATGGGCAATTCTGAAATAAAAAAAATTGGCCCAATCCAATCAGTTTCCTCGTTTCCAATAGAAACTACATTTTGTAAATATTTGAAGAAAATTGAACTTCAATTAATAACAACTTTTAACGTTAAAGCAGATGTTCATCCGTTACCGACGGAATGCATGTAGCGAATGCTCCTCATTCATTCTAAACTTCTTATGATAAAAAATACGACAGGCTTTCTTTAAACCACATTTGGCAGATGCTTTCCAATAGACTTCTGGCTCCCTATCGCTGCACCCTCGATCGCCACACCTGAAGGCTGAGTCACCGCTTGAATGGTGCGAGAAAGCTGTGTCGGCAACGCTCGGATCAACACGCCAGTTTAGAGACTTTCTCCAGCACCCGACTTTTACGGCCCATCATTTCTTGCAGGATTTGTGCTCGATTAGCCTTACATAATGTTCACTACCGGTGCAAGTATTGACCGGATGATAGATCAATGGGGGGAAAAAAAGTGATCGCGTTCCGTTATGATTCGATAGCAACGATAATTTAAGTGCGAAATGATAACACTCTCTTTGGCTACCATTTTATATTTTTCTGTGATAAAAACGCTAAAGAGAGTAGAAATGTTTCTACTCAAGTGCATTTTCTATCGTTATATGATGAAGTAGCTAATAGTAAATATTATATCACTCATAAATTTCAGATGATATCAATGTTGAAAACTGATAACGTGATATACACGTATCGTGTCACATAAAATATTAATACGAAAAATATTCTTTTTACGGACTTATGGAACTTTCTAATTTCCTTTTGTAAAGTTCGTAAACAGCAACCATAAACAAATGAAACAAAAGAGCTGCTTTTCTTGAGTCTTCCAGTCTTCCAAAATTAGAATAGGCACTACCAATATGAAACTCACGAAAGAATGTATTTATACATACTTTACTCTTTTGTTAATTTAAAGCAAAGAATACAGAATATCCCCATGCTCAGTCTCATGAAAATGACTAGACAAGCTAATCTTCCAATTAATGTCGACCCTGCTGCTCGCACAAGTTCATACGATGCTGCACACGTTCCAGAGTCTGAGGTATGTTGGCTCAGTAGTAGCACAGATAATTTTTTACGGTCTGTATATTACGTGAGCTGATAGCGTACACAGAAGACTTCAGCTGAAACATGAAAAACAATCTAGAGACCTGAGTCCAGGGATCTTGGCAGGCATTCGATCCCCAAGGCCGTGTTTCTCACCTGGAACCTACTGAAAGCAAAAATAGTAGTATTTCATCCACTGGTTCAAAAGAAGTGTTTCCATACATCATGCACTATACTTAGGTGTATGGAGTATCAACTGCGATAATAACTATGCGATTTATGTAGGCATTCAAGACGAAACGTGCCTTGTCAATTTAAAAAAAAAAAAAAAAAAAAAAAAAAAAAAAAAAAAAAAAA
>JAHWFO010001925.1:2359411-2421208 GCA_023313115.1 Rhysida immarginata
CGTGGTGTCCTATATTATCTTCATAGTTCAATTCATGAGTTTTATCTTATATGAAAGTAACATGTTTCATTGCATGTCTTGAATTTTCCCTCTGCAAAACCAATTTCGTTAACAATCATTGGGGCTTATTATGGATATGGAAACTAATGTTTTCAGTACAACTTGAAGCTCTCGAGGAGGACTGCCCATTTTGTTGGTCTCCTTTAATCTCGACCTCATTCGACCAACAAAACGCTGTCCAGGTCGTGTTCTCTTGGGATAACGACAGTGGAAACCTTCAGCTGCCTGCCGTTGGCAAAGACCAGAGTCATGCAAACGAATAATTCCCGTCATTTCCTGAACTGTGCTCTCCATGATATCGGATTTATGAGACTCATTGTATAAATTAAACCCAGAATAATTAAAAGTATGTTGTCTCAATTTTATGCTTGACTAAAATAATTATAATAATAATATTCTTAAGCGTAAATTATAAAGTATAATATTCAAGTATTCTAATGTTCAGGGTAGCTGAAAATATGAAATCAACATTTCAAAAGTTGACACGTGAATTAGTTTAAACGTGAACGAATTATTATTTCCTGGAATGAAAAAAGAACAGAAAAAAAGAAGGAAAAAAAAACACGATTCGACAGATGAAAAGTGAATTATAAGGCAAAAAAGCGCAACTCCAGTCGCACACATCTGAAGCTTATATTTAGCAGCAGGAAAAGATTTATATTTGTGATATTTAAATAAAATGAGACTGTTGAAAGCATAAAAAGCCATATTTATCACTTTTTATTTAAGAACTGTTGAAAAACGCTTTCAGTGAGAATGAAGTATTTCTAAGACAGTGATAATAACTCAAAGCTGCGCCCATTTTAGCTAGATATAGAATGCAGGTTCGTCATATTAAAAAAAATTTTGTCTCTCTCTCTCTCTCTTTGTGTGCAACAATGACCTGGCTCAACAAATCGTGGATTTTGTGATAATACTGAGAACACTATTGACGATATTGTTAAATTACATCTTATGTTTGCTGTGTTTAACCTGGATTGAACAATTTCATAAATGAGATTTTATTGCAACTGCCTGATTGGGCTATTTAGTCTCGTTTCTTAAAACGACGACGTTGACGGAATTTATCAATTAATTTGAAATAAAACAAGCCGAGAGTTAAATGTAATTTTAAGTACAAGATACACTCAGTCATAGAAAAAGTTTCAATTATCACCATCTGTATTGACTGAATATCTAAAATCATTGAATCTAAATAGAATTCGACTCCACTAATTTTTTTAAAAGTTGGAACGCCAATCAAGCTTTCAATATAATCCATATACTGGTCTCTGCAATGATACAAATTGATATACAAGTCCTTTAAAAAACATACGAAAGCAGAAATTGATATACATAAAGAAAATATTGGATTTCTACATCGAATGACATTTCATCCGTATTGCCATTCACATTGTAAAAAAATTAACAAAAATGAAAGACAGCCACTGAAGAAATAACTTATTTATTTAGAAGAGAAGATTTTCTCAGGGACAGCCATGTGTTTCTATGTCTTGAGTCAGAAAATTCAGTAATTTTCACACAAAAAAAGACAATTCAAATATATTGGTACAAGAAATATAGTTTTTAATATATAACTGAAAATATAAATACAACAATGTATTGGAATGCTATTAAATTCAACTATGCAATTAATTTCATTTATTTTTTAATGGGATTGAACTAGTCTATTTAAAAAAATTGCAGCTCTATTTATGAGTATGACAATAATGACCAGGTTTATCAATAATTCGCAAATTATTTACTTCGACTTAGTGACAATACTGACTAGGAAACCTCACGGAGTGATAATAAAATTTCCAACGGAAGCTAATATAGGTAACATCTACATCCAAAAATATATCAATTGTAAAAAAAAAAATTACGTGCCAAGATTCATATTCAAAGATTTAATAGGCACATTAAATAACCATATACAAGGTGTAGAGGATATTCCAGAAACATCGAGTAATTTTAGAACTAAAGGTGACAGATTCCTAAAAGTCGGCTCTATCGATAGGTAAGTGGCCGTGCCCGATTGAATAAAAGTATTCCTAGCGCCCCTAGTGTAAGCGCTGAGAACTTACGAAACCTAACTTTTGAGCCATGATAAATAGAGAAAAGGTTCTAAATACAAAACTGTAGAGAGTCACTGATGTAGTAGAAATTCATTCATTGCATAAAGAAAAAAAAAAGCATAAAACTCGTAAAACGGGGGAGAAAAGTCTATTCACGTTGGAATATTCACGTGTAGAACAACAAACGTACAAAGTCGCTCCTATTTAATACTTGCCTCAATAGAAGATTGAATAAAAACAATGATTAAATTTCAACATTTCAGAACGCTCAAAACAAAGGGAGAAAAAGATGTCGAGGTAAATTTTCAATCAGCACTCGCGATTACGCATAGTTAAACCATGGAACCAGGAGTAGATGAGAAGTGCTCATCTATTCCTGATTCTACATAGCTAAGTGCTAATGGAGATTCGCTTTCGCCTATGACGGTCGTCCTATATGAGAAAACATTAGGTTCAAGTTTCCAAGAGAACGACCTTTTGTGGTCGAAATATTCAAATTGAAAAAACTAGTTTAAGAAAGTGACCAAGAAAATTATCAAAAATGGTTCTTTGAAATAACCCTCCTCCTTGATTCTTATTTAAGCCAAAATGACGATAAACTCATCGTGTCTATTACGCAGATGAAAAAAATCCAATGAATTTTCACAATCCCCATTGGAACAACTCGATGCTTTTTGCATTCCTTACTTGCAAATTTTTTTACAAAATTACTTCAGATTATGTGTTTCTGTCTAATGGAACAACTTGACGTCGAATTACATCACAGGAATAAAATATTTGAATTCCATTCATTTATACACCAAGAATTCATTTCTCCGAGATTCAAGACCATGTTTTCAACATGCATGATTTAAAAGTGGCTATCTCGAAAAACGACCGACTTTTGTGTGAGCTCTTCAAGCTTGCTTTGTTAAGACCTTGTATCAGAAAAAATTTCTAGAAAAATCCATCTATGAGCTGGAGGAATTGATCTGAGTGATATTTTGTGGTTCTTTTGTTTAATTTTATTCAATCTTCCATTGTGACAAGGAGCGATTTCATGCGTATGTTGTTCTATATATTATTATCCCAACGTATGGTGCCCAGATGACCCATATATGGACTACTTCCCCCCCCCTCCCCCTTTTTCTTTTGTTTTCTTTATGCAAAGAGTGGATTTCTATTAAATCGGTGACGCTCTACAACTTTGTAATTGGAATTTTTCTCTATCATGGTTCAAAAGTTTGTTTTCATAACTTCTCAGCACAAGGGCCGCTGGGAATACTTTCATTCAACCGGGCACGTCCACATACCTATAGATAAAACCGACTTTTAGGAATCTGTCAACTTTTGTTCTAAAATTGCTCGATGTTTCTGGAATGTCCTCTACATTCTGTATATGAGCATTTAATGAGCCTATAAAATCTTTGAATATGAACTTTGGCACGTAATTTTTTTACAATCAATATATCATTGGATATAGATGTTACCTATATTAGTTTCCGTTCGGAATTTTATTTTCACTCCGTGAAGTTCTCTAATGAGAATAATAAACAACAATGTTAAATTACCATCTTATCTTTGCCTACTTAACCTGAATTATAATAGATAATTTTATGAATGAAATTTTACCGCAACTAAAACGGCTATTTAGACTCCTAAAAACGACGATGTTGACCAAATTTATCAATTAATTTGAGATAAAACAAGCAGAAAATTAAATTAAGCGCAGAGACAATTCCAGATAGTCAAAATTTATATAATCATCATCCATATCCGATTGAGTATCGAAATTCATTAAATATAATTGGGCTTCTACGCCATCGATTTTCAAGTTGGAGCAACAATTATAGCCTACTGTTGCATAATCCACCTATTCCTCTCTGCAATGGAACACAATTGATATACACATCTTTTAAAAACGTTTAATGGAAGCAGGAATCAATGGCGGAAAACAAAAGAAGTATTCGATTTCTACAGTTTAGTCCCGCTGTCTATGAAATCAAAACGGAGCGCGGATACTCAGGCTGGTAACAATCCCCGTTGGGATATTGAAACTATTGTATGGCGTCTGCTTGATTGCCGTATTATTATTTATTGTTTATATTATATATCTCGTCAAGAGATCGTGCTTGGGTCATCGAATTAGTAACTTTTACATTTTAGGATTCAAATTCGAAAGATACCGATAAAAATTATAGAAATAATATTATCAAAATATATCAGAACAAGTTACAAATTTAACAAGTCACTTCTGAATAGCATTATAGTAATAATAATAACAATAATAAAATCTTGTAAACATTCCAAGGAGGAGCTTTAGCAGTGAACGAGAAATACAGAAATACATTTATACATTTATTAAAAAAAATTAATCCCCCCTCCCCCTGAGTAGGGTAAGGCAAGTAGCAGATCCTGAAATCATCTATTTTTATCCCCTTTTCTACACTTTTTACCTCTCCCCACGTTTTTTAATCAAAAATTAATTATCTCGAACGTAATATGTAGAAAATGTAAAAAAGCTCGTATTTCCTTTCCTTTCTCATCATTTCCGAACGTATGATATATCACAAGCCATATGTTGGCATAGTTCTAAAGACCACGTGACTACCACCCCTGCAAATCTGACCCCAATGGAACACCTGGGCTTAAACTTCATAGAGGAATCTGGATACTTAATTTCACGCCTTTACGTACCTAAATAGCACATAGATATGTTGTCCTCTCTGAATCCCACCACCGTAATTCCGACCCCTGTGTACCAATCAAAACCAAACTAAATAGTGCAGATGGACATGCCCATAGGAAGCTACATTCCGAATTTCAACCTTCTACCTCAAAAAATGTAGAAATTATGAAGTGTAGTTAAGACAGTTAAGACATTATAAAACCAATAAGTTGCTCGATTCTTTCGCTACTGAATAATATAGATTATGAGCACTTGAGCAATCGTGCGTCGACAAAGCGATTTCACGTGCGCGTGCCGATGTCAATAATGGATGAACAGAAAGTAACAATGTATTCCTTAGCTTGGTATTCATTACACTCACTGTTTTAGCACGTGAATTCGACTTGAAGGCGTCCACGAAAAATTCTGAAAAGTTGATACGGCCGAGCTAAGACTTTGATGGTCATATTTCTGAAAACGGAATTTGAAAAAGTTAATCCGTTTTCAAGTTATCGTGCAAATGACGGACGGACGGATAAACGTACAGACCAAGGGCGCATTCTTATAAGTAGCTTTTATGCTAAAGCTCATAATAATAATAATAATAATAATAATAATAATAAAGTAGTAACTTCATGTTTTTTTTACAAAGCAAATATTCGAACAGGGACCGTATATTTTCTCAGTATGAGCACGTCTATGAAAGTCTTCGAAAAATATGCAAGTCCCCCTTACGGTGCCGCCTGATCCGACCGCCTCTCTGCATCATAGCACGCCACAGCCCTGTATCCGAAGGGTTTATTTCTTCCGGTGATTTAAAGGAGACGGTGAAACGGTACAACTACCGCATGCGCATTTCGATTTTTATTTCATATATAGCAGGACCAGAGTATACATAAAATGATACTTCATTGAGTGACAATGCGTTACCATGTACTTTGCGTCGCCGTCAATTAGACCATCATATACAATCAACAAAAGTGAAGGATAGACACTGAGAAAGAAATTATTTTTAGAAAGTAATATCTTCATTCACTAACAGCAATATGGTGCGACGTCACAAAATTTCAATAAATAAAGACAAGAAGTATAATTTTGTTACAAGAAATATAGTTTGTAAATAGAAATTAAAAATACAAATACACTAGTGCTGATTTTTTTTAGTGTAATAAGCTAAATTAAGTAAATAAAAAGATTATTATAATTACAAGATTTCTTATAGTATTTAATTTTCAATTATTTGCAATATACACTATTTATTGGAATGCTAATTTCTTATCGGATGAACGGTGGATAAGGTCAAATAAACAAGTAATTTACTTACGGGATGCATTATTTATATACTTATATAAATATAAATTAAGAATCAGATAGACAGATGCACTCTGGGATGAAAAGTAGGAAGATCTTAAGGAGATGGCAACTCCCATAAGATGAAAAAAAAAAAAAAAAAAAAAAAAAAAAAAAATGGATAATAAATTTACGAAGCAAAAAAAAAAAAATTTACTGTTAAATATTATTTATCGCGCCGTAGAGTTCCAATTATGGCCAAAATCCAATACCAATTTATGAAGCGCGATTTTTTGAAGCGTTATTATCATCATCATCATTTTTGACGATAATTTCCCGCTTCTTCTTCTTATCTTTTTTTTTTCTTACGCCTCTCGTTAGATTACCATCCTTAAGGGTTGATATTTTCTCTCTCCTCCCTTCATCTGTTTCTTTCTGCCCCGCCCCCCCCCCATCCTCACCCCCACCTTCAATTATTTCACTTCTCCAAGACTGCAACTTTATCTCGTTAAGGCCAGAAGGGTGTACAACAACGTCGCCCCGTATCAAAACTGGTAATAAATTGGATCCTCTTTTCTCCCAATTTATGATGAACGTGTAAACAAGGGTCGAATGATGAAAGAGGGAAAAACAGATAGAGAGATAAAAAGAAAGAAAAAAGTTAAAAGAAAGAAGGGTTGACGCAACGTCAGTCGAAGCGGAAAAAAAAATAAAAACTAAAAGATAGATGAGTTTGCGGGAAAAAGGTGAACGTAAATTAGAAAGGATTTTTTCCCCAGCATATATAAAAATAAACAAAATTTTAAAAGTTACTTGAATTTAGATAGAGATACTACGAAGTCTCTTAATTCATGGTTGACTATATCGTCTGCCGTCTGACTTCTTCAAAGAAGATTTACTATATTTATCCTGAAAAATTCTTAAGGTTACACTGCAACTCAAATATCCAAAGCACATAAAAAATTTTTTTTCTTTTCAAACTTATTTCCTGAAGTTTGGAACAAAAAAAAAGTCTAAAACAAAAAATAAAAATAAAACAGGGGGGAAAAAGTAAGTATAATCTTTAAAGAAATGACCAAATTCAAAGAAGGATTTTTAACCAAATCCCGCTAAGTAAGCAAAAGGGGGGAGAAAGTGCGCTGAGAGGAGAAAAGAGAAGAATGGTTGTACGTCTTGCCAAAAAATAAATGTAAAATAAGGATATTCGTGCCTCCGAGATCAGGAATGATAAACGATTGGACGGGATAAAACGAAGGGAGGGGGAATTCATCTTTATCAAAATCAGATATTTATTGTCTTTTTCCCTATTCACATTTAGCAGTGATAGGGACGGCCAAACGCGTCGAATTTTATTTTTGAAAAATAGGTCTGATTTAGAAGGTTATATAAAAATTACGTTGTCAAAGTTATATTCGAATATTATTAATAGATGCCATTAAGTCGCGAGATAAAGAAATATTTTCGAGGGAGAAAACTGAAGAACGAAAACCTCCAAGTTACTATGCAACGTGAAAATACTACGTGTTTATGTTAAACAAAATATCATTCTACTCGTAAGAATGAATATATTTCATTTCTTCTCAGTAATATTAACTCAGTGAGGCCTGTTCCTTCCTTTCCATCGTCAGGATTTCAAATGAACTGTTTACTACTTCTATTCGATATCATTCATTTGAAATCTGCTTAACAACACGGCGAATTCTTTTATTGGTATAATCTTCAAAAATAACATTTGCTAATCATTGAGAGCATATCGATTCAATTTTTTAAACGTAACTTTTGCCAGTTAACATATTCATATAAGATATGCAGCCCAATACAAGTGCGGAGATGTTGCGGCAAGAACCGGTAACTACTTGAGGAGATGCGTGTCATGCGTTCCAAAACGGCCAAGGGAGACTATATGAGAGGAGACCCCAGAAAAGCAATGATTTTCAGATGAAGGCAATACAATAAAGAGTGCACGCAAAAGAACATTAGAGTTTGAACAGTTTATTTTTCTATCAAACTCTATTAAAATGCGCATAAATTGTGAGCCCTCTGTACGATTTTTAATTCTAAATTTTACCTTTTTGTATTGGATAGGAAATACAGTAATATCTTAAAATGCAAAACCAACAGAAAACGGCTATTTAAAGTGTATACAAGCACAAACGAGTCCATAATGTAGTCGCAAGAGTTTTCCATGCTTATCTAAGCAGATTAGGTTAGGTTAGATTAGATTAGAGTAGATAAGTTAGATACCGTCTCTACAGAAAATTGGCTGCTTAAACCTAAACTGAGTAGGGAGTTCGTTGGAACATCGTCTCGAGTGTTGAAATGCCCGTCCATGAAATGCTGCCGAAAAATGGTAGTAGTCCGGCAGGAGTTCTCAGCCCTGGCCATCTTTGCTCTATCCCACTGTAAGAGGACGCCCTTGTGGTTGATCAGTGCTAAGAGTTTCTATTTGAGGGTAGTACGCACATCCTCGAACTGACATTACACATCGGCGACAATTGCAATGTTGTTCGGTACTAGCTCAAAAAATATGACACCCGCACCTTCACATAAAGTGGTAGCACTTTTTGTGTACGTTAACGGTATTTCCGGTAGCTGACATTACCCACGAAACCACTTTTCATCATATGTCACATTTCTGATGTCCTTTCGTGCTCATTCGATTTCTGATGGGGTTTACGAATCTTGTTCACTCCTTACCAAGCTGATGCATTCACATAACAAAGACCATGTGTTTGGCTCGGTTTCCATCAGAATGCCTATATCCACTGTGGTTAATGTTCAAGCCCTGAGACTAACAGTTCAAAATTTCTCACTCGAAAAATACGATATGATGATATGGCATCGGGGTACATATATTGATTATATTCCTTACATCACTTGCCGACTGTGCTTCCCTAACCAACTCGTATAGCAATAGCGGATATTTGTCTACTTCCAAGTTTGTTCTACCAATAATAAACTCTAAATTTGCCCTAATGATGGTGATGTAACAATGTATTATATTTCAGTGGCAAGGTCTTCTCTCTCGGTGGCCACGGATAGCCTATATCATAGTGGATTAAGATTATACCAAAAAATATTGCAACAATTAAAATTCTTCTGCCTAACCTGAGTTTAACAATGATTCTGTCGTAACAATCGAAACAATTACTTTTTTTAAAATTGTTAACAAGAACCAAACCCAACAATGGGCTTGAAAATAACGCTTCCTTATTGGATAGGTAAATTTTCAAATTTCAAGAATCTCAATTGTTAACACCTAAGCAAAAACTTGAAATTTCATTATAGAATAGATTAGCTTATAGAACTCCAACTCTTATTAGCTGAAGTGAAATTATAAAAACTCCGAATGTAGTCATTTCGACTGAAACCATTTACTTTTTCATGAGAATAAAATTAGGATTAAACATCGAAATGCACTGTCGGCTTTAACCCTTTTGAATTTAAGAACTTCAATTAGACTGTGGAGCCGACGGAATAAGAATAAGGAAGTTAGGGTGAGCCGGATAAGCGGATGGAACCAGACGCATAAAATTTTTATTAAGGATGTTACAACGAAGAAACCACATGAACGCGCTTTTGCACACAAAAAAAAGCTAACGTCAACTGCTTAGATTTATGAAATGAAATAAACATTTTATTTCTTGAAGTTAATATAGTGTTCAATAACAACTCCTTTATTTCAATCGATTCCTTGTAAGAAGGAAATAATAGAAATGAACTTGAAAGAGAGCAAAATTGTAGTTTGGATACCATCACCAAAAAGTAATGCTAGAATTCATGATTTAACGAATGTAATGAATAAATAACTAAAATGAGAGGAGAGAAATATTTTAGAAAATTAATTTTGCATAGACAATATATAATGATTTCATAAAGCCACAGAATTGGTTTAATACGATTCCGAGACTGTGCCGAGTGGAACGAGGGTGATAAATCCATCAACCAGCATCCCAATGCTCTTATTATTGACCCTTTCATTAATAATTACAAGCGAGGTCAGAACAATTATTTTTCCATGCATTCAGTAGGATTAAACAGGAGTTAATAAAAAGAACACCTTTTATCAGGCGACCGCGCTTAAGCAGTTCTCTAATATTGACAAACTCAAAAGAATCGATTGGCATTCATTCTATGTGCACACGTGAAAATCCCTTTGTTACCACAATTAGAAATGTCACCATCGCCTTTCCTGTCAAACTTTTACTTTTTGAACAAAAATTAATCTTTTCCCCTAATTATGTGTGAAAATAATTCACCGGATCTCCATAGCTCTAAAAAATTAGAAGAGACTCGAGGAAAGAGTCTTTAAGTTTTGGGTATTGTATATAAATTATTTTTCACATATATGTCTTGTATGTTATGAAAAGGACAATTGACAGCCACCTCTATGACTGATTTAAAAATAATTCCATGTGATTCAGCTAAACACGAATACATACATGAAGAACATATGACGCTTGCAGATTACGAAGAAAATTAAGCTAGAAATACTCGTATGTATATGTATTGGAAAGAGAAAACAGCGTCTGTCAGTTGTAATGGTATGCAACTCTGTCCTTTTGTATACGAATGCCGAATACAGTTACCTTACATTTACAACAAAAAACAATCTAGTTTTGTTAAACCGCGTGTTATTAACAAATGTTTTTTCAAAATATCTATGTTGGTTCTATTTTGCTAGGAAATACGTAATTAAATAAAGTTGAATGGATCTTGATAAATATACTGAGATTTATTCCTGGCCAACGCGTTTAGAAATTGCATTATCTTCACCTGCATAACTTGATTGATCTTCACACGTCCACCATTTTCTGATGGAGATTCGTGATTGATGGTTACAAAGAGAATCACATTTTTCGGTTAAAGCAACAGTAAGCTTGCGAAAGCAATGATAACGAATCAACAATAACGCGATTGATCAACTTCAAGTTTATGAACAAATTTCATAGCTAAAATTCCTTTAGAGGAACCGCATCTCGGCAATCCGTGTCCCAAATTGAACGAAACCAAATACGCATTTCAGGGTTACCTTTCCATATCAGTTTTTGCTGAATCGTGTACAGTTTTGACTGGATATCGTTAACAGAGAGTCAAAAAATACAAAAAAACTTCTAATAATAACAACATAGAAGGTGGTCCTGAGCTTATGGCTCTTATTCTGTAGCTTTTAAGCAAATTAGGCCTAACTTATTTGAAGTTACAACTAAGGCTGCGTGCGAGTCGAATAATTTCAAGAAAACTTTGATTTGAACCATTCGAAGATGCTATCAAATCTACATTAAAACAATTCGAAATGAATTGATCTGTTTCTCGAGTTATTCGAGCCTTTATCGAATTCATTTGAACTAGCATTGAAGTTTGGCTGCTGTAACGAATTGTGTGATTCATTCAATTAATTTTTATTCAACAGCTTTTGAATACCTTATTCGAAACCTATTCGAATGGCCTTTGAATATTCTTTTCGAAACCATTTGAACATATTTCTTTTGAACATACCTTAGTTTTCTTCACTTTTCTCAACATATTTGTTGTAATGTTTCCGTAGAAAGACCTAGATGATGAATTTGGTTCCATTTCTAGCACTATTGTTCTAACGTTAAAGTTAACGCTGTAGTCGTACGTGTACGAGTGGTTCTGAAATCTTTGAATTTCAATTAGGTATTTTAACTAATTGAAACTGCATTTACAATGTCCCCGAAGATTTCTAATGGATTAGTCCGCCATAAACACCGAAATGAGCTATTATTTGTAAGTAGTTATAAGCTTATTTTCGGATGTATTCGAAGGTTTCGAATGGTATTGTTCGGATAAAACCAATTCGAGCTTACAGGAGTGATCAGCCTCCTTGAATCGAATTAATCGAATGGATTTGATTTCAATTCAAGTGTTTTTAAACTTTTTCCGAATCCATTTAAAATTATATCTGTTCATTTGAAGCAGAATTTGTGGTTTTCAAATGAATTCGTCTGTACCCTTATTCGACTCGAGTTAACACTCGTAGTTACAACTGATAGTCCAATCGATGTGGACCATCGCCCTCTAACATTGTTTGATAGTAGAAAAAGAATACCCTTAAATATTGTTAACGATTAGCGTACGATCTTTCTATGCTATTGAGCTAACAATTGCAGCTTAGGTTATTCAAATACGTTAATTTGTTTAAAAGGTCTCAAAAATGTGAGTTTGAACGCTGGACCATTATGTTTGGACATTGCTATTAGACATTGGATGTGTAGCGGTTTAAGAAAGTTTAGAAAGATATTTAAAATCAATCTTTTAGAGTATGTAATATAAAGTTAGGATCAGATTACTTAAGATACTTCTAGAACAACTACTTACTCACAAGTAAGAAATTATAAATAAATATAACGGTAGCTATAGAAATGCGAATTCATAAAATTTAAACATGATTTAAAGATGATATCGGGAGTGATAATTTGTTATTACAAGACGCGTTCGAGTGGAAACGATCGATAGAACTATGTAAGCCAAGTAAACAATTTAAAGAGACAAGTAGTAATATCCCATGGCTATTCCCCGTCTAGATAAAGTAGCGTAAAAACATTAGGGGATCGAAATTTATTGGATTTATTTCTGGACGCTTCTGCTGTCAGGACGTCTTGAAACACTTTGCCAAGAACGACTCGCTAGGGCACCATTGTCCATGCCAGAGAACTGCTCGGAATTGATCAAGTGCTAAAGACTTCCATTCCAAGTCAAGGTCAGTCCGGTTAGAATAATGGAAGCGTGAAAAGCGAGATTAGTCTTCGTCTAGCAATTTCTCTCATGGCAAATACGATCCTTGCGAACGAGTAACCTGCCATGACTAACTTGGACCCACCAGAAAGTGAAACGAAAAGAGGAAAGGAAAAAATACTGTACTTTTAAGGACTTATCAGAAATTTAATTGAGAAGATGGACATAAATCTTCGGTATAGTAATATATTAACTTAAAAAATTAATTGGGATTACTTCTGGAAATTACTTTTATTGATTTTAATTTAATGGCCTAGGTCTGCTTTTCTAATTGCTTCAAAAAAAAAAAAGTAAATTTAACACGTCAGTTTTTTTTTTTCATTAAAAAACGTTGCAAATGGCCTTATGTTAAGGCTGTGTCATCCTCCAAAGACAGTCTCTCATAGCTCATCTCAATGATCAATACCAAAAGATGCAAGTCATGTTAATAAGAGTAGAAAATCCTAATTTCCTGTCACACATCTGATCATACATGTATCTTCAGGAACATGAATGATTTTTTTTTTATCAGTTTTCAGAAATTCCAATTGTCAAGAGAAGAAAAAAAAATCTGCTATAGAAATCCGATCTGATTTTATTTATTTTTTGTTTTATAAAAGCTATCATGTAGTATGCTTTGTAAAACGACACTCTCGAAAGTGTAGGAGATAAATCGATACAAGTGTTACCTGGCCGAAAACGAGCTCAAACGAGTAACAAAAATGGCAAAGAGCAAATTCTGATACAATAGCCTGTTCAAATTGTTTGTTCATTTATTTCCACACTCTCCAGCTCGACAGATAACATCACTGAACTTTTTTTCATATTCTAATAAAATTTCATAAACCTTTCGCCCAAAACGGTTTTGCCTATCTTTGGTAACAGGAGAACACACGTTGATTTAAAATTCAGAAATTAATAAAGCCTCAGGGGGGTTATTTAAACCTGCACTGAAAGCGCTTTGTTGACCGTTCTCTTTTGCCAGCAATTTTACAGATCTAATCATGCTTAAATCATGTGGTACTTCAAACGGAATTTCATAATATGTCGACGTGAGAATCACAAACGCGGATGACACATGCATGTGAACATCAACAATAATAAAACATTAATGGACGCAGCACTATAAGTAGCATCATATCCGTTAAAATAAATAGAGATAGATAGATAGAGAGAGAGAGAGAGAGAGAGAGAGAGAGAGAGAGAGAGAGAGATCCTTTACTGATTCGGTTGTCAAAGGATTAAAATTAATAAGAAAATTCATAGAAACATTAATTTTTTTACAAAATTTCCTTTGCGATTCCTTGCTGAGAGAAGGCTCTTCAACATCTCGAAGTAACTCCATTATAACTTCAAATTAATTTACGGGCTCTAGAATTCGCTTAAGTTTACGAATGTAGGATATGTGTTTATTTTTGAAAGTAAAGTTCTTATAGCTAAATATAATAAAACTGAATAAATTAATAAACGTAAGTTCAATAGTTAAATTTAATGAAGGGTTTCCTTTAACACAACATTTATTACGTTATGGATATTATATTTATAAAGAATCATCTATTTTACCAAGATAATCTTCTCAAACTATCATAACAGCACTGAATGTGGCTCTATAGCCGAAATCGGTCTGTAATAATAAAATAAACATGACCTTACATCTCTATAAGGATCATCAATTGATAATAGCGATCGAGGCTTGCGTTGGATAGGTGATGATACTATGGTCGTGCAGAAATAATTGACACAAATGCTGTAACAGGGTGAAAAATAATTTATTCACAAAAACTGTATACTACAATAATTAGACACACTCCACATTCAAGTGTATGCACTTCAGTTATTTGCCTGGGAGTTTCCGGATGGTTGTGGCGAACCATTCCTTGTGTGTGTTGATTCACCATCTACGGACAAAAGCCTGCAATTCCCCTGTTTCGTCCTGCAGCTCATCAAATACTATCCGCCTGTTCGCCATAATCAAACTCGACACGGCGTCCACATTTGCTGCTTTACGCGATCTTGAAGTTCGTCCTGTGCAGTTTACATCTTTGGTTGCAGTTTCCTGTCCACTGTTGAACTTGACCAATCAGCAGAACACCGTTCACCCTGATGGCGCCTTGTTTCCGCACACGACGATGGATATAACCTCCTGAACCTCTTATTTACAAAAAAACCACTGTCCATCGCTGACGGAAAACCACACGGTCCATCCAGTGATAATCGCCTTCACTAAAGGCGACGGAAAAAACCACCGCCCACCTTAATCCTTTAACCATCTGGTAGCAGCATCTGTGTATTTCGTATATCTCAAGACCTTTGCTGTAGTTTTCTGATTTCTCGGCGTTTCGTGTCGGGTGGAGTTCGTTTTCGATGAGAGAGGGCTTGTGGCAATCATTTCTGTACGCCTAAATAGATGTAGAAGTTATGGGTGAAGCTAGTGATGTCTTGAAAAAAAGTTTTGTTGAATTGAGGAAGAATTGATAGTACGTTGAAATTTGAAGTATGCGGAGTAAGGAGATGTTTCTTGGAAAAATATACGATTGTAAGCTGGTAGATGGTCGTTTTCTGTGGTTTTGAATTACTATTCGGGAATTGAAGTCTTGAAGTCTCAATCTACCAGTTCAAATTTCAATTTCAATGTATTATCAATTCTACCTCATTCATGACATCTATTCTTCCTCAGTTCAAGAAAACTCTTTTCTTCAAGACATCCCTAACCTCAACATCTATCATCACTTATCCACACGCAAGTCTCCAATGCCATCATTATTGGTGAATTTTAACTACTGAACTTCTATTTATTCATTTATTAGTTTATTCAGTTTATTATTTTTAACCTTAAGGCGTTACATTCAATAATTAACTCACATTATTTCACTCCTAATAATCAACATGAGATACTTTAATATTTATATAATAAATCGTTTAGACGGAAATATGCTACTAAATAAGGGGAGAAGGGCCTACAGAAGAGATTTCAAGAGATTGGCTTTCTCTCTCTCTCGTTTAACTGCACTCCAGCTGTTTACATCTTTCCTAGTGGAGTTTCACTCTAAAGTTCAATGAAAGCCAAGTCTATAATAAATGTCGAGTTCATTTTCAAAGATCGATAAATTAAAAACAAACAAAACTATGTCCGTCCAGTGTATCCCACTCAGACGGGTCGCTCTAACCCAAGCCTCCAACTACCTCCTTGTGCACTCAGAACTGACATTTCCGGCATGGAATTCCATCGCCAATTCCATCACGGCATTCGGATGAGTGACTCTTGTTGCGATTGAAGTTCCCCCTCACGAACCGCAATTTCGACCAATCAGCTGTAAGCGTTCGAAGGAACGCTAAGTGGACAAAGACGCCGCCAGTGGATTCCGTGCTCGATGGCCGGTGACCGCATCCCTTTCTCACCGCAATGGACGAATCCTTCCTCCGGGGGCTTCCACCTCCACAGGCGACCAGGGAATTATGGATCTGCTCGTGTCCTTGTCATAAAAGGCAAACAACAAGGAATTCTCAGCTTTTATTTTGCGCTTCATTCAACTCAATCGCTTTGTCCGTGCTTCCCCTATGCAGAGATAGGTAGATTCCGAAGAGAGAAGAATAAAGTTCAAACGCATTAGCAATAAACGGATAAATAAGCTATTCTTAGCCCAACCAAAAACTTTTTAATTACATTAATAATGCTCCTAGTCTGTTTTAAGCAATTAATTTGAACATAAGCATTCTTAGAAATTTTAACACAAGCAACCGCTTTATAGTAAATAATTTAATCTTTAGAATGTCACCAAATGAAAAGGGAACAGGGTTTCTACTTAGCAACGGAGATAAGGCAAGCGCTGTAGATATTCGCTTTAAGGATAATTCGAGTTCCGTTCTATGAGAAATTCTGTCTCCACGTGAGGAAATTGCCAAGCTACAAGGTTACTTAGTAACACTTAATACGCGTTTTACGAATGATTTTAAAGTGTCATTATCTAAATGAATCGGCCTATTAAATTAAAAAGAAGTTTTTAGCAGTTGATTAAGCGACCAGTTACAATAGCTTTTGCTTTAAAATTACAAATATATCACTGATATTTCTTTCCCATCCACATATGAAAATGCTCCCCTTTTAATCACTGACCATACAAAACTTCATAAACTACTGAACTAATAAGATGATAAAAGAAAAATTATCGATTTCCGACATTTTTTCGAGATGCCTACGTTATTGGCTCTTCTAAGACATTTAATTCCAGACATCAATGAAGGTTAAAAACGGGTCACTCCAAGAAGGGTGTTTTTTTTTCTGTTCAGTAGTGTAAAACTTTGCCATTGTCGACATCTTCCTTTCTCAAGAGAGAAATGTTTTAATCACGTGATCTCTTAGATACCCGCTGAAACAAGAGTCGGCAAAGCGCTTATTAATTATCTCCACCATGGTTATATTTAACCGGTTAATAATGGCCAATTTGCCCCTGTCACGGAGGCTAAATCTAAGAGAGCTGTCAAACGCACTTAAGGAGAATAACTCTATTAGCCACGGCGTAAATTACGATCCTGAAAGCGCCTGCGCAAACGAGATCCCCGAGCTCACTCCAAAAGGACCGCCCGGGCTAATCCCCGAACCCTGCTCACGAAATCCCAACCAGAAACTCTAGAAGAAAGGATCCTTAGTGCTTAGCCAAGAAAAAGAAAGAAGAAAAAAATAAGAGAGAGAGAAAGAGAGAAGCTGTTTCAAGAACAAGTGTAAATAAAAAAAGAAAAAAAACTAAGAAAATTTCCCTCAATTCTTAATTAAAAAGATTCATCTGAAGAAAAACAAATTTAACTCCAAACAAATTCTGCCGTTCTACTAATGTAGATACATGTATTCATAAAATTCATTAAAATTTTTACAATAAAACAGACCGGCTTTTTTTTTTAATTTTAGAACAATAAAAGTACTTCCATGCATTCAGTAAATGTAATCCTCTAAAAGGTAGCTGATACATTGTATTTCAGTTTGTTAAAAATTCTCATTAGAAAGTCGAGAAATAAAATCAATTAAATGTGAAACTACGAAACGTTGCAAAAAGATAAGGCCATTTAGTTTTCTGAAAAAAAAATATGAAAATTTTAATCAAAACAACAATAGATTTAGTTTACAGGACAAAAGGTTGTTTATATTTTCTCTCGTTTTACACGTATAAAAAAGGAAAAATCAAACAAGCCACAAATTTCCCTTTAATGGTTATGTCCATGTAAATTTAATGTTTACATGAATGTAGAAGGTTCTGCGGTATAATCAAATGATAATGAAAAGAAATAAATGCTTTTAAGGATTAAGGCTTGTATTCTAGAGAAATCGCAAGAAGGATTGGTCGATCGCCTTGTGTAATAAATAATTATTTAAAAGCTGAAACACTTTATGGAACCAAAAACTCATCGGGAAGACCACAGAGGCTTACCCTTAAGCAACAGAGACTAGTTGTCGATACTAAGTGTAGGTGGAACATCCTTATCACAATAGATCAAAACATTAATGTCCACAAATCAACATCATCAAGAATCGCACAATCTTTAAATACCAAAGCATGAAAAGACAGCTTCGACTTACAGTGATACACAAGAAGAATCGAGTCCACTGGGCTAAAGAACATGTAATTTGGGGGCATTATTGGAAGCAGTGATGAGAAGAAATACAATTTAGATGAACCTGACGGATGGACATATTATCGGGACAACCTCCGAAAAGAATGCAGAAATTTCTCAGATACAGCAAGATGGAAGACATTGTTGATCTGGGGCGGTTTTGGTTTTCAGGGGGAAACAAATCTTGCATCCCTACTGGTCATGTGAACGTTATAGACTATAAAACCTTTTGAAGACAATCTTTTGCCATTTGATGAGTAGATTGGAGGCAGTTTTGGATATTGCAAACTCCACCTGGGAGATCCTGTGGGCATATTATGCAGGGCCATTTATGCTGACAGCAAACAGTACAATAATTTGGAGGAATTGAGGCAGGGAATCATTTCTGCGTGAGGATTTATTACACACCATACCTCAGATGTTTAAATTATGGATGAAAATAGGAAAGAAATTCCACAGCCTGGATTCTTACCAGGAACCTTCACTTAATCCATTTGGTTAGCGTGTCAGCGCGACAAGCTGCAGGTTCCTGGCTGGAGTCTAGATTATGGAAAATTTTCTTTCTTATTTTTATCGATAATCACAAATACAGTAGTCTTTTTATATGAAAACGTTTGCTACTTCTATGATAAAGTACAACAGGTCGATACATCAAAACCGAGCTAAGTTTAGAAGCATATTATATATGCCAATATTATATTTATTAAAATTTTAATCTACCTATATTTTTTTCATTTTTTGTTAATTTACTGCAGCATTCGGTTATCCATATCAGAAATAGATCAAAAAGCTTATACTGGAAATAGCACCGCTTAGCTACAAAATGTAAACAAACAAAATACGAAGGATGACGTAAACTGGTAGCTGAAATAAATTAATAGGAAGACAGGAATAATTCTAACAAGCATTAATCAAGTCAATAATACTTCACATCATCGTAATTTTGTTAGTTTAACTTATTTTGATTCGCTTAGGCTGACCCATTCAAATCGAATTATCTACGACGATGGCCGGATTTGGAGTGTCCACGAAAATCATTTATTAACCAATTGTTTCGAAATCGGTTATAAAATATACGATCACAGCGAAGGTGGGCTCAACCGATTGTAGGCTCAATCATTCACAACAAATTGAAGATCGAAATTAATTTCAAACTTGACTTATCTCTTATCACGTTTCCATTTGGCTTACTGACGCAAAATGGGGCATGTAGGTCGACCTAACTGGACATGGCAATTAAAAAGAGGAAATTACATGTAATGTAGGAAGCGAAAATTAATCCTTGCTTTTAAACATCGACACCACGAGGGGCAATTACTGAATTGGTCACAAATGCCTATCAAAAAATACCGAGACAGGCTTAAAAGACATTCATTATTACTTATATAATATTCAAACAATTATCCTACTGTAAAATAATATAGTACCGGAGAAAAAGCTCCAACAATTAGGCCAATTTTTAAGAGTTAAAAATGAAAGGAAAATTCTGCTGTTTGTGATCGAACCAAGGACCACGAGCATGAGGCCGAATTCCCATGATTCTTGGTTAGGTTAGGATTTTTTTCCTTTCACTTTCACTCTTAGAAAACGGACTTATCCTTTCGCTTTATAAGTGCCTCCAAATCTTTGGTCTATTCTGAAAGCTTAACAGGTGATAATTTATTACAATACAATTCAATACAATTTGTGGAAGACATAATATCTATACATGGAAAAGGTTTAGGTCACACTCGACATAATTAAGACGAATATAAACGATGTAGGGGCGAAAATATACAGTAAGTACTCAAAAATGGTTATGTAGGCTTCACCGCTTCTACTGGATTTTGAACCCCAAATAAACAACACTTATGAATTCCTGGTCATGTTGTTGAGATCCGGTGTTCAGTTCATACAAGCAAGTCTGTCAAAAGGTGTAGCGAAAACACAAATATATCTCGGAAACGCAGCTTTTCCTACCCCATGTGTATATAACTTTCTTTTTTTTCTGGAATTTGGCAAACTACTTGAAAAAGGCCCTGTCTACAGAAGACTGGGTGAAGAGATAGACAAGTAAATTGCGCGACAATAAGATGTCCATTTTTAATAATTTTGCACAGCAAATAAATAGATTTATAAAATGATGGGAAACAACACATGGGAGCTAAATTCGATGGTTACCAACCCTGAAATCAGCTTCAAAATAAAACTTCTTAATACCCTATTTTAATGCCTTTCAAAGGAGGTTCCAGAATATATCAAATTGCATTTCAAATGTTATTTTCGATATTTTCTTTCACATTTGCCCTTTATGCTTTGTTCAAAGGTACAACCGGATGGCATTATTTGTCAAGGCATATGGCTTTAAGAGATTTTACTCTCATCTTCTCATTGCATACCATAAATTTCCTTAAATGCATATGTATAAAAGATAAGTAAACAATGAACTTCAGAATAAACTTAAATAAAACATACTCGTACGAAGAACTTTTTCGACACTTAAAATTTTAGATGCTTTACAATCTCCATTCCAGTCCAATTCTATTTTAAAGAACTTTCGACATATAATTAATTTATCTCTTAAAGACGAATGCACATCATACTTATTTTATTTACATTAATTTCTCGTTGTGCTGGATATTTTCCATTAACGGGGCAAACAGGAAAACCTATTCATATGTTGTCAAGTCAACATTTGCTTATGGCTCCCTACGTTTTATGGCTCATTTAATACGCTCAACTCTGGCATATCGAAAGAGACTGTCAAGTCAAATGCATTCATTATCATTTACTCTTATTTTATATTCAGTTTCATTTCGTTTGTTAAATCAGCCACAGGCTCAAACCTATTTTTAGAATATAATTTCATCTACTGATTTGAGACTGATATCTCAAAAGCAAAACTCAATAAAGAATAATTTTCTCCTTCGTTTCAACCTGAAATTTTCATCAGTTCCAAAATTAAAAGTACAAATTTATTAAATGCTTAACACGAAGCATTTTCAAACGCGGAACCACCTTAGGTACTAATCAAAAATGTTTCTTTAAAGCTTAACATTTGTTTATTAACTATTCGGTGGAAATACAAAATAAACAGAGGAACCATAGACTACATGTAGCAAAACACTTTAATGCGTTTTCGTAAATAGTTTTGTCATCGAGTTGGCCATTGTTCGTCTGTGTGGAGAATGCAGAGTCAACTGGTGAGGAAGTTATGAAAGCCAATATATGCGCGTGCATTTCATTTCCCGTTGGCACGTTTCTTTCGTCAATTGTTGAGATGACTCGCATGTGAAACGAACTCACTTGTTGGAAGGGATTATCTGTGCTGGAAGGCAGGTGTGATGGATTATTGCAACCGTTGTCGAAACTAAATTTTCTTCTGTTAATGTTTGGTTTAAGAAAAAAAAATATCGCTACACTTTTATAAGTATACGGATCTTTAAAAACAACAAGTAATTTTACGGCATAGAGTCGACGCATTTCAGTCATAGCCTTCTTCAGGATTATGTGTTATACTGATTTAAAGAAGTTTAGAAGAACACTTGGATGGAGAGAGGGTTGAGGGCCGGGCTGGTAATAGAAAAAGGGAGCCAATGGGATGGCCTACATTCATTATTAATCAACACATGGGAATAAGATTATTCTGGCTTAATAAATTTGCACAAACTGAAATAATACAAAATTCTATCTAAATAACTCAACAGTAAATTAAGCAAAACGGTAGGCATGTTACAATTAAAATCATTAAAAAGGAGCTTTAGCTGTAATGTTGAGGTAATATTAAATTCGAGAATTTAAAGTTTAGCTAAAATTACTAATAAACAAAGGAAATTCATTTAATTCTTTCAAAATGTACGTCTACACGTATTGCATTGCTCAATGCAGTACAATAATTGAGTGATTGAGTTCTTGAGCCTCGATAAAGCGATAATCACGTGCCAACAATGCTTAAAAGATGAACAGAAAGTAACAGTGTATTCATTCTTGACGAGTCGATTGTTATATGACATGCCATTATCGTGGTCTTCTTTACGATCAATGTTTTGACACGTGAACTCGATTTGAAGGGGTCCACGAAAAAGACTAAAAAGTTGATACAGCCGAGCTAAGACCTTGATGGTCATATTTCTGAAAACAGAATTTGAAATAGATAATCCGTTTTCAAGTTATGCAAACGGCGAACAGCCGGCCGGCCGGACAAACGTACAGGAACGGCCGGATGGATAAGCGGCGCATTCTTATAAAAGTTTTTTGCTAAAGCTCCTAATAAATTGACATGGTGGAATGGTACATTATGTCACGAGAAGAAGAAAAAGGTTTTTTCTATTGGAGGATGTCATGATCAAAAATATGAGTATGCAGTGGAAGCAAATGACAGAGCAGGCGTAAATGTAAATGCATTAAATAAATGGTTTATTCAAAGTAAAACCTAAACTAGCTATACTTAATGCTAGGACTAATTAATAAGAAACTTAAGTAAATCATGAGCAGATATTTTTCATGCTCAAAAATAAGCACCAAATTTCAGGGGCTTATTAAACACAATTTGGGGACCACAAATTCGGTGGTAAATACAATGCGTGAAATCGTTGCACTAATTAAGTACGAAGACGATCAGTAGCACAAATTGATAAATCATTATAACAACAAGTAGGTGACTCGTTGCACATCGGCGCACACACAAGCACACAACGACGAAACTCCGCGACGAATCAAACGAGGCAAAACTGAAACTTCCTATAGGTAGAACAATGCTGAGTTGATGTCGTCAATTACGATCGGCACCTTTGGAATGCAAGCTTATGTTCTATCGAGTAACAGACAAAGAATTGGGCATAATTAGCAAGTATAATTAGAAGGCTGAGTGTTCGTATTACCATTAAACGTGTATATATATATATATATATATGAAATGTCCCCACTTGTTCAGTGGTTTTTGAAGGAACGTACAAAGGAAAAAAGATAATGGCGGAATGGAATTAATTTACACACGTTCACGCACCAATACGAAGCCGATGCTTTCCATTAGGCTCGCTCGTAATCCACTAGGCCAAAGTCCGTTGACGCATTCCTTTCTATAGGCGTGTAAATTGCCCAGCTCGTAGAAAACGTGCTGATAATAACTCCGCTTGAAAATAACGGCTATACGGGCGGATACCAAGTTACTGATTTTGCAAGTCTGTACTTGGGTACGGTAAATGAGGGTCGAGGTATGGAGGGAGTTAGACAAACAAAGTTCACTGATCTTTAAGGTAGAATCCGGGGAACAAATCGTTGTCTCCACTGACGCAATACGTGTTCGACCGTTTGCCGAGCCACTATTTTCCGAAGAAGCTCCGCTCTCTGTCTCGGCGTCGCACTAACGAGCATTTTGCTTTCAAAATCGGACAAAAATATTTTGAGTAATTTTCAAATTGGAAATAAATGAAAATGCATGGAAAAGCTTATTAAAAGTATATTTTAGTGAAAATAAGTACATATTTAAAAAAAATATACATTTATTCTTCTTCATCTTCATCCATTAATGAATCATCGTTATTTGGTTCGGGCTTGAAAAGGTCTATTGTTTCTTTTAAAAACGGCTGGCTTTTGCTGGGTTTCCTTTTTGTTCCACAGCTGATCAATGGATCTGATGTGAGAAGAAGCCTATTTAAGACGTCTTCGTTACATCGTAACCGCGAAAACTTCCTTCAAAACCGCAAAAAAAATTCCTGTTTCTGATCAAAATTTTCCCGACCTTAAAGGGTTAAAGTCCTTTAATTCAAAGTCGTGGAAAGATGTGGAAAATGTTTTTACTGTTATAGCAGGGTAATATCCTATAGAATACTATAAAAAAAAATTTTACTCGATCTTCCTCGACACTATAACATAAACACCTTTTAAATTCCGTGAGGTTTCCGTGAGGTCGATTCTCTTTTAAATTAAGTACATACCTTCTTCCAAAGGATCCATAACTCAAACTTGTCACTTTAACTCCAAAAAAATATACTTTAACTACAAAACAAAAATAGACCGTATCGAGAATGTAGGCGTGCGTTCTGAACGATGCATCGCGATGTCTAGATTCCGACTACCTGTGCAGCGGGGGGGTGCGGAAAGGGTCTACTTCAAACCCTTTCCCGGATAGTACGTTAACTCAGGTACAAAATAACTATGGTCTTGGTGTCATTAGCTACATTTGGATTTTTTTTACTTTTGTCCGATTTTGAAAGCAAAATGCTCGTTAGTGCGTCGTCGAAGGCTTTACTGCCGAGCTCTCCGCTGAATAAGGGAACCGCTCCTTCACTTCACTTATTCGCTCCAGCTTTTTCAATGTTCATAACAGTAGCTGAATCTCCCGTCCTCTATTTACACGTCTCTCGCCGTCCTCGTCTCCAAGCCTCCTTTTTCCGCTCCTTCCACGTGGCCTCTCTCCGTTTCAATTTTCGCGCATCTTCTCTCTTGTCCTCCTGCGCAATTCTCGTGTTCTCGCCTTTTCCACATTGCTTGTGGCGATCGTCATGACGCCTCATCCACTCGCTGGCTGGATGATGACGCGAATAAATGCAGCAGGTGTTATGACGACATTGATTGTCAGCGGAATTGACGATGTCCAAATTCCGTGACAGAGGAGGTTAACCTTTCCAGAGAGGGGGCGGGGGGTGCATAAAAGCCTTAAAAACTCGAAAATGGCTCATCAGAGCCAAACTATGTAAATTACAAAAATATTCGTCTCAAAGAAAGGAGTCCTTACAGTCGAATTTGTTGACCTTTGTTCGATTATGACTTTTTCAAATTTTGTGTAGGCACCTAGTTATAATTTAGGGTCATCTGTGGGAGCATCTATTTAGGGTTCACAATAACGTCATTCAGAGAACGTTTTCTGGAGCACAGAAGATCATGGCTGAATGGAGATGGAATGTCAGCCTTTACAGACCATCTCCTAAGTAAAACACCGGATGGAACCAATTGACAAAATATCCTGTCGGTAGTTTTAATTGAAAAAGACACCAAGAGGACTCCGTTTCTTGAAACCACAGAAATAAAAAAAACAAAACAAAAAAAACAACATATGAAGACAAACCAGATACATTTTTCAATAATCAAACCATCTTTGCTGGATACAATTAATCATCTGGTTAAACAGCCACGCAGCCGACGAGAAAGACAGCATTGAAATTCTGTAATTCCGGTTACGTGGCGCCCTCTGAAAGTTCGAGCAAGGTCTACGGGGAACGTTCATTACTGACGTCATACAAGAAATTGCGCTAAATTGATAAATGACGTAATAACGTTTTCATTACTGCTACCCCCCCCCTCCCATACTTTTTTGCTTGATATTGGTTTTAACCATTGTATTTTATCATAGTTATTAATCCAAATTGTTTAAATTCTGTTTTTATGGCATAAAATTTCGATGTAAGAAAAACACTTCGAATCATTTTTCAAGATCAGATTTTATTCCATCAAAAATGTAAAAAAAATATGCGGTGTTCACAGGGCAGTTCCAATAGAATTTTTAATAATTTGCCAGATTTATTTAAAAAATTTTATATACAAAGTTACTTATAATTATTTTCCCAGTTTATGAATTCAACGTTTAAAATAAATTCATATGAAAATCAACGTTTCAAAAAAATTCGCTTATTGTTAACACATCTTTTTCCAGTAAATCCTCTATCTGTGATGCCAGTAAACATGTTCCATAACTGAAGAATACATGAAATATTATCAGAAAAAAACATAAATAGATAACAAAATCTGCATTATTAATTAGTTTTAAAAATAACACTGGCTAAAAAAAAATAAGAGTGAATGAAATGATCCGTCAGCAAAAATACCTGCTATTAAAATATGGCTTAATGGCTATTTAAGGACAAAATATTCTTTAAAGTACTGGGCAGGCTACTGAAATTATAAATAATAAATCTTATGATTTAAGAACTAGAGTATAATAAAAATACTGTTTTTTTGTATAAAATTTCTTTAATAATTGATGATGCAATAGTTTAAAAATGATTCTATGCCAAGAGGGTACTGTTTTTCCTGAGAAAATTCTGAATTTCACAAGAGCCTGCTAGTATAACGAGCATTTTTTACGGAATAATAGTATGCTATTTTAGTGGAAATTTAATGAAACACAAGATGCAGTTTTCAAAAATTAATGAAAGTTCATTAAAGAAAACTTTAACTTCAGGTCTTAAATTACCGTACCTTTAAATGTTAAGAACCATCAATACAAAACGCTTTCTCGTTGCCATTGGTATTTTGAACGGAACATTTACAGCTTAACTTAAGAATTAAAAAAAATAGCAACACAAAACTCACCTTCGTGTGTCAGGTGGAAATCTGAAGAATTTTAAATCTTTTCCTTCACCTTGACGGTTTTTTACAAAATTTTGCAACACAAAATCTTCCTGACATTTTAAATTTAAAAGATGTCGCTGACAAATACGACTCTGAATATTGGAGACCAAAGATAGAGAGAGCGAAGAGAGCAGAGCAAACGTCAGGCAGTAACTGCCATAGTTAGACCTAGCCATAGTCAAAACACGTTGCGCAAACGTGACTTTGCCAACAGGAAGTAAACAAACAACCAAGCAACTCCCATTTTCTGTTCGAAACTGAAACTACAGTGGCTCCATCTGACGAACTGAGCAATCTTGATGAGCCCGTTGCATGCTGGGAGCCGTGAAACGCATTACAGGATTTCTACCAATAATAAGCTCTAAATTTGGCAGTTTGATGATGATGTAACAACCCGCGAGTTCTTAAATTCAACAGTTGCTCAGCGCTGCACCAAACGCTGCAGCAATAGAGTTGTTAAAAGCATTGTCGAGCTCTGTTGAAGGCTCTGACGAATGCAACAGCGCACTGGTTCGAGATTACAATTTGCAGCAACCTAAGTATACTTAGTTTCAAATTTCAGCAACTCATATGAATTTTATTGCTTAGAATAACCTATACTACCTCCCCTAAAAGTTTGTCGGTGTACTTAAAATTTACCCTTTATTTAGTTATACTCAGTAAAGTTTCACATTTACGAGGGGCGTTCAAATTTGACTTGGACATTATTTTTTGTAAATTTCATTGTTGTAAAAATCTAAACTTTCATTGTTGGGATGGCAACTACCGCCTGTCATGCAAATGCAGCACCTCTCATCCGATTGTTTAAACAAAATGGCGGACAGCGATGTGTCGACCAAAGTGGAACAACGAATAATCATCAAGTTTCTCCACAAAAAAAGGTGTGAAAGCATCTGAAATTCATCAGAGATTTCAAAGACAGTTCAGCGAGTCATGTTTATCTCATTCATCCGTCTTTGCTTGGTGTCAAAAGTTTGAAGGAGGGCGACAATCCACCGGCAATGAACCTCATAAGGCAAGGCCAGCAACTGCTGTCAATGATGGCACCATCGCACGAACATATTAGCTGATAAGGGACAACAGGCGGATTCATATCCGAGAACTGGCTTCAATACTGAACATCAGCACAGATAGTCTGGAGACCCTAATCCACGATAAGCTGAAATTCAACAAGATCTGTGCCAGATGGGCCCCTAAGCTCTCATTTGGGAACTCTCCGAGGATCACAAAACCACCCGGGTGGAAATCTGTTCCATGCTGCTGTAGCACTATGACAGGGAAGGTGACAGCTTCCTACCGACGAGACATGGATTCATCACCATACTCCTAAAACAAGCGTGCGAGCATGGAGTGGCGACACACTGACTCACCACGACCCAAGAAATTCAAGATGAGACCGTCGACAGTGAAAGCGATGGCGACTGTGCTCTGGGATATTAAGGGTATCAATCATGTCGGATTTTCTGGAACGTCGAACCATCAATGCACTCTACTACTTACACATTTTGAGGACGTCCCTGAAGCTGGCAGTAAGGAAAAACCGACCTGGACTCCTTAGCAGTGGTGTTTGTTTTCTGCAAGACAATGCCAGACCACACAGACACACTGATGGAATCAAATGTGACATCGTACCACATCCTCCATACATCCCCGATCTCTCCCCTTGCGTCTATCACCTTTTTTGGACCATTGAAATAGTTCTTGGGAGGGCAGAGGTTCGGCTCCAATGAGAAAGTGAAAAAGGCTGTCCTGACGTGGTTTCGACATCAGCCTGAGATTTCTACAGAACCGGTATCCAGATGCTCCCAGAACGCTGGAAAAATGTGTAGAGAAGCAAGGAGAGTTCTTTGAGAAATAACTGGTTGTGTGTTTATTTTGTATTTTCCTGATTTTATAAAAAATAAAGTTCAGGCCAATTTGTACGCCCCTCGTATATACAGGGTGACCCAAACTTATCCAGCCTAATTGTTTAGGAACATTATATGGTTCAAATGGAACAAAAGTGTCCTATAAACATTACATCTAGTTTCGATCGTGTGTGAGATATCGACGTTTGTAACCAGTGCATTGGAGATGGAGGCAACCATTTTGAGGGGCTTCCTCGACATTGATTTGTTACTTTCTTCTTATTCCTTGTATCATTTTAGTTTTGTTTTGTAGTTCAATGTGATGTTCTGTCAGTATGCAGAATAAAAGTGATCTGCACTCTCAAGTGTTTTATTTATTTGCTTTAACAAGTCTACAAGAAAATAGACAAACGTCGATATCTCACACACGATCGAAACTAAATGTAATGTTTATAGGACATTTTTTGTTCCATTTGAGCCATACAATGTTCCTAAACAATTATGCTGGATAAGTTGGGTCACCCTGTATATTCTCTCTAATGTGTCACCTTCTGTTTTTCTATAAAAAAATTATCCACAGCTAATATCTCGGTGGTTGTAACGTGAAATCGTGCTACGCCATGACGGTAAAAGAATTTAAAGTTTTGAATGATACCCATGAAATGACCATGCATTCTCTTCTTCTGTCCCGGGAATTATTTCACTGATTTAATTTGAAACCATTCGTTATCATTTGACGCTAAACTTCTACAAATAGGATACCCATGAAGTTAATTCAATATTGGCGATATTATTCAAAATGTTTATAACTATTTTAACACATTAAATGTTAAAGCGATTAATTAAAAGCATGGAGCCAAGATAAATAATGTCGATGAAGGGTAATCGATACTGTCCAGATGGAATACAAGCGCTAATTAAATCGAGTGCAATGGTTTTCACGGTGTGACAAGGAAAAATTGATGCTAACCTTTAATAATTTCAATTTTCATTTTTCATATTCTGCAAAACAACACCTAAAGTGCATTTTTAAAGCAACTACCAAAACCACAGAAAATAAAACCTGCAGGAAATGATTTCTTTACATTGTCCCGACTTTGCTGACTATCCACCTTGTAAATTAATAACGCTTCTGCAGTTGCCACCAGATGTTTCAGTTATTACTTGAATCGGAATAAAAGTGGAAAGCTGAAACAAAACAGTAGCAGTTGTAAAAGACCAGAGTCTTTACAACCGTCGATTTCAAACTGCGTCTACCCTAAGATGTAGTTTTAAATAGTCCGCATGGGATTTCATTTTTATCATCAAACCACCAAAACGACGGGACTGAACACCATACAAGTAATGTGTTCACCTCTTTTTGCATCCAATACAGCAAAAGTGTCGTGGCATCGACTCCGCAATGTGTCGAAACGTTCCTTATGGTTGCAAACAGCCAATTCCATTCCAATTAAATCTTGTCGATTTGACCATGGTGAAGGCATGTGGCGAACAGCCCTCTCCAGAGCATTCCATAAATGTTCAACTTGTACAGGCTATTGAACGAATTCACTGTCCATTCAGTGATTCTAAGGACATTCTTTCAGCAAGAATGGTGAGGCGTGTATGTATTCTGAGAAACCGTTTTTCAAGTTATGAGTGAATTCAGCATAAATCCGTTATCACGAGATTGTAGGATTGTCATATGCTAGGTATGCTATAAAATTTTATGTCAGTCTATATTCTTATCAAATAAAAAGAATTACCTCAGTTTTAATGGACTCTTTTATGAATGCGGTACACATAAACCATTAAGGACTGACAATCATCCATCCAAAGGCTAAAATGGTTACCGTCACATAAACGTTTAAGTTTAGGGTAATTCTTTATACATTCCAACTTTTAAAAGTGATTCACAGTTAGGTTTAAACAAGTTGTTTGATGTAATTTATGCAATAGTATTTGATCCAATTCTATAATGGCATCGTTAAGAACAAGCACCACTGAACGAATTTCGAACAACTTCAAAATTATTAACTTCTCGTTATATTCCTTCATGGAACATTGATACGATTTGTTTGATGTATTATATGCCATAGCATTGACGTACCAGTGAACCAATGTTACGTTTGCGAAAATTTCTAATGGTATCATTAGAATACGTACCAGTGAACCAATTTCGACCATCTCCGAACTTATTAATTACTCTTATAATTCATGACTAGTCTACCACTGTTTGATGTATTAAATGCGATATCTTAGTATTTAACATTTCTAAGGGAGTATTATAGTGTTACCATTAAATCATGTTCTATTGTACCGATTTTGGTCATTTTCGAACTTATTCGTGCTCTGTCCTACATTTATCGAGTGGTGAAAACAAATCTTCAAAATCTTCCATATTCTTCGAGAAAATCGAATTACAGACTGACTGACAGATAAAATCCCCCAGTAATAGCATAAAGCAGCTTTCAGTACTTAATAACGACGAAAAAACTATAACTTACCCTTTCAGGCTTAAAAGCAACGTTATAAATATCAAACTGACACGAGGTGTTTCCAACATTTTGTTCCATCCATGTACGTTTGTGTCCAGTTTTACCAAACCATTTGAGCACGAATTCTTCATAACTAGAAATTCAGATCAAAATGACCCATTGCAAAAGACGAAAAATGTAGACGAATAGAAAACCTTTCTAATTCTCAGAGCATAAAAAAAATCTGGGGGTTCCAGTAAATACAATTATAATGTATTCATATTTTGCATTTTTATACGTATAGCATATAGATATATAAAATATACTTCTCCAGGAAACTAAGTCTAACTTTTTTTCATCCCATAGTTTGCTTTTTATGACCCGTAAGAAAACTTCAGATAAAGCGTGGCGAATTCATATCCGAGCCCTCCACTGGAATCTAGCGAACGCAATGTCAGAACCATACGAGTGTCGTGTTGAATCACGGGAAAAGGTAATTGCGACGTCCTTTTAAGTCAAATCAAAAATTATCTCGTTCTGGCCATTTTAATTACACAAACAGTTTAATAAATCAAAGGTTTTTTCCTCCTCTTTTACTTTAATGAACTCAAACTACTTTATTAAATTTTCACTCGTCACAGACGAGCAGAAGAGCGCATTTTTCAAGCACTGAGTAAATTTATTTTCGTGAAAACGACAAAAAAAAAAAAGAAAGAATTAAAAATAACGCAACGGATTTAATTAGACAATAGTCGTTTATTTTATGTGCGGTAATTATAGATGGAATTGCTTTCACAACGTGCCACAACATACGCTTTGTTAATCGTAGATGCCCTTCCCTATCTTTGCTTATTCCCTACAGGTACTGCAGAAAAGCCAAACCTAATAAGCTCTAAATGTGGAAAACTAATGTGGAATGGATGATTGCTACGAAGAGGGGGAAAAAATAAAACAACAAATAAAAGTTTTCACGCAGGAATTAGAGGTTCTTTTCATTTTAGCAAATTTAATCAAAATATTTTAGAGTCGTTTATTAGAAAATCCTATTAGCGTGCATTTTAGTCAACAAGAAGTACATTTTTTTACTGTACCAATTTTTTATGGAAAATAAAACTCATCAACAAATTTTAATTAAATCCTCAAAATTCCTTGAGTGGTTAATGAGATGGACTTTGTGGATAGATTCTGCATAATTAATATTCTCTTTAGCAAAGGCTGCAATGATTATATAATAAAGCCGAATATATATCATGCAATCTTATTTCATTATATACAATTTTAAATAAAATAAAAATAAATTAAATATCTTCATTTATAGTTACTAAAATAGTTTGCATGAAACATTTCATATGAGGGAGGATGTGAAGTGAATTAAACTCTTAAATATTAAAACTGCCTAGAAAAAGCTGACTGCGACACATGTTAGCTAAAGTGAAGCAAATAAGTTGCTCCGAAATACTGATCAAAGTGTTGGACATAATTGAAAACATACACTATCTGGCCATTCGTCACTGGACACCTCATACCAGTAAGTTAATCCGGATCCTGCACGACATCAGTATCATGTAGGGCTACCTTTCGCCGCAATGACATCTGCATCCCTTCGAGGAAGACTTTCCACCAATTTGCGATACATGTCGGCGGAAATCTTGCTCCATTCATCCTTCAAATTGGCAAACAGCTCAGTGGTATTCTTTGGGCAGTATGGCCTGGTTCTCAACCGGCGCTCCAATGCATCCCAAAGGTGTTCAAAGGGGTTGAGGTCTGGACTTTGGGATGGCCAGTCAAGTTTCCCCACATCCATTTCCTGAAACCAGGTGCTAATAATTCTGCAGGGAGCATTGTCGTGCTGAAACAGATATGGGTCATTACCAAAGTGGCATCACCACACGCTTCAAGCATCGACGGTACGGATCTGTCAATTTCGTCGGTTTTACTGGGCCTGGTGTTGGCATGTTATAACCCCCTCTCGCTTCCACTTCAAAATAACACCACTCACTGTCGAGCGGGGTATCTGAAATTTGTTGGAAATCTCACGAATCGAATGCCCAAACCTGTGGGCTCCAATGACCACCCTTCTTTTCTCGCACTAAGTTCACGTCGTTTGTTCATATTGACTGCAGTAGCTGCTATGAGTGTATTCTAGCCCGTCAACATATTTTATAGATTGTATAACGTGTACGGACGATCCCATGCGCTTTTGGAGGAGTGTCCGGTGAGGAATGGCGAGATAGATAGATAGATAGATAGATAGATAGATAGATAGATAGACAAAAGGATCCAGACTTTTGACTATGTAGAATCTGAAGAAATCTAAAATCTATGCAATAACAAATAGAAATTGTGGGCGGGTTTTGTGTTGGAGACTTTCCGATGACCTGATTTTGCAGATTAGGGCATATACAAAATTTATCTCATAAACCTTAACAGATAGAGATCAACTTCCAATTACAAACTTGTTCCGCAATCAATTATGAACACAATAAAAGAAACCGCATCATAAACGGAAATGAAACGGAAACATTTCTACATACAAATCATGTCACATGCCCATCCAATTTTGCATATTTTACAAATATACAATTCAATTATACAACAAGATGCCTGAGCACACAGGTAAGGAAATTACCGTCATGGTCATACGCTATAGTACTGCTAATGAAAATGCCGCTGTTGCAGCTCGGCTTTATCAAGGCAGACATCTAAATATGTAGAAATGTTTCAGTTTCATTTTTGAGCCATCTATTTTATCCGATTAGGATGAGTTATTTTAGTGTTCATAATTGAATGCAGAATAAGTTTGTGGTTACAACTTGATCTCTATCTGTTACGGTTTATGAAAATTTGCATAATCAGGTCATTTTCTGCAAAGATAGGCGGGAGTAACATACTTAATATCCCTCAACCGAAAATGAGGCATTACATCAATAGATGACATCACTAACGCGAAGACAATAGATTCCAATCTGTAATTCAGAACGTCATCTCTTTTTATGATCAACTTTGGTGATTTTTATTCTTGGATTGTATAGAGACTTAATCAATGATATAGGTCATATCAGTTAAAATCCGTCAACTTTGAATGGTTGTCATTCAATAAAGCAGTTTCTTTATCACAGTGTTTGATTGTTTTCTCTGCATCACGCGAATCTTACTATACCAGTTACAACGAACTTCTATTTGTTATTAATAAGGAACCTTTCATATAATTTGCGGGCATTAGTTTTCCTATCAACGATATGTAATGTATTGAGACCGTGTATACGGGCTTTACAGAATTTCTGCAGCAAATCAGAATGCATGACTCAATTGACAATTGTTCCATATCCCTTACATTTTGGGCCATGGTCTTCTACCTAGATGGATTTTCTTGGACAGCCATTTGACAAATCTGAGTGGACCTCTCTTCCGATGCATATTTCTTCTAGGTCAACTAACCAAAATCGCCACATAAAACTACAATTCTGGTGTTCACTATGGTTTACAAAAAACAATTCCTCAGTTTTTGTAGCGCTGCGCTATGATGACAAAGACACTAATTCCTGCATCAGAAAGATCTATATATAGCCTTTCCAGAAATATGCAATTGGTTTCGTCATTCGAAATGTTTTCACACCGATAGCTCATTTGGATGTCGCTTTTGCATTAACAGTCAGATGGGAATCGAATTCGCGCAAGGTGTGAGAGACAAGCCGACCGAGTTTAATTGAAATTACCCTCTGTATTAAACACAACGTAAATAACGGGACTCCTGCTGAACCATTCAGTAAAATCTAGAATGGCCATCTGCATTCTAAGCGAGAGAAGCCATTTTATTCACCTATTATAATACTAATGCTTTGGGAAAAAGAGTCAGAACGCGAATGTTGTAATTAAATTATATATTTCACGAATCGCGAAACACAGATTTAAAATCAAGCAATCGATTAAAAGCCAGCCAGTCTTTATAATAAGAGGGTCATACTGAAAACCGTGAGCAACAGTTTTTTATTTATTTATTTATTTATTTTTTTTTACAAATCGGAATTCAATAATAATACAGAAAAAACAAGTATATCACCTTAATCTCCATTTCTCTGCATATATTTTCCCATCGTCCTGCGAGCTTGCGGTAGAACTCCGTTCCAGATGACCGAAGACACTGTGTCCTAATCTAAGTTTTGCTGGGATTTCAGACACTGCGGCACGTCTGTCTTAGTTAAAATGATGGCGTCAACTTTTCCTTGTTGCGCTCAGTGGAGGCAGTTCGAGGACGACCGCTACGAGGCAGATCTTGTATTCTCGTGTTTCTATCTTTGAAATGTTTCGCCTAATGCTAGCACCATACATATGCCGTCATATGCATGCTGAAGTCTTTGGTAAATTTCAGCAGCGGGAATTTCCTCTTTAACAAGGAATTCAGCGACAGAAGTTAACGAAACGAAACATCATTGACACTCATGTTGTATCTATTGTGGGTGGTCACATCTGTAGATAGACTATATTGACTAAATAAAACTAATATGTTTTAATTATTTAACCTCAACAGATTCAAAAACCCAAAGTGTAAATTTTCAACTTGAAATTACATTTCACCTTGAGCTACAGCAATACAACATGGGTCTTACATTTTAATGCTTTCTGTTGAAGAAAACCTATATGGATGAAAGTGGAAGAGAAGAAGCTGTACTCTTATTTAGTTTTCAAATTTTATTCTAGTCTTATTTTCGTTTTTTGGGTTTTTCGAATCTGCTGAGGTTAAATATAAATTATATTACGAGGGCCGTTTCAAAAGTAATGCACACGTTGACAGGAATAGTGCCATCAGCATGTGTGTTGGTTTTAGTTAGCTAGTGTATGACTTTTTGTATGACATTTTGGAAATGGGATATGCAGGCGTTCCAGGTACTGTCCTAGAAGATCAAGGATTGTGCATTAAACCTGAATGTATACAAATTTGCGTAACCCAATGGGTTACTGTACTATGGTCTGATCACCACGAACTTCACGCAAAGCACTATGAGCTTCGGTTGGAATTTTGCCACGATCTTTGATCTTCTAAGTCCCGGTACCCTAGATGCCTAAACAGCCTATTTCAAAAATTTGTCAATAAAAGAAGGGTACATTAGAGAACTGAATCAAACACGTGCTGATGCCTCAAGAGTACAAATGATGGAAAATTTCTTACGATTGCATTATCCACATGCCATTGCTGCAAGCAAGTTCAGTAGAAGAACTGACTTTGGCTGCAACCATATGCATTACTTTTGAAATGACCCTCGTAGTTATATTTAGTTATCAAATATTTCTCAACATTTAATTACCAAATACTCTATTGACGCCACTATACCTCTACGCATGTGTAAAGTAGGTAGATGTAGATGATAATTTGTTTTCACTATACTAATAAATTCTAATTTGTAAAAAAAAAAAAAAGTTGCTAGAGACAATCAGTATGGCCCTTGTAATACTGGCTATTTAAAACTTTATAAATGAAAATACTCCTCCTTCTAATTTTGTTGTACATCATCACATGTTCAAGAAGCAGAAGCAAGCCACCTTTTTTGAAACGGGAAGACAGTGATTATGAACATCATTAATAATTTCTCACGATTTTGTTTCGGGAAAGAAAAAAAAATTCTCCGGTAATTTTTACACACGTCAGACTTAATCTTTAAACTTTTATTGATGACTTTAACTTTCCCGCTCTTAACAAGAATGAGGGAAACAAAAAACTGACAACTCTTTCAGTGAGAAGGCCGAAAGCATAAAAGTAGGGGCTGTTATCAAACATTCCTGCTTTTATTATCGAGCGCAACATTACCTACATTAATTATCATAATTAACCTTCATTTGTATAATAAGTCCCCTCTGGCATTAAAGACATTGCGTTCAATTGGGATTCGTAAACAAAAATGACAAAAGGAGGGTGCGAGCGGTGGAAAAATTTGAAAACTACAGTTACATTGTAGCTTAAGTCTGTCAATCAATCGTTCGGCTGATGTTTACCTGAAAGATGAGCGTAATTCCCCCTCAGCGGAGGTGGAGAGCGATAGGAGAGAGAGTGAAAGAAAAAGAAAACCAACCTACTTTTACTCGGATGGAAAGAAGAAATAAAAAGAAGGTGGAGGAGGTGGAAATCCCTTGGTACACACCGACGGCTAAGCTGTTCTTAATCTTGATTCGCTTCGTGCTCTCTTTAACGATCGCCAGCCTCTGAGCCTCACCGTTCGGGGAGGAATAATAATTATTGATGGTCGCAGTCGCAGCAACAGTGAGTAGGCGTGGGTAGAATGGGTGTAGTAGAAACTCGCCTTCACTAACCTTCAGTCATCCTTCCCCTGCCATCTTCCGAATCATCAAGGGATAAGAGATGAGAGCGCACTCAGGAAATGTCCCCTCGAGGAATAGCCGTGGACGGCCCTGCCTTCCTTCCTTCCTCCACCCTTATCCTCGACTTTTCCAAACTATTTTCTTATTGACGCTTTCCATGTTAGGAAACGAACGAAGGGAAAAGTTAATGGAGATGGAAAGAAAGAGAAAGCGAGAGGGTAAGAGATTTGCCACGAAAAAACAAACAGCAGTGTCAGAGAATTTTAATAACAGAAAAATCGGTGTAAAGTTCGCAAAGACATTTTTTTAAAATCAAAGTCTATTAAAAATTCTTAATACGCCCGCTTTGCTTTTCAGATTCTTAATACACACGCTTTCCGAATCCAATAATCACTTCGTATTGAGACCATTAAGTTCACCTCATGAAAGCAAACATGAAAGCAGCTTACTAGCTTAACTTCTAAATTTTCTGCGATCTCTATCCTCAGTAGAACATTTTTCTATTTAATATTCGCAGACTCCTAGATTTATACTCTATGTGGTTGGTTATTATAATCTCATTTCAGTGTGTTCCCTTTCAAATCTCACACATCAGAAAGCTTATCAATGCGATCATACACAGGAAGGCATAAGCGATGGTTCAAATTACGTGCAATTACTTCAGATACGTCAGAACATACGTCAAAGCATACGTCAGGTTGTCGGGATAGACGATGGAAGTCATCTTCTTGCTCGCTAAACCACTGCTGAATCAACCGTGCGATGAACAATAGCATATGTTTATTTTTTTTTATTTACAACTTTACATACGAATGGGACAAGTACAAGAGGTTACAAATAGGTCATTTAAGTAATCTAACATGATGAGACGAGCTAATATAAGATTTAAACATGAATCAGTAATGCATATTAACATATCCTTTCTTATAATTGAGAGGGAAATAGGAGGGTCCAAGAAATACATAATCTGCACAATCTGGCCCCAAAATATCCATAAAATTATTTAACTACACTTACATTTTGTATTAAGTTATGGACATGAAACCTCTGATTTGGACATGATTCTCGAGTACAATTCAAAATTTCATTCCTAATATTAAAAGGTAGGTTATTCCAAAGTGAACAAACATTATAGGGAAAAAAGGATTCAAGAAAATTAGAGACCACTAACTTTGGCCTAAGTTTATATTTTTGAGTAGATCGGGTATTCAACGAATCAGTAAGCCATGATTTGACATAGTGAACCGGATGATTAATATCACTAAAAGCTCGATATAATTCTTTTAAACGAGCAATGTTTATTATGCAGTATAAAGACGGTATGTTATACTTCGAGAATACTTCAGACATAGAGGCATACTTAGATAAGGCAAGAGCAGCACGAACTACATTATTATATGCGACTGAAACTCTAGTAATATGTATTTTGGAGGCAGTAGACCACACTAAAACGCCATATTCAATTTTCGGGACTAAAATTGTTTTTATAGTTTGCACAATCTCTTTGTTAGATAAAGTCCTTCTTAAATTGTAAAAGAAAAATTTAAGGCGATTAAGTTCAATTAATAAAGATTCAATGATTTCTTTACATGATAACTTCATGCTTAACTCTAAACCTAAAATTTTACAAGTGGACGAGGGACTAACATTCTGATTGTTAAACAACATGACAGTAATTTTAGCTTCATTGAATTTCAGTCCCTGCGATGTCTGAATGTCCTCCTGAACCTGGTTATAGGCACGGGTATAATCAGACTGTGGAAAGGCCATGTAAGGAAAATTATCATCAACGAACGAAATTATGTTTGAATGCAAGGGTAAATTAAAAATTTCAGCAGTAGCTGCAGCATATAAGGCTGTAGCGATTGGAGAGCCCTGTAAAAGACCCAAAGTGGATTGGTGTTCGAAAGTCATTTTTTCAAATTCCATATAGTTAATCCTATCCGTAAAGTAATTCTGTAGAATGCTTAACGTTACCGAGTCTACACCATAATGTTTTAATTGTCTAACTAGAGCGCCTCTTTGGATTGTATTAAAAGCTTTGGAAATGTCTGTGTTTATTAAAAAGCAAGACATTCCCTTGTCAATTACATGAATAAGAAAGTCAAGGATTGTCAGCACAGAATACATTGTTGGGGTCTGAGGTCGACCCCCAAATTGATTTCTAGGGATGCTAGCCCACAACAACGTGGCTAACCTGGCGAATATTAGTTTTTCAACAAGCTTAGATAGAGCAGAAAGAAGACAGATTGGGCGATGGTTACAAACATTAGTAGTATCGCCTTTTTTGAATACCGGAATAATGAGTGTCTTTTTAAAATCAGACGGAAAAGTTTGGGTTGCCAAAATGGCCCCAATTTTTAATGATTCTAATGGTTAAAACCTCATCCCTATTTGAAGTCTTATTATTGGATTGCCGTATGGCGATATTTATGGCACTCAACGAGATGTTAGGGATTCTAATACCAGGGATAATCAAATTTTTATCAAAATTATCCTGAGAGCTTTTTGTTTGATTCGGATTGTCTATCCACTCTAAGTAAGCGCGTCCCTGGTGGAACGGGAAATTGTTTCTTTGACTCTTATACTTGCGGATACATTTCTATAGATCAAAGATGTTTGTCCCCTTTTTCATGAGTGTAGTACGCTTCGCCTGCTTAATTTCTTTTTTAAAGTGGGCATTTACCTGTTTCAGTCGTTGTTTGTGGAGAGCTGTGGAATCCATTAGGAAGGATTTGTAAGCTATTTTCTTATTCTTCCACAGAGCTAATATTTTTTTGTTCCACCAAGGGCGTCTCACTTCGTTATTCTGTGCATTCTTGATTTGTAAACCAGCACCCAAGAGTGCCCGTTGAATGTTTTGATCATTATGCTAAACAGGTAATTAACATCTTGGGTATTGAAGTATATTGACCAGTCAAAATTAGGTAAACTATTCTTAAATTGTGTCCAATCGACATAGTCATAATTGATATATTCACTAAACTTTTTTCTTTGGGATTTCGTATTGCACATCTGATTAATAAGAACAATCAGGACGTGATGATCACATTTTGGAATTATCGCATGTTTAATTAAATTATCAGTCCACGATGTCGGAATAAAGATTTGATCGAGAGTGGTTCTGGTCGTCTTGGTTATACTGGTAGGAGAATTAATAATATGTCGTCCAGGAAGAAGCCGTCATATGCAGGATACAAATGCATCATTGCAGGACGGACTTGATCGGCAACAATGCAACGCACCCGACCTTCCAGGAATATCGAGGGACCAGTTCCCACCAGATATTGACCCACTTCAATTCCCGGCGCATGGTTTTTGCCAGATATGGTTCAAGAACAGCCTCGATTATAATAATTTTTTGCAATTGTTGCACAGTGGATGTTCTATTTCTCCGTACAAGTCGTTTTAAACATGGCTGATTGTCTTTGAGCCACAGTTACCCTCTTTTTAGACAAAAAATTGTTAAATACTCTTGATATCGCACCTTTCGAGAATCCAGGTCAATGCTTCATATATACGAGCACCAACAATGAGTCCCTTTTTCGAAGTCAGCCCCATGTTGATCTAGTTCTATGATTAGACTCACTCAACTTCTTAAATAAGTGGTAAGCAAACGACTGGATCACATAACCTTAAACTGTTTTCCATAAAAACGGATTAAAACAAATTTTACCTATGTTTCACACGTATCTAATTCATTGTCCTGCGTGTGTAGAATGAATAAAATAAAATTACAAAATCAAAAATTCTTTACCTGGATTTAAACACAGTCTTCGGGGCACTATTCCTCTATTTCTAATCCATATGATTAACTGCAGAAAGTAGATCTACTTCAACCTTCGCCTCTACATCACCTTAAATTGCCATTGCTCTTGATGAAGAACCGTTGCTCTTTCTTTCTGAAATAATTATATGATATTAAAGAAATATTTGAAAAAAAACTTTATTACTTCGATTATACAAGGGCTATCAAAAGTGTTCATCCGATTTCAAACTTCAATATTTTTTAAAAAAATAAACATACAAAGAGAGTCAAGTGGCAAAATGCTCATAATATACTGTTCAGTGTGACCCTTGACGGGTGCACGACACAGCCCCTCAATCATAAAATTCCACCCATATTTGCTGAAGTATGTCTGATGTCACTTCATTTATGGCGGCTGTGATTCGAATTTTGAAGTCGTTCAGATTTGCTGATAGGGGAGACACATAAACACGACCCTTAAAAAAGCCCCACAGAAAATCCCAATCAGATCAGCGGAACGAGGTGGCCACGATTGAAGTGCCAAAGCTTGAGCCCCTGGGCATCCGATCCAATGATTAAGCTCTTCATTAAGGAGACTTCTGACTTAGTATTGGAACACAAAATCATCACTGTTAGCCTGTAATTGGGAGAGAAGCCAGTTTGGCAGCATTTCTAGGTAAGTATGTCCAAAGACAGGAACTCACTACGCCTTTCTGAAAGCGTCCGGGAGACCTCTAGCGGCAATGAAACAAAACATGACGATCCCGGATTTCCAATGGAATGCAGATAGTTTACCTGCGATCCATGGTTGTGGAGCTATAGCATTTTGACATCGGATGAAGATTTTGATACACCCTCTACTGTACAGTTATATTCCACTCTTACTTTACCCGACATTGGCATTGCAGTATGTACTGTAAATAGCCACTATTCTCTTGCAGACAAGCCTGAACGCGACATCCCACATGTTGCAAGATTCGAGCAACCATATGCTAAGATATAGCCTACATTTCTTGAACGATTTTTTTTTTTCAGTGCACCAAAATGCCGGGTGAAGTAGCGAATGAGACACACTGCAATTCGTTTCAAATGAATTCTTAGATGTATTCACAAAGAGCCATTTCTAATGAGCTCTATCATTAAAGGCTCTTTAATTAAGCGTGTTCTTTAACTATAAATATTTTACGAAACGATCTCATGCTTATTCCAGTATCTTAGCCAGACGTTTGAAAGTGGCAGACATTACACGTAGATTGTCTTACGGTAATCGTTAAATTATCACTATGGGTGAAAATCAACTTTATTCAAGAAGCTTTCTTATAATTTCATACTTTAAAACTTAAAAATTGTTATTTCTAAGTGTGTGTTATCAATAAGAGTTAAGCAAATTTTGAGTTTTCTAAAACTAACTAACTTATTTATTTTTCTCCGAAGTATCACTTTTTTTCAAAACATTTTTACAAAGTATTTCAAAATAAGCAATTATATCAAAACTGAGATATGAAATACGCTGTAATCTTGAAGAACTTCCTTTTTAATTGTGAATTTCTACTTATACAAATGACTTCAAGAGAAAGTTGCATTTTTGAAAAGCTAGGAGATGGCGCCTATTAAAAAGCCATTTATTTACGAGTAAACCAATATAGAACTAGAGAAGGGAGGGTTAGAGAGGGAGAGGGTTGGGTATTCCACAGCCCTTGGGTCCTCTATAAAATCCCTGATTTGGCACACTAGATTAACTTCCAAGCCTTGGAACTAATAGAATACCTTTCTTCCCTCGGGAAGGATTTTCTATCCGCTCTTGCTCCTGACTTGTTTACCACCATAAATCGTAAAACGAAAAGCTGGTCACCTAAATTTCGCTGTGTAAATCTATGTTAGTCTTCTTTACGCCTCTATACTTCTGCCGATCTACGTGTAAGTGTTAATCATAAAAGAAACAAATAAATGAAATGCAACCTACGACTAGAGAATAGCGTGGAATATCTTAAAGGAAGGTTTTTGCTGGATTACTCGTATTGAGTAACGCCTTTCCCCTTCAAATCATCACTTCTTTAAACTATTCTGTAGCTGTAGTTTTTCTAATTGAAACAACTACATTATAAAATAGACAGTGTGTAACAAACAAACAGTAAGACAATTATCTACATGTAAAGGGTGTTCTATTAACTCTTGTGCTCTATCTCCATTTAAATCAAAAAATGGAGAAAATAACCTTATTAAGGATCACAAGAAAAAGTAAGTTTTTATCTTTAAAGAAGATTTGCAGAAAATTTTCAGGGAAATTACATTAAAGTGCTGTTGTCACGAAAGTGTGCTTCTTTTAAAATTCCTTAATTTTCTCTTAGTGTTTTCATTATCTCAATAAATTTGATGAACTTATTTTATTGGTGGATGCATTAAGCCTCAGGCTTTTCCAGTTTCAGAAATATTTTGAATACACCAGGGATTCTGATGGAAATTTACAAGAATATACTTAGAGTCTTTCTTTTGAAATTTTGGAAATTTTAAAAATAAAAGGCCACGGTAATTATGAGCTTAATAATTAGAAAAGCACTAAATTTAATTTACATGATCTTATTTACATGATCTAAATTTATCTTACATGATCTTGATTAACTTAACATGTTTAAAAATACAAAAATAAATTGAGTGGCAAATAATATTGAAAAATATTACATCGATCAAGATACTAATTGAAAAAACGGAAAGAAAAATTCCGGCCTGGAATATCACGCTCGTCACTTCTACGAACTGGGCTATCGTGGAAACAGGACAGCAGGGCTGTCTCCAAGTGTCCTAAAGACTTATAAGGTAGTCAAGGTGGAAGCCCAAAGTTAGGGTAGTCATCTGGCTCGCAGATCCGGAATTCTTCCATTCCAAACATGGGCGTAGCCAGGTTGTATGTTGAGGATGAGGGGGGGGGGGGGCAAATGACATGATTACAAACAATCAGAAAGCTGATGAAGACACGTATTGAAAGTTAAAAAAAAATCAGAAATCATAACTACAAAGTCTACCAAAAAAAATATATATGTACACTAGAGTCCCTGTATAAAGACTTTATGCAGGGACTCTAATGTACACACATAACAGATGCCATCTATGGACGTTTTTAAGAAGTTGGATCAGATTACAGCAACAACGTATAGTATCATGTTTTCTTAAAAGATGCCATTATTCCCACTACTGTAGTAACAACAATGTGATCTGACCCAAGGGGGATGAGAATTTGCAAGGACACTGGATAGGAAGAAAAAGTCCTATTGAGTTCCCCGCACGATTTAAGACTTTTACTTTGGGAGACCCTAAAGGATATACAGGGTGTTTCAAAATTATGTACAATAAATTTAGTGACATATTCTTCAGGTCAAAAGAAGACGAAAATGTTCTATAGCACTTTGTCTGGAAACGATTTATTTACGCGATACAGCCAACTAAACCCGTGGCTCCAAATTACAGGAATTGTTCAAAGTGCCCGCCACCAGCTCGCACGCACGCTTCGGCTCGTTGCATGAGCGACCGTCTGATGTCATGGAAGAGTTCGTCGCCAGCATTAAGAACGGTTTGGCATGCATTTTCAATTCGTTGTCGCAGATCCATAATGTTAGGAACTTCTGTGCTGTAGACGATCGTTTTCACATGACCCCACAGAAAAAAGTCCAAGGGATTAAGGTCGGGTGATCTTGCAGGCCAGGCTACCGGTCCACCTCGACCTATCCACCGATTCGTGTATGCAGCATTAAGGTGTGCTTGCACAACATGGATGAAATGTGCTGGAGCGCCATCATGCATGAACCACATGTTAGATCTTATCAAAAGAGGAACATCTACCAGTAATTCTGGCAATGCATTCTGCAGAAACAAAAGATACGTTCGCCCAGTCAACACATAAGGGCCAATTAAGTTATTTCCGACAATTCCACACCAAATGTTCACGGAGAAACGCTCTTGATGCGGAGAAACGTCTATTCGGAAAGCGTTCTTGGTAGAGTCTTCTTGCTTCCACAGCATTTCCGTCCGCAAGACCATACATTAGGTGCATGTCAGTGTATTCTGCACTGGAATACGTGTACATGACTTTTTTTTACGTAAATCGTAATGCGTATGTCAAAGTACGCAAACGTTCTGAAATTGATATTCCTAGTGGATGTACAGTAGTGAAACTACAGTAATGGAAACAACCGTACACAACTAATGGAACAACCCTAAAGTAGGTTTAAATGGAACAAACCACTCAACCTAGTGTTGGGTCGAAACGCTGGAACTGCTAAAATATCGTCCGCTAACTACCGTGCTTCCCTACTGTATGATATTGGATTACTCGCAAACAAATCGTTTCCAGACAAAGTGCTATAGAACATTTTCGTCTTCTTTTGACCTGAAGAATATGTCACTAAATTTATTGTACATAATTTTGAAACACCCTGTAGAGTATCGAGAAAACCGGCTACGCTGGTAGCACTTCGGGAAGACAATTTGGCCAATGGACACTTTGGCCAACATTGCCCAAGCAAAAATAATAATAAGGCTGTATCTACAGGGTGATTCTGAAAAAGTGTGTATAACTGTAAGCAATGACGGAGGTGACCAGAATGAACAGTTTCTTTTAATACAATGTGGGGTCCCAAGTACATTGTTCAGGAGCTATCACGTTTTATGTGCAAGACACTTTATGTTAATGACAATAATACGGTTTCGTGTACATTATGTGTGTCCTTTGGTTTAGACGCCAACCAAAAGAGACAACAAAAGCTGTAAACATTACGTACAATAACGACGCCAAAACATTACGTACAAATGCTCGAAGTGACGACCGCCAGTGTGCGACATAGCTAACCCCGCCGACGTAAGGATTCTCGCACCCGGTAAAACATGTCTGGAGTATCTTGAATGGCACCAGAACCAACAGCAATTCATGCTACAAGATCATCCGCTGTGTCTACAGGTGTTTCACACACTAGGCTCTGAAGATGGCCCCCCATACAAAAAAATCAAATGGGTTGAGGTAAGGTGAGCAAGCTGGCCAGGCTAAGCCCACCTCGCCCAATCCATCTTCCTGGGAAGGCGGTATTTAGAGTGTCGCGCACTGTCCGATCGAAGTGTGCCGGAGCTCCATCATGCATGCACCACATGTTTTGTCGAACATCCAGAGGGATGTTATCGAAGAGCTCGGGGAGAGTTTCCTGCAGAAACCGATTGTAATTCTCGCCTGTATCACTAATAATCTACTAATACAGCCCGCATGTATCACTAATAATCTACAGTGCTTAAAGTTAACGAATTACGAATTAACATATATTGAGTTAACATACATTTTACACAAAATTTGTTTCTCTGGAATGATACGTCAGATAGAAAAGAAGATATAGCAGTTTTCAAAATCTGTACGAGCTGTATCTGCAAAATATCAAGTAATACAGAAAATTTCCTGAAATATCACTTATTTTTAACAGGAGCATCTACAGAGAAATTTAAGAGGAATGCATCTGAACCAACTTATTGAATAAAAACATTTTGCATCCGCGGTTATCTCAGGGCTCATGTAGTGATGTCTAAAACTAGATACAGTGATTTACAACGGGGATTTGGTTTTAGACAGAGATGAGAAGAGACTTTGAAGGATATAAAATTGCTTTTCATCAATACCTATTCCCAGAAGAATGTAGAATATTCGATTACCTTCAAGAGTGGAAACAACAGCTCCCAGATGGACCATCTTCTGATGCATCAATCAACACGAAAGGCCTCACAAACATTATCTAGCGAAAACGTTTTGATCTTCTTTAGGATTTGTAACCATAAAGAAGAGGAAAAAATCGAGAGGAAAAAAAAAAGTCATGAAAAGAAAACGAACTGATGATCCTTAAATATAACAGAAGGAACCGAGTTTTCAGCTACTGTAGAAACAACTCATATATAAACAGAACCCTTATTTTCCATCACCCGTATTTAATTTCAAGGTAATGACTTCATGACTTGTGTACAGTAATATATTCTCAAACCCCTGGTGCAGACGAATTGAGTGATTTACAATGAAGGTGACATAAGCAGAGGTAAATTGCTCTAAAGGTGAAAATTCTACTGTCCACTATCTATCGAAAGAAGGAAACTGTTAGAACACGTTCAGTTCGATCTGAAACAACAGAATATCAACTAAATCCTGTTGCAAGACTGGAGATATGGCAGAACATCTTTAAATGACACACCTGTCAACTATGTTCATCAATTAAGTTAGAGCGCGATAGCTCTCATCAAGCGGAAATTATTTTTCATCACAGAAAATACTGCGAAAAGAAAACAGTGAACAACTGAAATGCTGGGACACCCTTTGACTTTGGCATCTCGTCATCTCAGACGAGCCGTTCTTTGCTCAGTTTTCATGTAGCAACGAAACTGAAAAAAGCTCGTTCAGGAAAGCCCAAGCATCAACTATGATGGATTTTCTGTTATGGTGTGGGTGATCGTGAAATATGTGAACAATATTAACTCCTAAAAATATATCGCCAAATTGAAGCAACGTTTTCTTTCAATGTTCTCAGGTGAGCTATTGAACATAAAAATGTACTCTTGTGTTTCTGGCAGACAAAGCACTTTGCCACCCTATTAAAAAGACCCCAAGACTGCAGGCGAAAGAAGCACCCAAAAACTTACATGGGTTATTCAGTCACCTGATATGACTCCCATAGAACACGTTTGGGGAAAATGCTTGATCGTGACTCAATTCCCGAACTCAATTCTCTTGGAGAACTGTAGTGTTTGTACTTGCTGAGCTCGTATATTCCACAGTGCCCTAGTTAACAGAATTCATAGATTTCATACCAGTGCGGGTTAAGATTTTGAGGAAAGCAAGCGTTTGAATAAGTTTTAATATGCATATTTGGGATTTTTATCAATTAGATATGGTGTGGGTTGTCTCTGTACAACAAATTCTGAGATGCGATCTCCAAAGAAGATCCCCAAGAAATTTGGAAAAACTGATCAGAATCATGGGGGATTATGTTGTTTAAGGGTAATTTGCAAGAAACTTGTTGGTAACTTGCAGAAATGCTAACCATTTTAAACTCCTTGGCTTCTTTCTGTGAGGATATTTGAAGCAACTCGTTTACGCATAGAAATTCGTGATAAGGACCATCTGAAATAGAGGATCATCGAGTGTCATGTCTCAGTGCCATGCAAATTTTCACTGACGATATCTTCAAGATAGATTATATACGATACGTGCTGTTTGATACACACTCAAATTCTATTTGAAAATATATTGACCTTCATCCCATATGAGAAATTTCAAGATTGCAGCCAAGTTCGTCATATACCCCAAATTTTAGGTCACTCAATCCATTTCATATTTGTCTATCCAGATGTCTAATTTTCCTATCTGCTTTGGAATTAAAGACTGTACTGGGACTTTTGGACCATCCTTATCTCGACGTACACGCTTGCTTGGCTATTTTAGATATCAATCCCCTTCGTATCGCGTCTTTGGTAGGCTTCCCCTAAACAGTTCCCACTAGAGGGAGCCTCTCCTTTATAAACAAAGCTGGCTATCGCTAGGATTCTATGGTGAATGATGATAATGACTGAAGGAAACGCGTCTCCACATTAAATTTTATTCTGTCGCAAGTATCTCCTATCTTAATTTCTAGATTTTATGCAACATGAACTCATCATATGGCAGGTATTTGCGTCTATATTTTCGACACCGAATGATCTTGGCACGCATCAATTTCATTCATCAATTTTATTCAAAGCATCCTTCCTTTCCTTCCCCTTCCCTTGTTAAGAAGCTTCTCGAAGTTTAAAGGATCAACATGAAAGTTATTGCAAATTGACAACAATATATTTATTCATAGCTGGAAATACTTCATCACTTTTTACAAAGTGGAATTTACAGCAATGCCATTGAAGAAACAAATGGATTAGAGTTTCCATAGAAGCCATCACTAACCCGAATTCCAAAAATCTAAGGTTTAATGATTTGCGTATTAGTGGCTAGTCTGTGGTTTCTCTTTCAAATACATAGAAAAATGGAAATAAACAGCGAATCAATTCCATAGCAACAATCGAAATGATGATGCTCAGATCAGTGAATATCCAAGAAGACGATATTGAAAACCAGACGGTGTTTGTTCAATTTCAGAAAAAAAATGAGGGGATCTCAAATTACAATGGCATTCCCTCAGGCAATCAAAAGGATCGTATTCTCAGACGGATCTTGAAAATAAAGTAATGAGAACCTGGCCGGTAATACCAATAAAAATAAGATACGGTTCAGATGCAGTCAAAGTCGTGGATACTAGGGAGATGGGATAAATGTCCAAGAAAGCAGCCTTTGGGCAAAGACAGAAGAAGAAAATAGTCCGTATGTATCGAGCTATTTACAAATACTACATAGAAATTACAAATAATAAATAGAATTAAACAAGCCCTATTTTAAGTTCCCGTTGTTCTACCATTGATGTATGTAGATATGTATCTAATTTTAAGTAATGCATAATGTTCTCCTTGACACCATGGATTGTAGTCAGGCAATAAAAGAAGAGTTTGTGAAATGATAATGACAAAATAAACACAAAACCTCTGGCTATTTTCCAAGTTAACTTCTCTGCAAGTTTACACAAAATATTACGAAACTGAATTAAAGACATGAATTAGACAATTTATTATTGTAAATTAGTCCATCTCCAGTAATATCAAAACTCATCTAATTACATTTTGTTCTTAAGTAGTGATAGCGATCAATAATTCATTTTTGAGAGAATGATTTAGAGAATCTCATTTCTAAAAAATTTATTGGCCAATGTTGACCTTTTACTTATCAAGATAAATGTCCAAAGCAAACATTGACTGTGTATTTTAATATTACAAAAGGCGGGATAAAATTCAGGCTAATATAGCATTTTAAATATTATTAAAAATTACGAGGAGATATCAGAAAGTAATGCCAGTTATTTTTTCAAAGAAAATTATAAAACATACAGTTAAACAACATTGCAGCTGAAACTAAAACGTCTTTATCCATTTTTCCATATAAGCACATTGACGATTTAGGTATTTATCCCAACGCTGCACCAGTTTCAGAATACGTCGCTCATAAAACTCCGCCATCTGTGAATAAAGCCAATGGCGCGCGACAGATTTGAGTTCCTCGTCAGTCTCAAACCTCTGACCACCCAGAAATCTCTTCATAGGACCAAAGAGGTGGTAGTCCGAGGGCACTAGGTCCGGACTGTAGGCTGAGTGATCCAAAACCTCACAACCGAAACGGACCACTTTTGCTTTGACGACGTTGGCCACATGCGGGCGTCCATTGTCATGAAAAAGTCGAACATCGTTTTTTCGTATTGTTCGCTTCTCCCAGATACCGCAGTTTAATCAACGTTTCATAATAGGTAGCGGCGTTGATGATTGACCCACGAGGCAGGAATTCTGCAAGTAAGATGCCTTGCATATCCCAAAAATTATAAGCATAATCTTCCGAGCTGAAGGAGAAACTTTGAATTTTTTGCGAACCGGAGAATGTGGACGTTTCCACACCATGTTTGCAGTTTCAGGCTCAAGTGTGAAGTGCAAGCCCAGGACTCATCTCCTGTGACAATGCCATTCAGAAACTCATTTTCCTCCTGGTTGTACCGCTACAGATGTTGCAGACTGCATGCCATTCTGTTGCCGGTCTGTTCTGGTGTCAGACTTTTTGGAATCCAACGCGAACAGACTTTGCGGTATCCAAGCTTCTCATGCACCATATCCCATAAGATATATGAAATGTTTCATTCACTTCTTTCAAGGAAATGCGACGGTTTTCTCTGAATGTATTGTTAATATCCTCGATAATGGCTGGTGTTGCCGCTGACGCAGGCCGACCAGAACGCTGTTTATCGGCAAGGCTAACTCTTCCTTCTAGAAACATTTTACACCATTTGGAATAATCCAGAGAGTCGGCACCGTAAACTTCTACCATTTAACCCATGAATTTCATCGGGTTTCCTACCTTTTGCGAAAAGAAACCTTGTAACAGCCCGCGGTGACCTTTTTTTAAAGGACTGGTGGCACGTGTGCCAGGAACAATTCTTGTTATGCAATGTCTGAATGTACTCAGCCTTCTTTTTCGTTATGTTAATTTTTTCACAGCGGCTATATATCCTCCGTTAAAAAATAAATAGCGTTACTTTATTGATATCCCCTCGTAACAAGACATTTTTGGATCCTTCTGTATTTTTCTGAAAAAAAAAAGATCATCTCTTAACAGTTTTATTTTTTTGACTTTTCACTAAATTATTTTCTAACCAACAAACGCATTTCAGTAAAGTAACTCAAAGCTCTGCTGATGATTCCGCCTTCATCAATATAGCGAAGGGGTTTATAGATTATTGTTCACATAAGTTGACCAACAGAGTGCGCATCATATCGAACAAAGAAATTGTCATTAAAAGGTTGGAATGGAAGTGAAGAAGAAGCTAATAGGTAGAGTGGGCGTTCTTTTCCCTGTAGTTACAGCATTTCTCCTCTCAGACCTATCAAACAGTGCGCGTATCTAATTTTCTGTTTCCATCACTCGGTCTGTATGTCATTTTATGTACATGTCTCATTCTTATCTCAAGAAAGGAACAAATGTTTGCTAAGCACTCTGCGAAGTTGATGCTTAACATGATCGTATGGACAACAAATTCGACTTGTTAAACAACAGCCTCAACATAGTAAATAAAGCGCCAGTACACGGAGAGCCGGTAATTGAAATGGTATAGGTCAAAAATGAATTCTTCTCATGGAACTGTTCTGTCATTAATCAGATTCCTTCAAATAAGCATGATTAAAATTCAGACTTCACGGGAACGGAATCTAACCGTCGCCATTTCCTAACGTAATTTTTAGAATCTTAAAGTTATTATTATTTTACAAAATGAATCACGACACCCGTTCTGTTAGAATGTATTCTCCAAACGATATTTTCTCAATCCTTCTTAATGGAAAATTTAAATTTATTATGGATAGCTTTGCCGGTCTTTAAATAACAAAAATGGACTTAAGATCCTTTCTCTATAAAATATATAAATATAATAAGTTTATTCGAAATATTTCCATTTAAATTTAATTATACGAGTTTCTAATAAAGTCAGTTAAATAACAAAGGAGCATTTCATCCTTTTAATTCAAGTTTCTGCATTCATTTTTAGAGCAGAATTCTAAAGTTTTAAATAAACTTGGACATTTATTAGTAAACAATAAAAGCAATATCTTCACCTTTTTTACGTTTGATTTCGCTTACAATTTTCATGAGTGTCCTCAGCTTAATAATAAACGAGTTTCACCATTTCTCAAATGAAAAAGTGAAACCGAGTCAAACTTCTATTATTTATCAGATAAAGAGATAGAAAAGGTTAACTAACCGTAATTAAAAGGTTTCGGAATTAGCCGCTTTCAAAGTTGGAAAGGAGAAGAACATGCTCTACGTATGGGATAGGAAAAGGAAGAACTACATACAATATCTGGATATGAAATCAAAGCCAATGACTATTACCTCACGCGATTCTATTACAGGAAAAGGACACTCATGAAGCTGTATACTGAATATTTAGTAAGAAATGCCTCCATTATACGTTAACACCGAATTGTGTCGCTGTTAATATAGAGAAGAAAATTCCAAGACGCCATCAATGCTAACCAATCGGGTGAAAGAAATTATTAATGATTAACGATAAGATAGCTCCCCTTAAAAAAAAAGTTTGATATATTAGGGAATGTCGTCATTAATTATTATTATTTTCGTTTTGTACTTCTGTTGTACAATTACATGCTCTTATTTCGACAAATGTAACATCTTATATGAACTAACAAAATTTTTTCTTGAGTTCAACTTTATTGTTTAAATTGACATAGACAAAGTTAAGAATATTTTCCTATAAAGTTCGTGAAACTTTTAATTTCAGTAGATAAAGATTAAACTTATTGATCCAAGGGGAAAATTAAGTGGAATTAAAAACGAGAACAAGCTCTGAAATAACTCGGACTTGATATTGAAAATTCGGGAAAGAATGAATTCAACTGACCTTCATTAACGAAACAGGAAGAGAAAGTTTCTTTTCAATATTTTTTTTTTTCAGGAAATGAACGCGACACTAATCGGCATCACTTGAGGGATGATGATGATGCTTCTCTTGTGTCTCCTCTTCCTCCGATCGCTCGATCTCTGATGATTACAAAAGCGGGTTTCTCGGAGCGCTCGCCAGTTGTTGGCGTGTCGCTAGTGTCTTTCCGCTCCTCTTTTCCTGCCTGCATCCCTCGTCGTCTCATCTTGTTCTCTCTCCTCCAAAGTACGCAGCCTCCGCTCTCCGGCCTGCACTGTTTCGGGTGTTGCGCGATGGATTAGCTCATCATTCCTCTCTTTTCTTCTCTCTTCTCCGGGAATGTGCCCTTTCCCATGGATACAAGACAGGCAACTATGTAAGGGCTGCCCGGTCCCTTCGCCGTCGTGGGAAGCTCGGCACCGCACCGAGCCATGGGCCACCGGGTGCTTAGCCGAGCCCGAAGTGCCGTGGCCACCGCTGCCGCCGCTGTCGCCTGGATGTTGGCCGCCCTTGCGCTCACCGCTGATGCCTCCCCAGCGCCCAAGCATGACGGTAAGAAAACCATAGGTTCCGCTTTTATGCCCTTTTCTCGATTCGCTCATTCAATCCAGCTTTTCGAAATCTCTCCGACTCAGGGTTATAATAATAATATCCGTCCACACATGCGCTTCCCAATTTCTTCCGCCTCCTCATCATAGACAATTTTAAATAAAAGATACTTGGTCTTTTTTTTTAAAAAAAAAAAAGAACAACAAAAATATCTCACGCCAAACAAACGCTCGATATGAATTTTTTTTACCATCAATTTGAAATTTCGTGCAAAGAACGACAGATTTCTGAGGGTAGATGAAAATTTGATTCATTGTAACAGAGGCGATGAGGCGACATTAAATTTGCTCGCGAAAAGATGCCGGTCGAAATTAACCCTTGCGCTTCTCCCCCTCACATACTCATAGACAGTGACTCATTTTATCTCGCTCATCCTACCTCTTCAGCTGTGACGTATAATTTCACTTTCAGGGTGAAAAATGAAACGTACATCACATTTAGTATACGATTACCGAAAGGATGGGAGAGAAAAAAGAGCGCTAAACGCCGGAGGAGAATGAGTGAGTGGAAAGAGACGGCGGCAGCCATTGCTTTTATAATTCCCAATGGAGATTGCGCGTACTTGCCAGAGCTGGTGGCGTTTCCCTCTCGAGTTGGTGTGGAAATTAATTGTCAGTTAAAAGTCTGGGCGTAATAACTCTTTCCTGGAGCTAAAAGAGAAAGGGAGGGTGTCCACGAAGGGCCGTTCTAATGATAGAGCCCGACGACTCCCAACATCTGATGCCTCACTTCTACCCCCTCCCCTCACACATACCCCCCTCTTCGCCCATTCTTAGTGGTGAAGTACATCGTCATCTTTATGATCTCAACTCATCATCCTATTCATCCACAAGAAAACACAACTGCGGGGAGGGATAAGGTTCATCCTCGGTGCCACTCTTAAATCCTTCTCTGTACAACGGGGGAGTTCATCGTGTCCTTGTAGGATCAAGGTCTCACTGCGGTGCCCTTTTGACAAACGAAATTGTTTCCGTTATCACGTGATATAGTTCTCTTTATTCTCCCCCACACATTTATCGAACTAGTTGCGCCGGAAATAACCCCTACCCAACTTCTTCACGTTCTTTACGGATCCTCACTTTTTTTTTATTTTTCTGAAAAAGTTGAAATTTTATTTGGAAAATTTTCAAACTTTAAACAATGCCTCAGCCTCCTGAATTCTTAATTCATTTTTCGTAAATTATAAGAAATTAATTATAGCAGCAGTAAACTAAACAGACACAATAAATAATTGAAACGCTGCCCCTCCTCTCCCCCAACAGGCGTTAGCCCAAACAGGGGTTAATAATAAATAAACACATTAAAACTAAGAAAAGAAGAAAAAAACTTCTTAAAACATTAGATTGAAATCAAAAGATGCCAAAGGGGTTATCACAACTAATAATACGAAGCGGGATAGATCCAGCAAAAAGTTTTTAGGCCGATTATTGACGATCTAAGGCAAGAATAATTATGTGTTAACTCTACAGCGGCAAGCAATTCTGAAGAGATCAATGTAGTCAACGAAGATCTTTTTTAGAAATTTACAAATAAAACTTTCTATTACAAATCAGAATTTATAGATTGCTTGATCTATGCATTCCAATTTAGTAGAAGAGAACCGGGTTACTTTTTTTTTAAGGAATGAAACATATTTCTAAAAATAATTCTCGAGAAGGAACCACCACTATTTAAGCCGGTAAATCATATCAAAAAAAATAAAAATCTTAGGAACAACATTGCGATAGCAAAATCAAAATCTCTAAGTACTTTCCTAAGACGAACCAGGCAACCGATTCTCTTAGACATTTCGACGACAAAAATATCGTCCGCAAGTTTCGAAAAAGCCATTAGATTCAAAAGTTATTCCCAGATCTTTAATCTTAGTGGTTCTTCGGACAGGAGAAGAATCAATAACATAATTGAAAATAACTTTGTTTTTCTTGCGAAAAAAAAACTATATTCGACTTGTTAATACTTAGCTTTAAGCCTTTTTTTTTTGTAACCACCTTACATTTAATATTATATGTTGCTTAAAAACTCTAGCGAGTTATTATTATTATTATTATTAGTTAGTAAATTAATCGTAAATTTTAAACCAGTCCGTACGATACGAATAAAACCATCTCGAAAAAGGGAATCGTTTTATTCAGTTGGAAGTACGGCAATCAAAGAGATTGAATACCATCGATTAAGATTTTACAATCTCGTTCACTTATGTAAACCTAACCTCAATATAAACTCAGAAAAAATATTCAAACAAAGTCATATAATCAATTTCTCCTATGCATATATAGTCACCCAGCTCTGTACACTCCTGAAACAGATTTCTTTAAGAACCTTTGAAATATTCCATGTCAAAAGTCAGGAAACATTACAGTGATTGCTTGTAGAAATCGATAACATGCTGATGAAAGAAAAACATTTGCACATTCCCCTTATACTTTTCCCATATATTGAACGAAAATATAATATAACTAAAGCAAAGCCATATCTAAAGCGAACGAGAAATTAGAGATTGCATCTCCGAACGAGATAAAAGTCAATTCATTCTAGTGAAAATGCGTTATTCCAACGGCTTCTTTTGCCATTTCATTTCTGCCTTCTGGGATCAAAAGAGAAATTTTTAAAAAAATTTCTCCTGGAAGGAATCATCTTATTAAAATGTTCCGAAACTAATGTATGAACAGCGAAAAAGGGAATTTAATTGACCTCCACGAAAATTTCAAAAGCAAACGGTTTCGACGTGGGAAGAAAATATTGTTAACGTCCCTCAATTTTATTTTTTCCCCCTCCTCCACCTTCCACGCTGATTTTGCTTAGATTCTCTTTCTTCGATGAACCCAATTATGTTGCAATTAGAAACGAAATGGAAATTGACATTAAAAATTAACAAGGTTCACAGTTTCTGCGCTTCATTTCGGAAAAAAGAAAAAAAGCGAGTTCATCTCATTTAACTTATATTTACAGGTTGGTTAGACAAAAAAATAATGCTGAAAACTTTTCATAATTAATGTTAGGTACTTATGAAAGTTAATTAAGAATTTATTTATTATTTTATTTACCTATTTCTTCCCTTCCCACAAGCAAATTTTACTTAAAAAAAACTTAAGCAGCTTAAGAAAATTAGGTCGCTGTCCTCAAACGAATTATGTTGGTAATAATTCAGCAATTTTAATTACTTATAAAATTCTAAAGTGTATATGTTTTTAGAGTTCCTTTTGTTTAAATAGAGCTATTTTATAAAACGGTTAAAACCTTAATTGCGCCTCCTAAGCTTTCTGATACCATTGAAATTTGCCTTCGGGTTTCGGCTCAGTTACAACTAAACTTCAGGCCAAAATTTATCATATTAATAAATTATGTCAATAGTAATTCTCATTTACTGTAGTATTCTTGGATCAACTTCAAAATAAAGCTTTTTCGAATACTTCCTAGCATTTTTTTAATCTGGTAAAAACATTTTTCTACTTACACTGCAGTAGGATAATTGGGTTATCATTTATTTATTTATTTATTTTTGAAGGAAATTTTATTTTTTCCCTCTAAAGGACTGTTCATATATATGAACACGTATACAGAGTGTTCCAAAAATGTATACACACTTTACAAAATGCTATCTATAACTTTTTCCGTAATAGCAAGAATGAAAATTTAAATCCCAAGATTAATTCACGCATTATATGAAGACGACCCCGATCGAAGAAAACCACACTGTAGGAGATTACTTGATAAAGAGTTTGCAAGGGAAATGGACAGGGAGCAACTCTTTGTCTTATTCAACATTATCTAGACGCTTATGATAATCACTTTGAACACCTGTCGTAACTGTAGAAGTCAAGAAGAGTTTTCTCTATGAATTTAGTGTTGCAAGTTTTATATAATTTTGTTTCCTTTTGATGAAGTTTGTGTACATTTTATGAAACGCTTTGTATATTATTCAAATAAAATTAAATACAGCTTTAATCAAAAATTTTTTCACATATATACAAAGTACATGATAAATTTACAATTTTAATAAAAATTAATCTAAAACTGTAGTCTATTTCGTATCTTAACGACCATTAAACGGTCGAGCCAGAATTTTTAATCAAACAAAGGGAGCTCTTTAAATCAACTATTTCATATAAATCCTATTTGGACTTGGCGAAAAACCTCGATAGGTCTCCCGGTTACTGACACGGATAGCAGTTTGCTGGAGTAGTTAAAAGTACTTTGCTAAACCTATCGCCTGACCGTAAAAGTCAGGAATTAATTACAACACTGAATAAGATACTACATGAAATGGATCTATGCCCTAACGTTCATGTATCCTCGCGATCGTGTTGTAACAGAATCTAGCGAACCGTGTAATGCAATTCGGGTTGCTTAATTGATTGATTTATTGCGCCATATCCAATCCTCGTTTTATTAATATTTATATTACAGATGCGAATCGGTTAAAAGTTACACTGGAAGTGACAGTCGACTGATTTAGACAAGATATTCCCTAGGGGGTTCTCGATGTTTTTCGTTGGGTACGCCAGCTTTTCCTATTTTCTTTTTTTTTCTCCCCCAGAAAACTGAAAAAAAAAGTTTTCCTTTTTCAGAAAATCGATCGACCTCACCTTTCTTGAAGTTGGTAATATGATTTGCTTTCAATGTAACGTGTTCTTTGGTCATGTGACAAAATTTTCGTGCCTGGCTTGGATTTCTCCGGATAGTACGTTTCTGTCATTTTACCAGGCTAAAAAAAAAAAAAAAAAAAAAAGGGTTTTCGAATTACTTTACAGACGAATCTTTATCAACCTTTTTGGCAGTTAGGTACCAAGGAGTGCCAGCAATTATGACCAAAATCTAATTGCAAATCATATCTGAATTGATGTCTTAGGTATAAAATGGAAAGCTGAAATGGTACAAGAAAATCCTTCAGTAAATTTTTTTGTTGAAATTTCAAACGAAATAAAAGAAGCTAGTGCAATTGAAAACAAGCAACCAATTTAAAAGTTTTAGCCATTTCCCCCATCTGCAGTAATCGTGAATCGATTTGTTTACAATCCTTGGTGAGAAAGTGGTATCGCTTATATCAGCCGCTGTAACAACAACACGGCCGCGGCAAGCATTTGCAGGGAAATCCTGCTTATTAAGCGATAAAATGGAGCTTTGAAAGAAATGCCATTGATGGGTGAATTTCAAATATATAAAATATATAGAATATGTACTCATTTTATAAAGAAATACCGCACGCATACACGTTTTAAATATCTCAACAAAATTGTTTCAACATATTTTCGGAGAAAACAAATAAACGGTAATTAGAACTTAACAATACCCTTTTCACATCCCCTAGCTTTATTAAAAATTTATAAAACTTCAACTGTCAAAGTTTCTTGGAAGCCCGTTGAAAATAACAATGACGATGGCAGATAAACACCTAGTGATATATTGTTTTTTGAACTTAGTGCAAACAAAAAATACAATCGGATTTAATTCCAACATTTTTTGCGAATAACTTCCCTTTTAATATACTTTCTACATGTCAACAAATACTCGTGTAGGCATTACAATTAACAAAGCAATATTTAAAAATAATAAAAAAGTAAATTTTCAGTTACCACTTTTTAATATTAATAAGGCGACCCTATCCTCTCCGATTATTTTGCATTTGTCCTCCTCTTTAAAAAAAAAATAATAATAAAAAAAAAATCCTCCTTTTCCTACTTTTTTGTTTAATTAAAGAAAAAAAATTAATATTTAGACAAAATTGAAAATTATTTATTTTGATTGTACATTTCGCCTGTTTACATTGTACATTTTGTAGCAGACTGCTGCTGTCCATTGAAAATCCTTGTATTTAAGTCTCTGGATAACATAGTATAATTATAAATCCAATGAATGCTCAAACAATTATCACTTTTTAAGATTGCAAGTAAACTGTCAGAATGCAAACTGATGCCAATTTATTAAAGCTTAATTTGGCGTTCGAAAGTAAAAGGTGTGGCTGACCTGAGCAAACGGAACAGTGTTCCGAATGATTATAATTATGTAAGAGATAAGTATGGAGTAAAACGAAATGCAGTAGATGTGGTTCTATATTTTAAAATGGTTGAGCATGTGAAACGAATGAACGTATGCTGGCTCTGTATATGGGAAATGTGGAAGACAGGTTAAAGAAAGTAAAGCAGAATCAAGTCTTGAATGGTCTTGTAAGTTTGAATGAAGCGAGCCCGTATGAAGAAAAGGACGCATGTCGATGAAATACGTATTTTATGTAGAGAAAGGGAAGTTTGGCATCGATTGATTAAAGTGATTTAAAACCAAATTCTAAGTTGCTATGTATTGCCAGCCCTCTTAGGATTTTGGCGTGATGTGGTTGAAAATTAGAATTCGCTAAAAAAAAAAAATACCTTTACGCAATTATATAAGAAATCATACATTGTATATTTAATAATCCAAAACATTCTAAGTGCCTTAGAGAAAAAAGCTTTAATAATAATTAAACGTGCAACGGCTATTATTAATCTACTAAGAAAAATAAATATTAAAATTTTCGACTTTACGATAGCACCGAAAAGATAACGAGGGATAGAATTATATAATAAAAATATATTAGAAATATTTTAATAGCTCATACCTCCGAGCATCGAGATTTGGTTTAGTGTGTTCACACTAGGGCGGCGTGAATTGCGGCCTGTATTTTTTGTGAATTAATGTTTTTAATCCCGTATCCGTTTAGGAACTTTAAGGTATCCAATCACAAATGGGTGTATTACATATCAGATACATGGTTATAGACAAAACAGTAGAAATAACAAATTTAAAGAAAAATATTAAACAATTTGCAACTCCTTTCTCATATGTCTTTGTCAAGTTACAAACATGTTAAGAACTGAACAAAACGTGTTAAAAAAAACTTTTTGGGATTTAAATATGTATTTGAAATATCATCCAAATCTAATTCTCAATTTTCAGTTACAGTGGATGGAGATAAATGTCTCTCGCATGGAGTTATTTGAAAACTACAACTCGAAATCTTTAAATTAACACATTTTGGATCGATTTATAGCAATAATTCATTTCTGGATGGTATACTTTCCCAAGAAACACTTTCAATTCCAAATTCCTTGGAAAATAAATTCCGAAGAAACTCAGTTTATGGATTTGCGCATGGCTACACGGAACAAACCATTCCTTAAAGCTGCGCACAATTCAAGGTGAATTATTTAATATTAGAATTTATTCATACTTAGAAAGTATAAAACACACTCCATTATGGAAAGTGTATACATTATAGCGAGAAATCGTTTTTCGCGTTCTTCTAATGGTTTCATGATGGCTAGACGTTTTACTAAAGCTCAAGAGAGAAAGACTATTTTTTTTTCATTGTAATATAAACCTTTTCTATTCGTTATTACGAAAATCCATACCTTCCAGGAATTATTCCTTTTGGTAGATACCCTTTATCTGACAACTCTATTTCCAGTTATTGTAATATGCAGTCAATAATTAAAAAAGAAGATATTAATTTACATCGTTTTGTCTACCGCAACATGGAAGCATTCAAGATATTTTCATACTTTAATGAAAATAATGTAAATTTTCAAATCCTGACTTTAAGAAAAAAAATGATAAGCACAGCTGTTAATAAATAAAACCATAAAAAAGCATGACGACACTCGAGGTTCCTAGTTCGAATTCAGGTCGAAGAATTTTTCCTTCCATTTTTTCAAATATTATCGTTGCTTGAAATAAAAATAGTTTTTCATTATATCACTTGCTTCCTATACAAGATCTTTTAAGATTATTTTTGCCCAGAGCTCATTTCTGAAGTTTAACATCCGTAGTTTTATGACAGTATGGTCCATTTTAAGTCTTACAAGTATTCTGAAATGCTATAAAACTTCTTGCCAGGAAAATTACATGTTGTGTTGTTAGTTTAGAGTTCCAATTAAAGTAGCCTGATAAAAAAATTCAAATAAGAGATAGGCGATTGTTAGTTTTGCGGGCGCCGCTATATATGCCGAGTATTATGCAAATAATACGCGATTCTTAATTCCATTTGTTCTATTACTTTAAAC